>JAGSMT010000065.1:1200000-1800000 GCA_029286875.1 Lamproptera curius | reverse complement strand
TGGGTTTTGAGAGGTACTAGGGAGCTGATATCCATTGACGATTCCTGTGCTGGAGATTTATTTTATGAATCTCTACTACTGCTATAAATGATGTAAAATCGTCTATCTTTAGTAGTTGTAAAATTAAAATGTTGCCACGGTAACCATTATAATGTAAAGTTAATTATTTATAATATAAATTATTTATAAATTATTATTATGTACTCGTATCATCGTTGATAATATTTCTAATAAATTTAAGGCAAGCAATTAATATATAAATATATGTTAATAAATTGAGGTAGGTTAAATACTATTAAAGTTTAGATTAAAAATATTAAACGAGTTTATTATTTTCGAGAATATACCATACTCCAAAATCTATTAAACTAAAATACATGAAGTACTTTAAAATTAAAACTATCCATGATTGTTACGATAAGAAAGTATCGGTAGGCAAAACTTCTTTGGAAGTGTTTTTCATATCTCAATGTGCAATATATGTGACTAATACATAACAATATTTATTTGATTGACACTAAATAGTTAAATTTATTATATAATGGAAATTAGTTATATAATGAAATTTTAAGATTATTACTAAACGTTTTGTTTCATTTCGACAATCTGCACAGAAGATGTTTTAAACTTTTTGATAAAATAAACACGCTAAAGGGCGACTCGTTGAACCATAAAGATGTAATCATTACGGCAGTTCAATTACTGTCTATCGCAACAATTAATTATTCTACCAATTAACAGAAATCATTTGAATTTTCTAAATACGCTGGCAATTCATAAATTAAAAATTTATAAATATCATTTAACACAGCAGTACCACACCGCATATTTGGTAATGAGAAGACAGTAATTATGGAAAAATATTATTGATTTCTTTATCTGGTGCGGCTGAAACAAAATTTGAGGTTGAGTTTAATAACGTGGTCTCCGACAGTCTGGAAGGTCGTTATTTTTCCTTCCCCGACCTCTCGGCCGAATTAGTGGAAGGTCGAGAAATCGTTCTGTTATCCTTGAGGTCATTATTAAAGCACTAAGGTGTGTAGTACCAATTTTAGACGAAATACACTCAAAGTAAACGTATGCACGCAGAGGAGTACTCTGATTGTCATAATAAAAGATATGCTTTACTGCCATACCGATAACCACCACAGACCCGATGACCATAAGACTAGGAAGTAGGTGCTGCTTTAACTGTTGATCAACGAAAGCTAACTTACGAAAAGACTTTATTAATCAAACTTATTTCAGAATGGGTTAAAAATTAGAAATTATCACATGATTAAGAAAAATGTGTCCTAAGCGTGTCCTAAAAATTAGCAAAAAATCAACCAAACGGTCCATGTCCAGTCCACTAATAGAGGATCTATTAGTGTAGAAACTCTGTCATCTGTGTTTCTTTTTTTGTTAGCAAAAACATAAAGACGTCGTGTTAATAAATTAAATTTATGACTGAAAGTTAAACAAATATGGATCCAAATTTTAAAATGAGTATAAATTAAGCTTGTTATAGAAAAAAAATGTAACACTTGCTTTTTTCATTCAATGAAATGACGAGACAAACGAGTATCATCTGCTATTGAGTGATTCTTTTGAAACAGAATAATAACAAAATAATAAAAACAACCACAAAACCAAAAAACGGTCACAGTTTGACTAAATTTTCAGTTTAGTAGTTTTATTTAAACAACCATTTTCCAGCTAGATGGGATGTATTTTTCTCTTTTTTTTCATCTGATAGTTACGATCAATACTGTCACCTCGTTTCATATTGTTTATACATATACGTTAAGTTTTAGGCTAACGTTAAATTACAAATAATATGCAGTCCGGTCGTCGAAAACTATACGTCGTCGAAAACTGTACTATAGAAGCAAGCATTAACTTTGTGATGCAGTATATTCTATAAGAATTACCTGTCCAAATATATGGGTGATTATAACGCACAAATTAAAAACCCTGGGGCCATGACGAGATTACGGTTTCGGAAACACAACTGTTCGAGGTGAAAGGCTTATTCAATACGCTCAGCAATACTACCTCAAAATCATTAAATCCTTGTATAAAAAACCTAATACCTAATAATAGATGGACATATCCAGACAAAAATAGAAAAAAATTAGATTGATAATATTTCGTCAATAAATCCAAATGTATTTACAATTAAAATACAACGTATTATCATCATTTCATGAGATCACAGGCTTCTGAGAGCTAAAATTAATCTAAAAGCAATAAATAATGTAGTAAACATTTTTTAAACTCGACATCCATTTTACATTGTTTTGTAACTAGTTGTGTCATTTATGTATAGTGTGTATGACATTTAATAAAGCCTTATTATGTACTTTTTAAGAATTTTCTCATCTGGCAATAAATATCATAAACAATAAATATATAGATACATCTCGGCAGACAAGCCCTCGGCAGGGGAGACCAAACGGCCGAGGGATAGATTGAAATGAGGAGAATCCGGTGGACGATGCGAGCGGTGTCCAGAAGCATCGCTTTTGTCTTTTTTTTTCAGATTAATTATAGATATTATTAGACCGCATTCAGTTCAATGACAAACAATTTATAGTAGTCAATAAGCTGTAAATGAAAATATACGCGAAAATAATTTCTATTAAAATTTTCTCTTTTATAATTAATAAGTTTAATGTATTCAAGCAAGCTCTAAATACGAAACATTGAAATTAGCCCACCTCGGTGCGACGCAGCGTTATATACTTTATATAATAATAAAAAATGTTATTACCATATAATAACAATTTTCATCGTGATAACTTTGATGACATGATATTAAATTACCGTTTATAAAGGTTTAAATATTAAATAGTTAATGTGCAGATCGTAAACTAAAAAAAGTTTTTTATTCTGTAGGTATATTGCCTTAAAGACACTTATTACAGAGACTTTATGATTGTTGAATATTAGAATCAATCAGATTTACAGATTTTAGTAAACAATTACGTGAAAAATAAGAATAAGAACGCCTTTAAACATAACTGCTGTTTGCTTCGTCAATCTTGTGTGTTAAAACTATTATTTAACATTTTTAGGAATGAAAACTGTACAACATCGATGCATTGAAAATGCTTAATAATACGACGCATCGAATTAATCCGATGTCTTAAAATTAATTATGTATAAGACATATCAATGAATTTTTAATAATTTATGACCGTTTGACTACTGATAGCTATTAATATGAATACACAACAGCCACAATGCGCGTATTAAAAAAAAACATGTATTTTTCTATTTCAAATTTTATTGGTAGAGTAGTAGGACTCAATTTGGATGTCAAATATTCTTTATTTACGAATAACGCTCAATTAATTAAGATTTTCTATTTTAACCTTAAACCTTAAAATAATTCTTTTATTACCACGGGCTTATATGTGTATGATTTATAAAATTGTAAAGAGGAAATATTTTGCAAATAATTACAACGTAATGGTTTTAATACTGATTTAGGGGCATTGTAGAAACTACCTGAGGAAGGATTTTTTTCAAAATTTTTTTTTGGCAATGTTTATATATTTTTTAATTAAAAACAGCTAAGTACAATAGTTTCTCTATTTTTTATATGTGCAAAAATATGCAGTTATTATTTTTTTTTTATTTATTTATTGGACAAACAAACAGTGTCACAATTAGAAGTCTGTAAGTAGTTTTTTTTTTTTTTTAAATCCTGCATAGGCACAGCGATCTGTGTATCACATTTAGCTCTAATATTGCTTCATCAGAGTCAGGGTATGTCATTTAGCTATGAGGAGCATCCATCGACTTTCCTCCTATAGTGTGGTAAATCTGTTTATGAAAGTTGGAATACTATTCCTTCTCAGTCTTGAGTGCAGAAACTACCAGTGCCTGTAGACTTGTTGCCAGGGCATTTACATGTTTTGAGTTTGTATTGGTATTTTAAACTTTGGATGGATATTTCTTTTTTCATTGAAGTCAACTTTAAGTCCTGTACAATGTATTTGTTGCTGATACATTTGGAATGTTGAACATGGTCCTCATGAGTTTCGTTTGAAATCTTTCTAAGATTTCAATGTTGCTATTTGAAGCAGTGCCCAGAGTTCTATTCCGTATGTCCATACTGGTTTAAGTATTGTCTTGTAGATTGCCATTTTGCTTTCATTAGATAATTTTGATTTTCTGCTGATTAGCCAATATAGACTTCTTAATTTTGTTTCGAGTTGTTCTCTTCGACCAAATGTGCTGCCATGTTATCTTCGATCCAAGTGCATGCCTAAGTACTTAGCGTTCTCGGATTGTGGGATTTGAACACCGTTTAGCTTGACAGGTGGACAGTCACCCTTCCTTAAACTGAAGTGACATGTGTGGATTTGTTATTATTTACTTTATCCTCCAGGATCCTATACAGTTGAATATCAGTAAGGTGTTTTTGGAGGCAGCAGATGCAGTCGCTGCGGCACGGTCAATTGACATTATGCTGTGTCATCAGCATATGTAGCTATCATTGTGTCCTTATTTTAGGGATGTCAGCTGTAAAATTGGGTACAATACTGGCCTCAATATGCTCTTAAAGGGCACACTGAATGATTCATAAAGATTTGATGTTTCCTGGTTTATCTTCACTTCATAGCATCTTTTGTCCAGATAATTTTTAAAAGGTAGAAGAAAGAATGTGGCGAAACTTTTAATTTTAAATAAGAGGCCAGTGTGCCAGACCTTTGTCAAAAGCCCGACTTATATCAAGAACACAGCTGAACAATATTGTTGTTTTCAAATGTTTGCCCAATTACATTAGTAAGCCTGTGAATTTGTTCGATGGTACCATGTTTTTTCTGCCAAATTGATGTTCGCGTATCTCATTCAAAATGGTTGCATTCGTGAGGATAACTTTCCAAAGAGTTTCCAATTAGAGGGAGGCAATGGGTCAAAAGAGGGATCCTCTGGTTTTCCTGGTTTTGGATCATGACAATTTAAAATTTTCCTTGACAGGGTGTGTTTCTACGGCAAAAAAACGGCAACCACATCAAAATTCCCTTTTTAGGAGAGCGTTGATGTAGCCAACGCTTTTGGGGTTACTTTTTTCTCTAACTCTTTGTTTACCCTTTTGTGGATGGCATAATTGGTGGGGGATTGAAAAATTTAAATTTCCCATTTTCTGATCAAATTTTTGGGTGGGGCATTTTGGGTGTTCCAAAGCGGCATTTCTCATTTTTGTTTGCCCAGGTTCGTCTCGTTTTCCTTTTGGAATTTTTCCTTGGGTCCTTTAGGTTTTTGTTGCCCGCCATAGCGAAAAGTTTTTCTTTATGTGGGTAAGGGCCTGATTTTGGGCCCATTTTCATTTCTCTAATGTATTTTTAGTTTCTTATTCTATGTTGAATCTTGTTTTGTCAAGGGTTTCTCGTCTTTTAATTTTTCCCAAAGCCTTTGGGTTCCCAAACTTTTTCAAGTACCTTTTGGATCTGCTTGGTTATATGGATCTTTTACGGTTTGTTGACTTCCCCGCAAGAGAATATTTTTAATTTTTTCTATGGGGTTCTATGTCCTTTGCGTTTTTGTTTACCCTTTAAATTTAATTCGGAAGGATATTTCTTTATAAGTGTCCCAGTTGTGTATTATTGTATAATTTTTTTAAAGATTGGATGGCTTTTAAATTTAGTATTACTGGTGGTGACGGATGACGTCTTCGCCCCTCTATTTTAGTATAGTTTAACCTTATATTCTTGTGATTAAAGTCTAGAAAGATCAATTTTATTTTCTGTTGGCCAATATTTTTTTCCATGCGAAATAAATTAAGATTGAGATCAAAATCGCTCTGTAGAGTTGTTCCCCTTTGGGTTGATCAGTCTTGAGCCCATAAAATACTTAGAGTTCCAATCACCCCCGAAAAAGTTGGGCCGGTTCGTTGGTTGTTTGAATTCATCTGTTTTATATTATCGGGTGGACAATAAATGCGGTAACAGATTTCAGGTTTTTGTTGTAATTGAACCCTTGTTGGATTTTGTCTGTTTTTAACTTGGACATGGTTTTGATTTGTTTTCCCCAGTCCCTCCGGAGATCTCCCGGGGATGATCAGTACGATATATGGGGGTTAATTTATTTGGGGGCTGGTGAGTCCGTTTCATTAAAACCCATCAAATTTTTTCAATTGTCGGTGTTCTAGTTCCCGCGCCTATCAGTTAACTGGATTCCAGGTAACTACGTTTTTAGGTTCCTCGAAAGCGGCCTGGGACTATTGAATCATCCCATCCTTTATCTGCATCATGCTTGTATGATTGTTTAAATCTAATTTGCCATCCACGAGATTTGTTATACTTTGTCTTTCTTTCTAAGTCTGGTGATAGATTTTCTGTGTTTAAGTTGGAAATTTTCCCTTTTGGTTTTTTTCGCTTTTTAATGCGTCAGAGTAGCCAGATGGTTAGCTCTTATGTTTATAAGGTTTTTTGTTTGGATTCATGTTTCATTCGTCGATTTTCCTCCATTATCAGTTTGGGTTTAATTTTAAAATTCTCTCCGATTCTTTGTATTTTTGGCCCAATATAACTTTGGGTTTTCCTTGACTTAAAGTAATTAAGTTTAAATAATTATAAAACCAACACCATCTGTCATTGGTTACTCAAATTAACATGATTTGAGAATGAACAGTTTTTCTAATAAATTAATTATCAATTCAATAAAAGGGAAATCTGAACAGACTTTTTTGGAAAAAAAAAAATAAAACGAAAAAAATAAAAATCTGCTGTTTGGTGTGTGTGTGTGTTTTTTTGTGTGTGTGTGTTTTTTTGTTTCATTTGGGAATAGAATGGAATTAAAAAAAAAACATCATGTTGAAAACATGGTTTTTACCGAAAGGAGAAGAATACGATAAAAACACGTGCAAAGAAAAAAATGGTAATTGAAAAGTGATGTCCCACCAAGAATCTATCAAATTTATCGAAAAATAATACCTGAAAGCAAGTTGATGTCTAAAGCGCTGTCCAGTAATCGTTAAAGCATTTGGCGTCAAGTGTAAATATGGAAAATTAACATTAGAAACAACGATTGCAGTTTAGAAAGACCTGAAGTATAACTAAATGATATATGATTGTTTTAAGATAATACATCAAAGTGCGCAACATGCTTATTTGTTTAACTTTATTTATAGTTGGTCTCATATTACAAAGAGCGGTAGTGAGAGTAAGACATCATACGTTATCCCCGTTGCGTTAAATGCCTCGGGGATCACAGCCAAGAAGTCCTCGCCACTTGCGAGCCCTTTGTGTGCTTTAACTGCCGCAATCCCGGACACAGGTAACGGGCCCAAGGCACCAAAAGGGGTTCCTGCCGGGAAGCTTCTTTCGGGACCACCACCCAAACCCATTTACACAGCATTTCCACCCTCCGTTCTTCCCTTGCCCGCCCCGCTGGCAACGGCCGCGCTGGAGCCGACCCGAGCCACAGCAGCCCCTGCCCCAGATAGCAATGGTAGATGGCAAAACTGCGGTCATTTCAAAATCGCGTCTCTTTTGTTGATTAATAAGCACCAGATGTATTCGCCGCCGCCGCCAGGCGGTTCCTCCCCAGAAATACAAAATTTGATTAACGGCAAATCATAAATTAGGTTGACAAAGCAAAGGTCAAACACACCCTCACTTGAGGGACCAACAACACATTCCGACATCGACCCCCCAGTGATTGAACTAAACCTTTTTGCTTTTGACACTGGCTTATCACATTTAGATGGAGGTTTGTGGATTTTCTAGTGCCCTTCTTCCAAGTACCAACCTTTGAAGAATAGTAAAGTTTAGATGACTTTTCTAGCTATTAAATTATCCTTAAAAAGGTCTCAGGGGGGCCCAATTTAGGCGCCTTCGATTCACATGCAACGGGAACAATACCGAAACCAGAAAAACATTTTATCATATAAAAAAAGCTCGAGGAAAACAATTGGACTATATTCAAATGTTATTCTATCTTTAAAGTAGGATTAAACTGCTTTGGGTGAAAAAAAATGTTGCAAATTAGGTAACTCTAAAAGTGAAACTTTTTATAGTTATTTTAAAAAATTAAAAATTATCAATTTACAAACAAAATATATATATATTTTTTATACAAAGGTTGCAAATAACTTGAAAACAAAAAAAATAAATATCAGAGCAATCCCACCTGGAAGTTTCCAAAACATGTGTTGTAACATTCAAAGGAACTGAAACTAATGCCTAAGTTAAACAGATGCTCAATGCGTCCATGATGGCGCTGTCAAAAACGCAATAATTTATGAATATGTTAATAAAGGCCCAAAAAATTAAAATAAAATTAATTTTTGTTTAACTGTAAATATAAACAATTCTAACCCAAATCAAAAAGAAATGGCACGTAAACAAAAAAATGCGGTTAAAAAAATGTTACCTTTTTTTCCAACCGATAAAAAGTTTCACTAATAAAAATTGGTTAAAGTTGATTCATCGGGTTTCAACGTGAACGTTTTATATATGAAGATATTTGTTTCCGCAGTTGCTATTACTTTACAATCGCCCAACTATTTCTTCATATAATCAGGCAATTTTTCGCACCACATATATTATGATAATTATTTAAAAATTGGTTTACATCCTGCCTTCAAAAAAAAAGACTTTAAATTGTAATCAACTTTATGTTTAAATAAAAAGCAGGATAATGCGAAACATTTATGTAAATTGTGTTAGTCCAATTTCATTACGCATCTTGTAAATTTTAATTGTTATCCATAAATTTAGACGGCGACTAAATATTTAAAAAATTACCAGGAAAATGAAGTTAAGCACTTGTTAAAAAATTCATTATATACTGCCAATTAGGGAATAAAACAGTTGGATTAGGGTACGTTAACGTTTTGAGGAATATTACATAATTTAAGGGTTTGGTCATCATGAATTACATTACGCATATTTTGATTCTTTTTGCTTCTTTTGTCGATACTTAGTTTAATCATTTCGATTTTCTTAAATACAAAGACATTGTATGGTTAAATATTAGTTTTGATGCTTATTGTATCGAATGTAATTAAATTAACTATTTTTATCCCTAAAACTGCGAACTAAGTCTTAATAAGCAGTTTAAACTTAATTTTTAGACATTTAAAAAATCTTTATGATAAAGTATTCAACTTTGATTATTTTCATACTTTAAATAGATATGATGTTAACATTAAACTTATATTAATCATTTTTCCAAAAAAAGAATAAATTACTACCATCAATTAAACTTAAGCGCCTAACGGGCCACATAAAGAATCTTCGTTTTAAGTTAAATCTTTTCATTAAAATAAATATTTATTTATTTTCTAATATAATAATTTTTCAAATGTAAAAATTTATAAAGGACCTACTAAACATTTGTATGCATTGGGAAGCTTTTATAAAAACCGGGGTCCAAAACTATTTTATTGTCCTCTTTGTATTTAAAAGAGAATAGAAGTTGTTTCTGATACGTTAACCTAGGCCAAACGCTTGAGCTAGGTAGAAACAACTTTAAGGGAATTGAAGGTTTGATGGGCGAGCTTTTCTGGTGGGGTTTTTTCCTTACCAGTACCAAATCGAAAGTCTTCGGTCAGGGTCCCCACCTGAAGACCACGGCGCCGAGACTTAAACCTTGGTTGACAGGTCCTCCAACTGTGGCCCAGTGGTTTGGCCATTTTTATAAACCGGGTCGGGAATCGTGGGGAAACAATGTCAAATGTTTGAATAATTTAATAAATTTTACAATTTTAACGTTTTTCGGGTTGGTTAGAATTATAGGCGACCCTTTTTACCGCAAAAGCAGTGTGAAAACACACTGTGTTCCGCTTTGATAACCGTAGCCTGCTATTTACAAGGGGGCCCTGTCCTTTGAAAAGTAAAATTTGAATAAAACGAACAGGGCGCGGAGCGTAGGGAAGGGGGAGAATGGTTTCAAATTTTGTCGGATGGGGTTTTCCGGGGACCGTGGTTTTTTGTGGGAGTTTTATAAAAACGCAACGCAACCGTTGCGAGGCGTAATTTCGAAACACAACGCACATCCAATCTTTAAACGATTAAGAACGGCTGTTTTGGGAAAGCGACGTTAGATAAACCGGGGGGCCCCGGGACGCCGAGGAAAAAAAACATAGACACAGTGACACAGTTTTCAAAACCGACAGTTAACCCAAGGCGCCAGGCATTAAACGTATCCAGAAATCGTTGTTTTAAAGAAAGATTTTAATATACCCTTACAAAATTCAGTTGGTTAAAATTAAAGAAACTGAGGTATTCAAAGAAAAATTATCGAATGAAATGTTGAATTTTTATTCCTTCAATAAATAATGTTTCTGACGAGGCTCATTTCCATCTTAACGGATGTTATAAACAAAATTCCCGCATTAGACCCCCAAATCAAAAAATTTTAAGACAAAGCCCATAGTCCGAAAGTGACGTTTAGGGCCTTTGTCAGCCTGGTATCCAGGGGCCTTCTTTGAGGATGGCAGAGGGGCGCAGTTACTTTACGTTTAAAATGTGGCTAGATCGAAGTTTTAAAAGGATTGAAAACTTTTATTTAAACCCCTGGGTGGTTTCAACGGATGAGGCCCCTCACCTCTAACCTGCTACCCCTTTATCCGTCAACTTTTTCCTAAAAGGATTCAAGAGGGGAATTTCGGCCTCCAGTCCGGATCTGACACCGATGGTTTTTTGGGGCTAACTTAAGGCAAAGTATACGACTCAAACCTGCGTCAATTGAGGCCCTAAAAAAAATCCCAGAGAAAAGCCATTTCCAGGAGCCGCGTCATGACAATTTTAGACGTCTTTGGGTGCTGTGATCGCAAGGATTATATTTAGGATGTTATTTTCAAAAAATAATTATTTTTTAAGCTTTTTTGTAAAAAAATTTAATTCATAAAGTAATTAGTTTTATTTTAATAATTTTTTTTCAAAGGGACTAGGGCCCCCTGTCTTAAAACAAATTAACATCCTTTGCCCCGGTGGGGCAAAGGGTTGGTGATACCTGTATTGATCTTGGGCTTGGGACCACTTTCCTCAGGTCCCGACTGCTCGTCAGCTGCGATGAAATAAAAAAAAAGGGGATATGGTCTAAACCTTCTTTATGGGGTGTATTAGTGGGAGGCAAGCAGGATTATCACAGGCTGATGATGATGATGATGATGGTGAACTCATCCATAGAATGCAGTTTACCCCTTTGGGTTGTGGTATCAGATACCAGTAGCTTCGAAAATGTTATTCAGGAAAACTGGATAGATTAAACCGACCCCATTAACGGGGAAAATGACGGTAAGCAGGGAAGGGATGTTAGGGTTCCCTGAAGGACCGCATCAAAATAATCGATCTGTCAGAGAACCAAGTCACCGATATGCCCACCGTAATAAACTGAAGTGGCATTGGCCCAGGCAAAAACGCAGAACTGACGACCGCGAGGAGAAATTCCAAAGGAGGCGGGACCGGGCCCCGCTAGCACCGTTTCAGCCGCAGAAAAAAAGATCGAACCCGAATGTCCCTCTCCCACAGTCGCGGAGGATAGACGAACAGGACCCGCGAAAGATAGAGTGACATTGCAAAGGGAGGTGGGTTGATGAGAAAGCCGAAGATAAAGGGTGGCGTGCATTAAGGGACCCATTCCGGTGACCTGACACAGGCTGATGATGATGATTGAATAAAAGGAAAAGAAAAACGAAACCAAAAAGCTGGCGTGGTTACGATAAAAAAAATTTCAAATTAAATAAAGTCGGTTCATTTTAAACTTCTATTAAAATAATGAGAATAAGCTGCGATTCCCGAAAGCTTTATTTGTTTAAACGCCAACTGTCAAAGTGTTTGGGATAAGGTCAGCCACCACCACCACCTTGCGTAAAAAATTTTATGCAACCTTTATCTCCGGAAATAGCAAGTAATTTAAACGTTGGCGATGCGCCTGACTGCTCGTCTGTCTGCGTAAGCAATTAAAAAAAATATGACTGTTCAATTTACATATATTTTATGAGTTTATTTCTGAGTATTAAATTACGGATAGTAAAAATTAAATATCATATAAAATTCTTTTATTTGATTAAACGATTAGTCCGAAACATATTCTAATTGAGATAGGATTACTTTTCGTAAATAAAATAAACAAAGTGGCTTCCTCAGATAGTACGGATCCTTTCTTCTTAGATATTTGTTGCAAAATATAATGGTACCCCGAGTAACCTCAAATGGAAATGTTCAATTAACCGAAGTATCCAAAACCTATGCTGGTTAAGGCGTCTGCTGTAAAATAAGTTACCCGAAAGCCACATCCTTTGGTATATGGCCTCCACAGCATAGATATAACGGTAAATTTCCTCCCTTTCATTTAACTATTGTGTGAAAATGTTGGATTATTTAGAAAATCACATCCCCTCTGATTGAAAAGCAACTCAGAATTATTTTAAAACTGCAACATCTTGCCTGTTTCTGTGAGGTAACACTCCGTTGTATATTACATTACATTTATTTAATTATTGGACTATTCTCATTTTTCGATACAAAAAAATATTTTTACTTGTTGACTGACTTCCCTAAAAAAAGGGAAGGAGGAGAACACGTTTTTTTTTATAAAATGAATGTATTTTTATAATAATATTCACGACATTTTTATAAAATGAATATCTTAAAAGATATGAAAGATTTAAAATGCGGGGTAGAAATCACAGGGCTATTTCAGTATGTTACTGGCTTTTATTGCGTAAAATGGTTCTGCTCTGCTTGAAGTCAGTCATGTTTTTTTTGTTAATATTTCCCTCTTGTTTATTTTTGACAGATATAGTTAACAATAACAATGATAGAGTATTACTTGGTGATGATATCTCATTGAACTTTAAACTCAGACGTCATACAGTGATAAATGACGATGTTAATCATGTTCTCAAAGTCAAAATCATTTATTCAATTTAGGCTCTACTGAGCACTTATGAACGTCAAAAGTATCCATTTACCACGGTTCACAATCTCAGACCCGTCCAGAGAAGAACCGGCAAGAAACTCTGCGGACCTTTTTTTTTTTAAATATTAGTATTTACAAATTTGACCAATTATTTTTTTTTAAGTTACCAGGGATTGTCAAGCGCAGAATATAAACTATTTCACATCTTGGTCCTCAATATAATTTATTACAGAATAGTAAGCTTTTTCTATAAGCGTTGTTTTGACAACTTTACGAAAGCTCAATCATTCAGTTGCGTTTGGCTAGGCATTTAATTTATTATACATACTATTATCATGAAAGATTTTTGTTCGGGTCAGTCTAAATCTGGTAGCTCTAGAGGGCTTCAATTTGACCCTGCAGGCCTAATATCTTTTTAAAACATGAATATTTTTGACGCGTACATAATTTTCAAATATGTATAGCGAGGGTAAGTTAAATTTCGTGTTATTATAAACATTACGTAAAGATTCCCGTGAACCCAGATTGTAGATTGCCCTAACAGCCTGTTTTTGTAGTATAAATATTGTGTTCAAACCGGCTGCAGATCCCCATAATAATAATCCATAGGACATAAGGCTGTGAAAGTACGCGTAATAAACTAGTTTTGCAGTTGCCTCGTCAGTGTGCCTAATCTTGCGTATGGCAAGATTGCTGAACTTAGCTTCTAGAGAGTTTGTCAATGAGTCCCACTGATCTTGGAATCAATAGAAAATCCAAGAAATGTAGTAGAGCTTACGTAAGGAATGACCTCATTGTCAACTTTAATATTTTGAAAATCTGGCAACTTCATAAAGGTAAAACGTAAGCATTTGTTTTGTTCAGTTAATACTAAGTTATTGGACGCAAACCAGTTTGACATAATATCAATTGCCCTATTTGCTATCTCAACGTTATGGTCATTTCTTTTACCCTTAGCAGTAGAGATTTTCAGGTTGTCATCTGCAAAAGACATTCGGACAGCCTCTCACTACCAGAGAGGAAGTCATTTATATAGACCAGGGAAAAGGTCCCAAATTATCCTTGGGAACACCCATCAAAAAGGGTAGATGACAGAGTGTCTTTACGTTTAATATTGTTTTCTATTATGTAGGTAAGAAGATGAAAATCAAGACCAAACCATACAATGTAAACTTAGCTTATTGATTAATATGTCCATGGTCCAGTCAAAGGTTGAAAGATCAAAAGATTCCAATAGAATCGCATACCTCCCATGCCCGTAGAAAGTTCTCTTCAAAGTAGTGCATTGGTTCAGTGTGAATAATTTACTATTAAACAACGATAAGACAAAACGTATTAAATTTATGACCCGTAATGTAAAATGTTTAAGTTACTTCCCCAGTATAATGTCTTATGGCATTCTACTGTGAGGAAACGCGGCCGATATTAATACAATCTTCATCCTTCTAAAAATAGCTATTCGTGCAGTCTATAATCTGCCCTAAAGAAGCACTCGGAGAGTTGCTTACTCGAATTGAAACAATGACCGTTGGTAGACCGTAGTAAAATTTGATGTATGTGCAGGAAAAAATATATTTTTAAAGCATCGTATTGCACATCAAATAGATATTAGGAACAAGCATAGATTAATTTTTACAGCAACTAGACTGCGAACCATATCTAAATCTTTTATGGGAAAATGTATTTGCATTTACATAAATTCCATTAAAAAATTAAATAAAATTGTCAAGGAACGCTTTGTGTGTTAAAGGATATTACAATGTAATGGAGTTTTTAAATGATAACACACTCCGTTAATCGAATGCTCGCTCCAGGCTTTTTTGAATAATATGATTTTTTTTTGCTTGTAAATGTTTGTTTATTGTTTCAATTTTATTGCAAAAGATGACAAAAAATCCCGCTAAGTTTCTTTCACTCTGGTTCTTCGGTTCTTTTCAGGTCAGAGGTGTCGTTTTCCGAACCGTTGGTAGATTTTTGACCATCAATAAGTGAGTGTATCGGTCCTATGTTAAATAAAGAGATTCGAGTGTTTGAATTTTTCAATTTGAATTTTTTGTTTTGTGGGTTTTGGTTGCAAAAATGTATACATTATTCCATAAAAGATTGCGGTGTTCTTTTGAGTCTTATAAAGTAGTAGAATTAGTTAATGTATATTTCTAGTATTTTTTAAGGTATTCAGTTATGTACTATAATAAAATATGTTAAACTAAATCATTCTTATTTTTTGGTGACTCTAAATGGATATTTTTTATTTGAAAATTTTTAATAAGAAAAATTATTTTACAGGAGTTTCTTCATTGAAATGTCCAAAGGAAAATGTCGTTTTTGTTTTAAAAACTCATAGAATTGCATTCTTTGTAGCTAAATAATCATGTTTTTACTAGAAGCATTCCTTACATCAGATTTTTTAAAATGAGCCGTCTCAATATCAACTGCTTGATCAATTTTTTAACTGAAGTAGGTGCAAAATGAGCCCATCATCCTTTTAATACAGACACCTATTAAAATAACATTTGCGTTATGCTTATTACAAAAATTTTTTTTTTCATTAAGTAAACGTCTTTGAAGATGTGTATTTTATAAAAAGTAATTAATCAGGTGTCTTTGACTTAATGTTCCCTTATTTGCTATTTGATATACTGGCAGCCAATATCTCTTCTTCTTAAAGTGACATCTCCTACCGGAGGTCAGCGATCATCACTGCAATAGCGTATTTTGTCAACGGTCGCTCTAAATAAAGAATGAGTGCTCACCATGCGCGGAGGTTTCTGACCCACGATGATTTACGTCTGCCTGGTCTTCGGCGTCCTTGAATCTTTCCGTCGGCCAATATAACAGCTTAAAAAAGGTGCAACAATCAAAAAGATTAGTTTACAAATACTTGTAGATTTTATATATATAAAAAAATACTTGTACTTAGTAAAAACATGCAATATTCTCTAAACTCGATATTAACCTGTTAATCAATCAATGGATATTAATTTTAAATGCAGTCACCACTCATCAGCGTTCATTCCTCAAACGCTGTTAGGATTTATCAGATTGCGGTGAATATTAAAATTATTGTTTGAATAATGTATTGGAATTGAAAGCATATTTTAGGTTTAATCACAGAGTGTTATTCCACAATAACTTCCATATTACGTTTATGCAGTATAATAGAAACCATATTGTTATTTAATAAGGTAAATTTGAAACGTTTGTAAGGTAAAATTTGATTCGTGCTTATAGTTATTTAAATCTAAAAAAAATATGAGTAAAAAGATGTTTAACTACAAATGAATAAAATAAATGATTAAATCTGTAAGCGGGTTTATAACCGTCTATTTTCTAAGGTACTCAAAAAACATATCGTTTAGAAAACTTGGAAGTAATTGCCAAGATTCAAATGATAGTAAGTATATGAGGCAGATCAGCAATCAATTGGATGATTCTAAACTTAAATCTGCTTTAGTAACGTCATCGGGGTAGGAACCGCTCACTGAAGCGAATAATAACGCAAAAGCAAAGCTTATCCGATACAGCTCCGAAAATACCCCGGACGTTAGTCTGAGCGATTTACGTATTGCTCTCGATCAACTTAAGAACGGCAAAGCACCTGGTGAGGACGGAATTACAGCACAGCTTCTGAAAGCGGATGAAGAACTGGTACTTGTGCGTGGGGCAAAATTTTGTTGGTGCCGTTCTTCAAGAAAGGCGATAAAAGCCCCTTGGATAATTATAGACAGATTTCCTTCCTTAACCACGTTTATGTCCTGTTTTCGAGAGTCATCTTGAATCGTCTCTCTTCCAGCCTTAGTCGTAGCGGTGGAGAGTACTCAACCGGCCTAAGGAGTAAGGCTGGCCGTGGAGGAGGCTGCTGCACGCTGCTACATAAGCCAGCTTTGAATGCGGGTTGGTGTCAGTAGGATGCTTGGAGCGTGCGAGGGACAAGTTGCAGGAGGTAGATGTGCCGCCCTTCCTGTCCTTCGCAATCAAGGTGGAGTCTCATGGGAAGAAGAGTACCGGTACGAGACTACTCTCTCTATTCTCCGCGACTCATCGGGGCCACACCGCCGTTTCGGTGTGAAGGGGCCATGGGAGAAGGGATTTTTCGGCATGTTGTTGTTCATCTCTTTCCCTTATACAGCCTAAATGGAGCTAGCGCCAGAGCCCAACACCATGGCCACCGCTGGGGAGTATTGTCCTTGTGCGGTTGGGATTTCCTGGCTCCCACGGGCCCTGAGTATACCTGTGTATAGGGTTCGAGACGAGGAGTGCGTTAGTTCCGACGTGCCCAGATGCAGGCAGATGGTAGGGCCGAGATGGGACTGCCAGCCTTAGAGTTCCAGTGACCTTATCTTTAAGACGCCAGGGAGTTACACCGTGGTGGTTTTAATCGTTGCGTGTCTAACATAACCTGTCTTTGCCTCCGCGAGGACGGGTATGCGTAGACATTTCCCCACGAGAAAAAAAGAGTGCTTTGCTCAAAGTTGGGGACAATAAAATATTTACCTGGGACAAGTATTCCGGTTAGGTAAGTCTAACTTAGATGCAGGGGTCCATCGACGAATCCAACTCGGATGAGCAGCGTTCGATAAGCAGCAACATGTCTTTTTATTTTTTATTGCATATGCAGGCAGACGAGCAATCGGGGCCACCTCATGGAAAGTGGTCACCGAGGCCCATAAACATTGGCAATACGACATGATATACAATATACATAATATACAATAATGGTATCACCAACGCAATGCCTGCCTTGAGATGCCTTAAGTCTCGTAAACCCTGTAAATACGCTTACTGGTGCCCTTTAACGGAACACAGTAGTGTTATCACACAGCTCTTTGCGGTAGAAATAGGCACCGCGGTGGTACCCACCCAGACGTTCTCCTGTAAACAGGGGACCTACCACCGGTAAATGAAATGTCTATTCGTCCAATATCCCCCAATGCCTAAAGACTGAGATCTTTTAACAAAGTGTGTTGCTAGTTGTGACCTACGGCACTGAGACTTAATCGTTTATTGCTGGCCTTGGAAGGTAGCTCCAAGTTGCTCAGCGTGTTATGGAGCGGGGTATGCTTGGTATTTCAATGCATAATGCAGACAGCATTACGCGCTTTAACACGCAGTGAACACGACATAGCCCGCAGAATTCGTAAACTGAAGTGGCAATGGGCCAACCACATAGCTCGTAGAACCAATAACCATTGCGGAAGAGAATTTACTTAGATTATGCCTTCGGTCAAAACGCATCAGAAAATTATATATTAAAAAAATAAAGTAACTAAAATAAACAAGCGACACATTAATAAACAAAGCCCTTTCTTCCAATTTGAATTCAAGATGGGTCTCAGACACACTCAACCCTTTTATCTTTATCAACTTTACCCTCATCATGCGCTAAGCTTTAAATTTGCATAAAGTGACCCTCATTTTCAATAGAATATAAAAATAAATGCCACTAAGATATCTGTTACATATCCGTTCTTATTCTAATACTAAGGCTTACTTCAGATATATATTAAATTAAAAAAAAAATATATAAATCGATTTTAATCCTGAAAAATACCCTTACATGAATACCTACATAGCTCGTAAAACCGTTATCCATTGGAAAATAAAGGTTCTGAAGTAGCCTTGTGTTGGACGATCCCCCACGAGATGGAGTGACGACCTGTGCAAATGTGCATGAGGTCGATATAGGTTGGTGGCACAGAATCGTGCCCCTTGGCAACTTATGAAGGAAGTTTATACTCAGCAGTGGGATCTGACATGCTAAAAAGACGAGGATGACGTAAGTAACGGCACACGTTCAGAAGAGTCTAAAAAATGACAAGAGCATTAATTACTACACTAAAAATCGAAGGAGAATATTACAGCTATCTAACTAAAATATATTATTTAAATATATTGAACTAAAATATATTACATAAACGCTCGCGCAATACAAAAGCAGTATGTAATTTATTTACATTATGTCTCCGGTCAAAACGCTATAGAAAATAATGAAGTAAAAAAATGATGTAACCTACATAAACTAGCGACACATATTAATAAACAAATCCTTTTATTCCAATATGAATTCAAGAAGGCTCTCAGAAACACTTAACCCTTTCATCTTTATCAACATTACCCTTATCATGCGCTAAACTTTAAACATGTATAAAGCTTACCCTCATTTTCAACAGAATATAAAAGTAAATGCAACTAACATATTTGTATTATATCAGGTCTTATTCTAAAACTACGGCTTATTTTAGAGATGTGATAAGAAATATACAAAAATTATTTTATTTATATAACAGATAAGCTTTTTGTGGACAGCCTATGGGCAATTCAACATATGTTTAAATCAAAAGACGTCCTTTAATGACTTAATTTACTATAATTTACTTTTTATATACATACTGTAAATCTATAATCAGATGAAAAATAAATTATGATTAAAGTCACTCTTAATCGCGTTGGCTAGTAACATCTTAAGGCCTACTAAATGTATGTCGGATATATCTGATGGGCCGGCTTTATAAGTGGCAGAACTGACGACCGCTGTTGTCTAAAAATTCTGGAGTAGGCACCGAGTTTAGGCAAATGTAGGGTACACCCTTTTTTGACACTAACATTTTGTTTGAAAAGGCAAATGCTGAGAAAACACTAGAAATAAAAACCTTTTTGTAGTATTTTTAAGTAATAATACGTTCTCCATCTCATCTCATCTCATCAGCCTGTAAGTCCACTGCTGGACATAGGCCTCCCCTAATACACCCTATCCATCAGGGTTTTGGACCGTATCCCACCACGCTGGTCCAATGCGGGTTGGTGGTGGACTGACTTTACATGCCCATCCGACGCATGGATCATCTTCTTTCAGACAATTGGGTGATCGGCCCAGATTGCCCTAACCAACTAGAAACAACAATGAAATTTTGTTGAGTCCCCTGCAGAATCGAACCCACGACCTCCGGTTTCTAAGCGCACGCCCATACCACTAGGCTACGGAGGCAGTATAATACGTTAACGTAATATAATATATCGGTTACTTGATCGCTGCGGTAAGTTTCTATGCTACTTCAAACTAATATCCTTTGATGTTAAATAACTATCATATCAAGTAATTGGAAAAACGACAAAATATTGAAAAGATTAGACATTATAGACTTACCTTTGATGCATTGCTTTAGGTGTCTGTAATGCGTTTCTTACAAAAGTTTTTACATATGTACATATATACCTGTAACTGCTATTCATTAAATTTCATATAGAATGTTGCCATAAACCGTTCAGATATAAATTATTATTTGAACCGCAATCCAATGTGTCGAAATGACTTGGAGCATAACGAACAAGCGTTAATGAGACTAAACCACAAAACCAAATCTGCTTAAAGTAATACATAGAGCTTAATTCACAGGTACTGTGAGGATGATACTGTTGTACTGAAATTCATTACCGTCCACATATTTTGATTATTATTGTTAAAAAAGTGTTAGAACATGGCATTATTTTATTATCTATATAAACATAATATTGTTAGTTTCACCATTAAGAATAGACATTCATTAATTCCATACTGTTCTGTAATAAATCCGAAAGCCTGTACGTAAAGCCGCTTCTCTAGATTTCAAATGCTTATTCTAATCGAATTTAATACTGGATTATAATGAACTTAAGTTAATTTATTTATTACGGGCTTCTAGTTATGCAAATATAGATTTATAGAGAATTATACTAGTTTTCTTATTCTATTATTTCAAAGCATAGAAGCGTATTTTCTTTGCTCGTCATACACCGATATAGTTAATTCTTATTAAAATTTAAATATATTGTACCGCATGACATACATTATTACTTTACAAATCAAAAGATAATTAACGGTGTCGGTGCAGTCGTATTTAATTAAAAAATACTTCTTTTAAAAGTTGATCCCAAAAAAAATAACCTATAATTATTTGCAATTACATATTTTGATAAATTAAAAAGTCAAAGTCGAATATGATTATTCATTATGGAAGCATTTTAATAGGCACTCGGCAACTGCGTGAGAAGAAACAAGTGACTTGGTGGTAGAAAAAATTTCAAAATAGGATCCGCCGATCATTTAGCCGAAATTCCAGGTTATGATCGGAAATTAACTTATTTTGAAATAAATTTATTACAAAAACTAGTATCAGCAATACTGTGAGCGGCATCAATCGGCCAAACTGATCCTCGTTTAATCCCGTTAGTTGCATCACGGTTACAAAATGTTTTGTAACTAACTCGCCTGCATTGCACAGTGAGCATTAAAGTATACATTACTGAAATTTGAAAATAGTTTTCCTTTTTGGGTTTATCAACTATCAAACAGTTTTTTCTTAATGTTTCGGTTCAAATATATTACAGCTCTTAATTTTATTGCAATGAAATAGAGATGTTTAACCTTTGATTATCGTTTATTATTTATTAACAAAAAATATTGCTGTGCTCTTTCAACTTTTAACTCCAGACTATTTTTTTTTATTTCAACTAGCTATTCTTTAATTTACCTTTGAACAAAAATTAAAAAAATTTAAAAGTGAAATATTTTATGAACTTTATAAATTTAACGGTAATTACACTTAACCTATTAATGCACTATAATCTATTAGGATACAAGGATCGTATTGAATATCGAATGGGTTTAATGTACATGCAGTGTAGTATTAAATTATATAGATATATTAAAGCTACGTGATATTAATATGTGTAAGAGTTTTCTCCAAAGAGGCTTAAAGTAGTCACTAAATACGATTCATTATTATTCCGACAATTACGCACTAATCCTTTAGATTAGGATACAATAAGATTACAAGGTAAATATATTGCGTGATTAGAATGTTTAATTAGAATTGAATACATTGAATAAATTTAATCGAGTCGTTGTATTTGTTTAAAAAGCGATAATTAGACATAACAAACGCTATATTTTTATCATATGACAAGGTTTTGTAGAAATATCTTTTGTGATAACGACAAATAAAAGGTAGCGGTGTGGTACGTGGCTTGCGCTTTAGAGACCGGAGGTTGTGGGTTCGACTCTTGTACGGACTCAACAACTATATTTATAGTTTACTACTTAGGGGAATACAGGCTTGTAACCCAACTGCATGTAAAGTAGGATGATCCATGAACTGGATGGGCATGTAAAATAGTCGCCTGATTTTTCTCCGTTCATGCCGGTTATCCGTTCCATTGGACAATAAGAGCGAGGAAGAGAAGTGTACCTGTATTTGCGCATACACTTGTGCACTGTATTCTCTCCTGGGCAGTTGCCTGATCTCTAATATCTTTTGAAAAGATTATGTTAGAACAACTTTTAGTACACTTTATAAACATGATATTTTAAGTGACCACCAATTTGGCTTTTACCAGAGGTAGGTCAACAGTAAATGCTGGTATAAAGTTGGTCTCATGTTCACGGGCATGGGAGGATCGCTGCGATTCTATTGGAATCTTCTGTGTCTTTCCAAGGCCTTTGACTGTGTGGACCATGACATATTAATCAATAAGCTAAAGTATTACGTGTACGCGGTTTGGTCTGATTTTCTATCTTCTACCTGCAATAGAAAACAATATTAAACGTAAATGACACTCTGTCATCTGACCCTTATGGATGGTGTTCCCCAAGGATCAATTTTGGGACCTTTTCTGTTCCTGGTCTATATAAATGACTTGCTCTGGTAGTGGGAGGTGTCCAGTTGTCCTTTTGCAGATGACGACCTGAAAATCTCTACGCTAAGGGTAAAAAGAAATGACCATAACGTTGAGATAGCAAATAGGGCAATTGATATGTGTCAAACTGGTTTGCGTCCAATAACTTAGTACTTAACGCGAACAAAACTAAATGCTTACGTTTACTTTGTAAGTTGCCAGATTTTCAAAATATTAAAGTTGACAATGAGGTCATTCTTACGTAAGCTCTACACATTTCTTGGATTTTCTATTGATTCCAAGATGCAGTGGGAGCTCATATGACAAACTCTCTAAGAAGCTAAGTTCAGCACTGCCATACGCAAGATTAGGCAGCACACTGACGAACAACTGCAAAACTAGTTTATTACGCGTACTTTCACAGCCTTATGTCCTATGGATTATTATTATGGGGATCTGCAGCCGTTTGAACACAATATTTATACTACAAAACAGGCTGTTAGGGCAATCACAATCTGGGTTCACGGAATCTTACGTAATGTTTTTAATAAACTGAAATTTTAACTTTACCTGCTATACATATTTGAAAATATTATGTTCCGCGTCAAAATATTCATATGTTTGCTAAAAAAGATATTAGGCCGCGCAGGGGTCGAATTGAGCCCCTAGAGCTACCCAGATTTAGACTGACCCGAACCAAAAAATCTTTCATGTATAATAGTATAAGAATGTATAATAAATTAAATGCCTGCCAAACGCAACTGAATGATTCGAGCTTTCGTAAAGTTGTCAAAACAACGCTTATAGAAAAGCTTACTATTCTGTAATAAATTATATTGAGGACCAAGATGTGTGGAAATAGTTTATATTCTGCGCTTGCAAATCCCCTGGTAACTTAAAAAAAAATGTATTGGTCAAATTTTGTAAATACTAATATTTAAAAAAAAAAGGCCGCAGAGTTTCTTGCCGGTTCTTCTCTGGACGGGTCTGAGTTTGTGAACCGGTGGTAAATGGATAATTTTTGACGTTCATAAGTGCTCAGTAGAGCCTAAATTGAATAAATGATTTTGTCTTTGGCTTTGCTTGAATAAAGATGGTCCTCCTTAGTCTAGATCGACAAGGCGAACGTTATTTCAAGTAGCAAAGTTTTGTACCTACAAGGACTATATATTAAATAATATTTTAGTATGTAATTAATAATAATCAACTGCCTCCGTAGCCTAGTGACGCCTATAGGCGTGTGCTTTAGAAATCGAAGGTCGTGGTTCGAATCCTGCGAGGGACTCAAGAAATTTTTATTGTTCTTTCCTAGTTGGTTAGAGAAATTTGGGCGATCAGCTAATTGTCTTAAAAGTAAGATGATACATGCGTCGAATGGTATGTAAAAAGTCGGTCCATCCACCTACCCGCGCATTGGACCAGCGTGGTGGGATACGGTCTATAAAACCCCTATTTCAGTAGGAGAGGCCTATGTCTAGCAGTGGACTTACACAGGCTGATGGTGATTAATAATTATAGTTTTTAATAGGAAATGTCAACAATTTTAGTATCACTTATGACCCTCTTAGTATAACGACGATGCAAGCTAGTTTTTGTTGCTTCTCTTTTTTATTTAACAAAGTTTCATAAAGGTTGACTGAGTAAGAAAACGTATTATTAAAAATATTTTTTAAGATTAAAAACAAATTGATAGCGCTTACCATATTTCCAACAACTACATTATTTTGTTACTGTTCTACTGCTGCTGTTTAAATGATTCAGTAGTTTAACGCCGCTAGGCTTTTTATAGCTTTTTTGACTATGATCCGTGATTATTTAAAGTTTTTGGTAGATCTAGGGTCTTAGTAATAGAAACATGAATGATCTTAGTAATAGCGCATTACATGACATCGTTATAATATACAACTGCTAAGTGACAGGTTTAGTAATTCCTCTGATAATAACACGGGATGGCCGCTCTACCTTAGTGAAATTAATTTCGAGTGATCTCCACCGCAGCAAGGTGTTGGCACATCATTACGTGGAGACATTCAAATATAAAATTTTGCTGCAATTATTCTTCTTTATCAAATTTTCTTCATTTATATGTAAACTCACTTAGGAACTTATTTTACAAAAATTTTAATGCGCCCGCATATTATTCATATCTCATCATAATGAAAATAATCAGATGAGGATTGAACTTCAACAAGTTTTAAGCAACTTAATAAAGTTAATGGGACTAAAATCTGCTCTAAATCACATTGGCTTTGATAAATGCTTAGCAATTCTACAGTGAATAATTTGTGACATTTTTATCTTGATAGAGTTTTTTCAAGAATTAGTGTACTTCTTAGGCATTAACTTTTTATGTTTACGTATTAAGTAGTAACGATTATTGATTAATAGTTGTTGATCCAGAGTCATACTATTTTAAGGTAAACTAAATAATAATACTAACAATTACATACAATTTAATGCCATCGCGTGTTCGTGCTCTTAGTAAACACAATTTTTTCCCTAATTTATCCCCTTTTAATTCATTTTCTCCTTTGCTGTCAGAATTATGTATGTTCCTAATTATTAGGATTTTCCATGAGACGAACATAGGATTTACATTATATGTATACAGACGGACAGATACAGGTTAAATTATGTAAGTAAATTGATCAGTATGTTTATTATCCGATTATGGAAATTCTTTTATTGAAAAATTTAATATTTTGCGGATTTTTCGCTTTTATTTTAATCTAGTTATTATTTACAAACTACTGTAAAGACTGACTGATCATTAATTACAAAAAAATTGACCTAGAGTTTTGGTAGATTATAATGATTTTGGCTTCCGCAAAAAAGGCATAAACAATATAAACCTTATATTCTGTATAAGAAGTGTGTGAGCCTGTTGTTTAAAATTAAAAGTGATTAAAGACTGTGGCGATATAGTGATTAAGTAATAAATTTCGTTTAAAACGGAATGGATGTATCGCAAAATGTTTAAAGTGGTCGCTCTAGCAAGAAATTTTAATTTAGAGTAGGTTTCTGTAAAAAAATTGATTTATCGAAGTATGTTACATCATTATCATCATCATCATTAGCAGCTCTTATCCGTTCACTGCTGGACATACGCCTATATCAATAAACGCTAAGACAGCGGATCCCCTGCTACTCGCTGCCAACTTAATATAAGTGTAATAAGTCAATTGCCAATCCGCCTGCTCAGCGTGGCAATTATGAGCATTTTCTTTTTTTTTTGTTATGGCCTACGCAGGCAGACGAGCAGTCGGGCAACCTGATGGGAAATAGTCACCAACGTCCATAGACATTGGCAATACCAGTGGTATTGCCTACCGTAAGACATAGGGTGTTAAGTCTCGTTTACCCAGTAATTACACTGGCTACGGTGCCCTTCAAACTGGAACACAAAAGTGTTTTCACACTACTGCTTCGCGACAGAAAAAGGCACCGCGGTGGTACCCACCAAGATGGTCTCCTGTAAAAAGGGGACCTACCACCGGTTTTTTTTCCAATGAAAGCCAAAAAAAAGTATGATACATCATTGAATTATTTCATTTCCAATCAGAATTCAAATAATACATAAAAATTATATGATATCCTCAAGAGTACTAGATATTTTTATATATTCATTATCATACGTTTTTTTTTAATACAATAACAGATAGATATGGAACCATTGTATTCTAAAACTATTTACCCAGCAATGTAATGACTTGGTTACCAAGTTTACAAAATATTTAAATTTAGATCCTTACTTAATCATCTATTACATTATTTACTGTAAGTAGATAAAACCCGCATCACCCACCAACCCGCATTGGACCAGCGTAGTGGAATACGGTTCAAAACCCCCCTAATGGGTGTATTAGGGGAGGTCTATGTCTAGCAGTGGACTATCAAAGGCTGACGACGATGATGATGTTGAGATAAAACTGCAATTTACAGCAAGTTATAACTATGAATGTTTTAGAAGTTAACATTTTATTTGAGATACGGATGCATACAAGCAAAACTGTGACTTATGTACGGAGAGGAAAATTATTATAAAATAAATCTAGTTACTGATATTTAAAAAGAGAAATATGAAAATGCACAATAAATAATAAAACCATAACGAAAGATGATAGCTCTAAATCGTTTTTTTTCAGTTTAATATTTTTGGTACATCTTGTTCATTCTGCAGACATGTACGTACGAGTAATTTATATATTGTTTATAAATCAAATTTACTTTTACGAATTTACCGCATTTTTTCTATTCATGTGATTATAGACAGATCATCGATATTGTCCGAGACGCGAGAAACAATAAAAAAATAATGAACACGAAAAATTATTTTCTTATTTATAAAATGAGCTCGAAATCTCATTATGATTTAGTTTTTCTTGTATTTACATTTTTGCATGATGCGAAATTGAACAATTACGTTGGTATTCCACCTACACTTATTCAAGGAATTTTCAAAATAATTTCCCTTACCGCTGAGTTAAAACATCTCTCATCTTGTGGAACGCTTCGAACAATTAAACTACAGAAGTTTGCAGCAGACAGTAATAGGTTTATTAAGTTTTAGGTATGCGTGTCATTTCCAGGCGCAAAGCGTTGGATATGTAAATCTACTACTAATTTAATTTATTATACATATGCAATCCTATTACCCTTTTTTAAAGTTATTAATAATGAAATAATTTAAATGGTTGACTCCTAAGATAAGAAGCTGCTAAATATGCTCAGCAAAGGAGTTAGACGTGTTAGATTATTTAGTTACATTTTGTTGTTTTATGATACGCCAGTGGCACAAAGGCCTTTGAGAGACGTTTCCACCTTGTTCATTACCATTGTTCTTCGGAGCCTAGTTTTTGGAAGAACATAATTATGCTTATTCCTAGTATTTATATTGTGTGTATCACAATGTTTTACAAAATCATCTTTATGTTTATGAACATGCATAATATTTTCAAATATGTGTTGAGAAAAAACAGTCATTACATTGGTTTCTGTAAACATTTTTCTCAGCGATTCTTTGGGGCCCAGGTGGACTGCTCGAATCACTCTCTTTTGAGTTATAAAAATAGTATTGATATCAGCCGCGTTTCCTACAGAAGAATGCCATAAGACATTATACTGTGAAAATAACTAAAATATACTAAACGGGCTGTCTCAACATCGGTTAGTTGTCTAATTTTTTGACTGCATAAGCCGCTGAGCTAAGTTTACTCACCAGTCTATTAATGTGAGGGCCCCATTGCAGTTTAGAATCTATTGTGATGCCGAGACATATAATGAAATCTACGTGGTCTAGCGCTTCTCCATCTACGAATACATCACACCCAGCTTGAGGAACATTAGGAGTCATAAACCTTATAAATTTAGTTTTATTTTTGTTTAACAATAAATTATTTTCACTAAACCAGTATTTTACTTTTGAGAGGGTATTATTTACATCGTCATTTTGCAAGTTGCGTCGTTTTATTCTAAATATTAAAGAAGTGTCATCAGCAAATAATACAATCTCGTTATTGTCCTTAAACTGGTGTGGTAGGTCATTAATGTAGACCAGGAAGATAAAAGGCCCCAAAACAGATCCCTGTGGGACCCCCATACCTACCTGCGCCCCGGGAGATCTCTTGCCGTTCACGTCAATTCTCTAAGTTCAATGGCTCAAGTACGAAGTCAGAAGGTCGAGTGCGGCATTTTTGATATCGTAGTGACTTAATTTCCTAACCAAAGTATAATGCTGTACACAGTCAATAGCTTTGGTTAAGTCACAGAAGACACCTAAAGCATCGTGTGACCCTTCCGATGCCTCAAATATAGTTTAAACAAGATGGGCACCTGCATCGATTGTAGAACGACCGCGTGTAAAACCATACTGATTGTTATTAATTATATTATGAGAATTAAGCGTATTGTAAATTCCACCAAAGACGCAACGTGTTCGATATCTACTCTGAGAAATTAAATATTACCTTAGCTAGTACATTAGCTTCGGTTTCCTTAAAAGTTAACATAGTAGTAGTGCATTCATACTCCAGCTCTGCTGCAAAATCAGGTTGAATTTACTTACCTGGCAAATATCCTAAAATAGTGAAACTTCGTGTATTTGTAATGTAGCTTAAGATTTTATTTGGTAATTATTTATTTCAATAGTATGCATATTATGTTGTTACAATATATTAATAACACTTTTAATTGTTTCATACTGTAAGTCTTCTTACTAGTCATTCCTCAAAGTGATCAAGGTATCTGGTTTTAATTCATCCAAGTTTACCTGGTTTAACAACTGTTACCACGCATAGAGACTGGATTACGAATGTTATGTATTAGATACTTGGATAAATAACCCTTGCACTAATCAACCAGAAAAAAACAAAAACACTTAGTTTTTCCCTTAACCCGTGCAGAATTGAATCCCAGGGTCTTTGGTTTGGGGCCACAAGGGCACGGAGGTAGTTAGATTATTAATATAAGTACTGTTAACTTATTTTGTTATTTATTTTTACCGACTCTAATTTTCACGATAGCTTATATGTCTATGAAACGTATGACGCTACAAACCAAAATAAGATGTTAGCAAATTTCATTCATCCATACAAACAAATAAAATTCGAGTGTCTATTTTTTTTATTATTTACGCGATTATTATAAATGTTTAATCCACTTTATATGTATTTTTATCGTTAACTATTATAATTTATTCCTACTACTTTTTTAGAAATAAATCACGATGACAAAGTCGCGGACAACAGCTTTTAATCAATCAAGTTATTATTGTGTTTCCTGAAATCATCAAGAAATGTTAATAAAGATGTTTCAAACCTGAATTGGTATAATTTTGATGCGTATATAAGTTTGATGGGGATATATCATGGATTATTAAATTTCCTGCCCATGTTCTCTTTTTATTTATTTTATTAAATGCACGTATCAGCCCCTTGGCTAACATTACATAAATAAAATTCAGGGAAATATACACCATCAAATTCTTTTAGGTCTGATAAAGCTATCTCTTTTACCTATCTACTTTACGAACTGAAATTTAAGTGTAATGGTAGTTTCATGAGCTACATATATTCTTAAAGTAATTTTGGAACTCATTAGCTATCTCAGCAATTTATTTAACAGTTTTACCATCTATATTAAATTTTAGGTCATACCTCTGTTGTGTGTTTTTACCCATTTCCGTATTTATTTGTGTTAATTTCAATTTCTTTTGTTTATTATTTTTAGCCGTGATAAAAAACATATTTACGGTGTTTACTTTGAAATTAACTAAACTTTGCGAAAGATATCTTAAAAAAATGATTGTTCGTTTTTTCATACTAACAAGATTAACATATTTTTTTATGCATAATGTCACATCCCTAACATGCATAAACTTTAGAGAGCAGAAATGCGTAGGTTTTGCTAATGATAATAAAACCATTGTGTATTATTTCATCTGAAAAATAACACTAACAAATATTTGATTTGCGTTTTTCACTGAGATATATCTTTAATTATAGCTAAAATTTGTTATTAACATTATTCAAGACATATTTATATGTTTATGTACACATATTAAAACTATAATTCTAATGATTTCCATTTAGTAGTCAATTAAGTTTTGGGAACGAACCACTATGCATTAATTAAGGCTTGGTTTTGTGGCTCAGTATCGTTAACGCTTTATGAGCCAATTAATTTTTACACATTACATTGCGGTTGTAATTATTCACGACGTGATTATTGAATTAAATTTACAAGGTTGACTAAATTTAAACATTTTACAGACATTTACAAGCCGGCAATAATTTTTTTATGAATTTATGGAATAGTAACGTTATTGAAACGAATAGATTTTATTGACGATTTACTTTTATTTTCATTGATTTTTACAATTTTTAATAGTTTTTCTTTAAGAAAATCTATCGGTTTCTTTAAAAAATTATGTAACAATAATTCAAGGCCGTGACTTTTAAGTTTTTAGCTCAACCGTCGTTACCTATTATTTTTATTGATATAGGTTGATAATGACTAACTCATTTATACCTATAAATAAGTTTTGGCATACAAAAAAAATAAGAAGAACTAACAAAAGCCTACAAGTAAATAATACATCCAGTTGATTCAGAGACAACTCTGTATGTGAACCAATCTTAATGCACTAAAATTTATTACTATATTTACACAATAAAATTTAATTAAATTGAAATGCCTAATGAGTATAAATATAACCCGAAGGATATTGATAAGGCTTTAGGCTTTTCTTTATTTTAGTCTTCCATGTAAACGATTTTGTGTCTTTCCTACAGTTTGCAATCTTAATTTCGCTCAACCAGTATCTCTCAAATTCTTTGCGAATATAACGTGTAGACCCTTTGTCTCGATCAGTATATCTTGTTTTATTTGCCGAAATTTATTATTAAGAAGAAAACAAGCTTGACGGTAAAATTTCTGGATTTTATTCTGGTTTCAGCCACGAAAGTTAAAGAAATTGACGACTTCATACCATAATTTTACCCCTTATACATTAAGTAGTAAGGAAAAAAAACATAACTCCCACGACCAATGAGCCACGACACCAACCTGGCTGCTCAGGATTGCTATTGTTTCAAACCCATTACAATCAGCCTGATTGTACGATGTTTCCATGCATGTTTTGTATAATAGCATCGATTAAAAATATTTTTAATTTTAATGACATCTTTTACTTAATGAGATCATACTTTATTAAAAAAATCCTAATTGAAATGCTATTCTTATCGTATACATATAAAAAAAGGAATGCATCCTATTCTTTGTTTGTTGTGGATTAAATATCAAAGAACTTATTTATGATTAATTAATGTAGACTAAATTACTTACAACAGATTTTCTTATTCAAAACGTTCATTCTGGCCTTAAACTCATTCATTTAAAACCAGTAATTTTATGAAAAAATATTTAGTCTATAATATTGTAAGGAATTATAGGTCATTTCTTGATCTATACTTAAAAGTTAAAAATAAATTACTTTGGATCGCTTCTGATTACCGAGATGGGCTTTCTGAAGTGCTACTTAAAACTTTTATTGCCCTGTTTAAGCCAATGATATATAACAACAAATTTGCAGAAAGTTGTTAACTAAGAGTTCTAAAACGTTGCGGCAATATTATGCAGAAGCATATTAAAATTTAATTTGCAATATTAGCTAGATACCGAAATGAAATCAAAGCAACAAGTTTCTGAAATAATATACAAAGTTAGAGGTATGACCGTGAAATATTTCTCTAATCATACAAATTTTTAGATATCAAAATGTTATATTACCATATATTACAGTTAAATGTTTCGTAGAACACTTTTAAAGATTACGCATAAAAATAATCATAAAGTTTATTATGTCTACTATGTGAATACACATGGGAAACATAATAAGCCATCCGAATGTTTTAGGCTTCATAATTTTACCAGTTCCATGTAAAAAACTTCCAATACTTATAAATAGATATATGTATATATAATAATACAAATTATGTTGTTAAAGTTAAGGATAAAAAATACACCTAGTGCTTTTATTTATTAACTGCATTATTCTAAAAGTTATTGATGTATATTTTCCAAAACAAAGTTGTATTAATGCCCAAGCTTCATTTAATTATGCAGCTTAATCATGTCAACAACGTCACGTGAAGGGTTGTCAATCCAATTATCGTATACGCAGTTTGCGGTACGTCAAAGAAAATTAATTGGAGGTAGCTCATGAGATTATAGCGGCTATCCCATAGCTGATATGACTTATGTAAAAAATAGAATGCCAGTTAAAGCTAAATTTTTAAGTCAAAATAATAAAATGCAATCAAAAAAATACTTAATACACTTATTTGAAACAACATCTTGTTGACTTTGGTGGTGGCTAATGAGGGCGTAAATAAACAGTGTGCAAAGCATTGCATCTTTTTTGTCTAAGAGTAGAGACAAAATTTGTAGTAAATAAGTGTTAGTAAAAAAGCAACAGAATTATGACACTTATCAATAAACAAGAACATAGGAAATAGCTACAAAAATACCATTGTTTGTATAACAAAACATTTAATTTATTATATATCGACTTCCCAAAAGAAAGAGGTAGCCAATTCGGAGCGTACGCGTTTTTTTTTTATGTTTCCTCGTTGCCCCACTCCTAGAGCTCCAATTTTGTTCATTCTTTTTTTAAGGTAATAAATATTAGCTTCCCGTTGGTCCCATTTTTAAAATAATTTTGTGATAAGTAGTTTAATGGATATTTGAGAAATAAATGCGTTTAAATTAGAAACGCTGGCAAAAAGGCAAAGGTCAGACAAAAAATATGTTTTACGTAATGGTACTACTTGAAGTGGTATACAAAAAATCCGCAAGAACATACATCTACATTTTAAAATAAACACAAAATAAGCAGTTTAATGTAAACATTTAAAACAATTGCATTTAGACATATTTCATTTAAGATACTACAGTTTAAGTTCACATAAAAATTATTGCAGTAAAAAAAATATTTTAACGACATAAAACGTTTTATAGATGACATTTCAATAAAATGAATACCGTAATAGATATGTGACATTTAAAACGCCATTTAAAAAAGTTGTCACCGTTTTATATTGCACAAAATGGTTAACTGTTTGAAGTCAGTAATTTTTGTTGTTAAAATTTCACTTTCTTACGTCAGTTCTTCTCCCATGTCTTTTTTTACATTTTCCCATGCCTTATAACAAGAGCGCTCAAAACGAACCCTATTTATTGACATATATTATATGTACATTTTTGCATGCTGCCTCTTTCATTTGAAAACAGTTTCCATTTGTATGTTGTTAAGTGATAAAAAAGTTTATAAAGTCACATATATATATAGTTTATAAAGCGATCGATGACAATCAAACATGATAATATTCAAACATTATAACGAATTCGATCGCGGTTATATTTTATTGTTAGTTGTACGTGTTAAATAGGAGCAATATGAGCTAGATATGTTAAGTAAAAACATATAAGATTTAAAGCCAGTTCAAGCTAGAGATCCTTTCTTACAGTATCGTATAAATGCAGTGACAGAATAAGTATCTTCCTATCCTACGATGACCGTGCGTAAGGTTTCAAATCTGACTCCGCTTCAACTTTCCAACATTTCGTACTTGGGAGTAAGACCACTTATTTTCGTATAAATTTTTTCTGCGTCTTATATGCGCTCCTAAGAATTTGAGTGTATTTGATCACATATGAAAGTGGTACTTAAAAAAATTCTCTATATCGCTTAATGTAAAAATAAAACAAAATACCTATGCACCAACGACGATGTGCTCGTAGCGCTTTGTATCAATTTCACGAGGTTGCGAATGTCAGAAAGTATTCAAATGCATGGCTCTGTGCATATTTATCAAAATCAGCCTCATTTAGACTGCGGTTTTCCCTCAGCCAATTACTACGCTTGAAATATATTGAATGCATCAGATTAATTAGTTAAAGCGTTGATAAAGTTTAAGTTAATTTAGGTTCTTAATCCATTTAATAATATTTATCAACAAGCTATTGCGCGCAAATTCGTTGAACCCACGACCTCCGGTTTAGAGAGCAAGGGCCCAAACCTTTTTCTCTAAACCCGAGGACCACTAGACCGCTAGAAATAAAGGGGTAATTTTTTTTCCATAAGAAAAAGTAGCTTAGGTTACTCCTAGTTAGTAGTAGTCCCGCAGAGAGTGGAAGGTAATAAAAAGTTAAATATCACAATATAATCATTAAAATGCTGATGTTACAAACACACATTCCAATTTTATTTTTTAATACATAATCATCATCATCATCAGCCTGTGTTAGTCCACTGCTGGACATAGGCCTCCCCTAATGCACGCCACCGCTTCCGATCTTCGGCTATTCTCATCCAGCCCACACCGGCCACTTTGCGAATGTCGTCACTCCATCTTGCCGCAGGGCGTCCTACACTACGTTTGCCGAGACATAATATATAATATAATATAATATAAATATAAATACATATATAATATAAATATAATATTAATACATAATATAGAGTATGTATAATTACTATTAATTTTACAGAAATACATAGTTAACATTTAATTGTTCGTATAATTAAATGTTAACTTTCTATAGTACATAAGTAACTAATACTGCAACTATTTTTATATAACTAAGGCTTATAATTGAATAGAAGTACTTTTAAACGAATTTTATAAAAATTTATCTGTCTATGTCGCGAGCACTCCTCAGCGCCTTTGGTCATTTAAAAAAATGTGATATTATGCATTAAGTTGCCATTGCTGAAGAGGGATTACCACATTTAATGATACTTAATTTTTTAATTTTTAGTCATGCCGACTAATCCAAGAATAATCTAACTTATCGTATCTGCCACCAGTGGATGCATTATCTTCTGTGTCGAAATTTGGGTGTCTTTTAACATCGGTCATTTGTGTTTTATGTCAAGATACTAGGCTGATACAAAAGTCCCAATCAATCGTAACTGTGTTTCTAATAGAAAGAAAATTTCACCTTATTAAATATACGCAACTTTTTACGCAATTTAATTTCTTTATACCACAAAAATATGTTCTGATGGTATTTTGTAGACCGTTAGTGTTTTGTTTTCTTATATTTTATGATTATAATTACCCTTTATTAACTAAATTAAAACTTTTAATGACGAAGGCTGACATAATCGAAAATAAATGTTACAAGCCAACCACGGAGAGATTAATCGATCAATGTCACTGATATTAACGGGAACAAGCGTTATACCTTCATCTTACATGAAAAACAACTATGTGCAGTCTACAAAGGGAGCGATTTCTAAAGTTTTAAAATAGATTGTTTAGAAAATTTAATGTGTTTGCAAATATTATACAATTTTTATTCTTGTTTATTAAATCGAGATATGAATTTGAATTGTAATGTCTAGTAAGAGAGGTGTGGCTATTATGCGTGTCATCACTGTAATAGCACAGAATCATGGGTATACATTATACCAAAATTATTTATGTATTAAAAACTTCTTAATCTAAGTGAGGTGAAGCATATCAGTTAATATCGCTACTTTGGTCTAATATTGGATATTGCTATGACGAATTTTCTTTACAAACGTAGTTGTCAACTCATCAATACGAGTGGTACAATGTCGCATCGGTAAATACGAAGAATAGCGTGACCTAAATAAGCACAGAAATGCGGAAAAATCCCAGCGTTTCCGAAAATTTTTCACATTTCCCACCTTTTGTTTACAAATATTCTACTTAAATCGATTGGATCTTCATTTAACTTCTAAACCGTAAGATTATCTAAACATCTTCAGAATATACTTATTACGTGGTATACCTGATATATTAGATATAGCTTAAACAGATTAATGTTTTTCTGAAAACATTAGATATTAAGATAGCTTTACGCAATTTGATTTTCTTTCCTATTAGAGGAAACACGTGATTTTAAGTTTTATTTCAGTGCTTCTTTATATAAATTATATACATATAATATTACTAGGCTAGAATGGCCCTAGTTTTATTATTTGACGCATATTTTGCAGTGTTATTTTAAGCCATTAATAAGTTCTAGTATATGTTGATAGTTTACACACGATACAATACGCATTTTATTACCAACCATCAGACGCTTACTTTTGAGCAGATTTGTGGTTGCAAACAATGATAATTTTACATCTAATACTTTATATACAAATTTTTTCTGTTAATGGAAAGAAATACGTTGATTTCTTTTTGATGTATATTTAAAACAGGGAAGCTATGCGAGGCTTTTATAGCATTAACTTTGACTACTTATCGTCCTATAGAGAGAATTCCCAAGCTCATTTACATCTGCCTTAAGGATGTTTGAAATTGGATTTTCCGAGAATACTCCATTTTACAGGAAAGTGTTTATGTATTATTTTCCTAAGATTTAATAATTACCATATAGATCTAGTCACGAACAATGTTCATATTGCCGTTATTGACGATATGAACTAGTCATTAAATTGTTTTTGATACATTACTGCGTTTTATTTATTTAGAATTTGAAGAGCTGGGCTTGAAATTAATTTTTAAAAACTGCTTTGTAGGACGACTGTACATAAGCACTCTGATAATAAACAATAATGAATTCTTAAACATGTTATTACATTTGAGATCATTAATTGTTTTGGAACTTAAAAAACTTTTTTGATAACTGTCAATAAATAAATAAAAAATATTTCAACCGCATTTCCGCACTCCTTTTTTATAAAACATGGATGAAATCATAATACAATATCTATAAACTGTATGAGTCGTTAATTGTAGTTTGAAAAATAATATAAATGCATATAGCAAAGTAATATTTTCTAACAAATCTGGCTTGTATTTTTATAAAATTCTAATTACCTTACGGAAAGAAGAAAAAGGATATTTAAAACCACAGTTATTATATACCGTTAATTATCTCAGTAATTAAACAGATTAGGGTGCGATAAGATTACAGGGCTTATTACGAAAATTGAAGATCAAAATGCGAATACGTATTATAATCTTGTTTGCCATATTAATTTTCATAACCATTATGTTATAGGGTATAAATTTTTTTTATTAAAACACACACAGCTTGGGTAAATCTTGTCAAGTTTAGGAGGTGGTAGGTCCTCTTTTAGGAGGGCCGGCTTGGGTGATACCACCGTGTTGCCTATTTCTGCCGCAAAGCATTAGTTTGAGAACAATCTGTTTTATTATATGTCGTATTATTTATCCTAACCTAACGGAGTCACGAGTAAAAGTTTGTCGTTTAATACTAGTTTTTAGTAACGGATTGAAAAAAAAAATTAAATAAATTATGCAGCTTACTAAACAAGTGCAACACTGATCGTCACGAAACATAATGCAATTATTGCGTTAATTTTATGTAAATAAAATTTGCAAGATATAATTATAAAAAATATATTTGGATTAAATAACCATCATAAGTAAATTAGGCTTAAAGCGAGAACCTCATGGCGTAAAAATTTTCAATTTTTTGTCGTCGGTTTGTTTGTTGTCCTTTTGCAAACGTTTTACAAAAAAAATTATATCCCATGTTTTTCATAGAGAAGCAGGCATAGGTAAATTGTAAAGGACCATAAATATTAAATTGCGCAAGAAACACCTTTCAAAAGTTTATATTTTTTTATGTTTTCTATTATATGCAAAAAACAAAGAATCGATAATATTTCATGCATTTTATTAGTGACTAATTGTTGTATTGCAGTAACTGATATAATGAGAGATAATAAATTGATTGAACACCAATTTAAATGTTTCAACATGTTTGGGTAAACAACATCTATTAAGAAAACATATAATTTTGCTTTCATAAAATACACAAAAGAAAACATTACAAAAAAGATGGCAGTAATAATTAACATGCAAAATATCATTGAGGAGACATTTTTACCTGGAAAATTAAATTTACTACAACCTGCTTTTGTACCGTCATTATAAATGATAACTTTTGACCGAATCAGGTCAGATGTTATTTTTCTTAGTACTAACTCCAAAATTATGCTTTATATCTGTTTGCTATTTATAAAATATTTTATAAAAAATATACTTTTGGTTCTAATTAGTTTCGTAAAAAAGTCAAATAATGTTTATTACAAAGCCAACCAATTAAAACATTTATTGGCGTATCAATCGGTTTCATTTTGCCATTACTTTGAGTGTGATTTATTTTACAACCAAATTGATTTCTGTCATAAATGAAATCACGATGGGAATTGTGACATTTAGGAGCAATTCATTATATAAGTCGTGAAAATTCGGACTACATAGATTTATTCAATGTAAATACAATGTGTTTATTAAATGTACTGTGTTATGTAATTCACTATAATTAGAATTGAAAATATTTGGTACCCAAAATTGTATAGAAATATGAATAGGGATAATGAATTATTTCAAGCCGCTGAAGAACATTGGTCAATACCTACCACCTGTCTAGTGCAATATACCTCTACAAACTAGATTGTGACTGCGGCCTCTCGTATATTGGACAAACAAAGCGAGCAATAGGAAACCCGCGTGAAGAAACATATAGTTGGCATTAAACATAAAAGAGTAAACAAGTCGGCAGTGTGTGACCATACTTTAAATCATCCAAACCATTTCACCAGATTTGATTGAACACAAATCCTATATGACAATGACTCACATTGCTCTCGTATAAGCCCAAAGCTCAAATGGTTGTATTCTTATTTTGAACTCGCGATGAAGAAGGAAAATTGGATGAGACTTCTAAGAAACCAACAATGGTTGAATTTTATAACTAAACCAAAGGTCGAGTGGATTCGTTGGACGAGATGTGCTCCATTGCTTCTTGCAGCAGCAAAACTCGATGGCTTTATGCAATTTTTATGGAATGCTCAATTTGGCATTCATAAATAGTTACATTGTATACGTAAGTAACAATATGGAGGCAAATAAAAAACCCTTATCGAGGCGTGAATATATAAAAAGCTTGCATCATAAGTTAGTCGAGCCACATATGCAAATACAAATACTTATGCCCACACTTCAAACTGGCCTTATGCGATTCTCTTACACACATTTTGAATATGTCAGGAAGTAGTAGATCGAGTTTGACACTTGAGACTGAAGAAAGGGATGCCGCAGACAATGCTATCGCAACTGAAAAAAATTTGTGCCGGCACGAAGGATAACGAAGTCTAGCTCTACAACATTGTGCAATAAATGCAGATTATTGTAAGTTGACAACACAAACTATGATGTCCGCTGACATGCTCAAACAAAATTGGCGTAGTCCAATACGTTAATGAGATTGTATCTCTACAATGATAATTCTTTATTGTTGCGAATCACATGGTTTCACAGTATGTAAGAGTTGTTCACAAATATTTTTGTTGATTTATATGTAAATTTATATTGATTATTTAACACAAACATAGGGATAAATTTCCTTCCTTTAATTCTAGTGTTAAGTGAAAATGTTACATTGTTTAGAAAGCCGTCATCTCTTATCATTAAAAACTAACTGATAATTAATCAGGGAAAAATATGAATTTGAATCTTGTAGATTAAACGAAAGATATATTTTTTACATTTCTTTATTTAATAATTTTGATGCATTAAATTAATATTTTTATTCGATTGAAAAAATACTTTTGTTTGCAGCAACTTTAGGAGTCATTAATTCATAAGGTTCATAACAAAAGTTTTTACATATGTATATAACTGTAAATGCTATTGATTAGGTTTCATATTGAATGCTGACATATACTTTTATAATGTAAATTATTTGAACCGCAATTAAATGTCCAAATGATTTTGCATTCTTTTCTCATATTTTTGTTCTTAATTTTATATTTTTATTATATTATAATCTATTAAATTATAATATTGTTTTTCTCTCTATTTTTAATAGATATTTATTAATCAATATACCGTTATTAGGTGTATACAAAAGCCTGCAGAATTTAAAAGCTAATTCTAATTGAATTTCATACTGAGTAATATTATATTTAGATTTTTTATTCATTATGGGTTTAAAGTTTTGCAATGTATACATATTTACAGAGGATTTAACTTGATTATAATAATTTATTAAAAGGACTTTACGGATTTTCTCGCATTTAATTTGAATAACAATTATCCCAACGTTTTATACACTTTACAGGATCCATGGTCACGGGCAGACTGAGGTGTTGTTCGTCTTTCAAAGTTTTTTACCAATGCATAAATAAATAAAACTACCGTGTTAATGATTAACCGTTATAATGATTATCGCTTCCGCGATGTAGCAAAAGGGCATTAACAATATAAACCTAATATTCTGTATGAGGTGTGTGTGAGCATGTTGTCTTAATATCAAATTGATTGAAGAAACGATGTTTCTGTGGCGATATAGTAATTTAGTAATAAATTTGATTTGAGACGGAATGGATGTACAGCAAAAATTTCAACGTGGTCGCTTAGCACGAAATATTAATTAGGAGTAGGTTTATGTAAAAAAGTTGATTTTTCTCCAATTTATTTTCCAATCAGAATTAAAATAATACATGACATTTATATGATGTATTCAAGAGTTTTAGATTTTTTTTATAGATTCATTTTATACATGCATCTTTTTAAATGTAAGTAAAGATAGAATGAAACCATTTTAATCTAACAAGTACACAAAAATGTATTGACTTACTTACAAAGCTTACAATATATTTACATTTAGATCCTTGTGCAATTATCCATTACATTATGCACTTTATGTAGATAAAACAACAATTAAGAGCAGGTTATACCTATGAATTTTAGGACGGAGAGAAAAACTTTTGTGTATTAAATTTAGTTACCAAAAATTAAGAACGCAAAATGTGAAAAAAGACAAAAATAAGAAAACCATAAAAAAGACAATAGGTCTAAATTGTTCTAATTTTTTCAATATATCGATTGGTTTAATCATTTTAATATTTCTGGTTCATTCTGCAGATATTTGTGCACGAGTAATGAATATATTGTTTATAAATTAAATCCACTTTTACGAATTTTTAGCATTATTTAAATTATTTTATCATGACTCTGATAAAATATCTGGGCCGTAAGAAAAATTTATGAAAAATAACAACAAAACTTTTTTAATTTACATAGTAAGCTTGATATTTTATTTTGAATTTTAGGTGTAAAAAAAACATCTTTTCTTTTTCTTCTCTTCTTCTTTTTGATGTAATGGCTCCACCAAGTTTATCTTGGTGATGCTGCCAGGGTCAAGGTTGGGAAAAACATGAAGTATATATTATAAATTGACCAGTAGCATTGTTTCTAGTTTTACTCTCATTAAAATTTTTGAAAGATGCGAAGTCGAATAATTACTTTGGTTTTTAGCCTATTTAAGGAATTTTAAAAATCCCTTACCGCTGAGTTAAAACACCTCTCATCTTGTGGAACGCTTTGAGCAATTAAACTGTAGAAGATTGCGGCAGAAGTTAATAGGTTTAGTGAGTTTAAGGTATGCGTGTCATTTCCAGGCGTGAAACATTGGATATGTAAATCTACCACAATATAATTTATTATACGTACAAAATCTTTTAAGACTGTTTTAACGTTATGAATATACTATATATATATATATATATATATATATATATAATAAGTATATTCTTAACTTTAAACAATCCTTCTCATATTCTCAGTAATATAACGTAATTAAATAGCAATTTTATATAGAATAATAGAATACATTATGGTATGTAATGTTTAAATTTTTAGTTACAACTACATATTTATATTTTTTTTATTTTCCTTTTCTATTTTCAACATAGTAATGCAAGGTGCATTCTTTTATCTCTCACACCCGAAGGTTGATTGCGAAAATGCCATTGGCCATTTAGTAAGTGCCGCCTATGTTCATTTATGCAAAAAGATTAAATAAATAAAATAAATCAGTGCATTATGTTGTTTTATGGTACTCCTGTTGTACAAAGCCTTTGTGAGATATCTCCATCCTCCGGAGAAATGGAATGAATAGATTTTGTAAGTTCTTAATTTGACGCCATAATATGTAGCTAAGTAAAAAACATTTCTAATAAATTTCATTTACTTTGTGATGATCATATTTCATAATCTATGCGGCCTATTGACCATTTTTCTTGCGACCACATGACCAGTCCACTGCCAATACCAATGCCAATACACAAAGCTCTTTACACTTTGTCATTGACACTAGTACTTTGACGAATTAAATTCATTACGAATTTTATCCGACACCAAAACTCCAAGCATAGCATGAGCAACAACAAACTTGCGGCCCAACCCTAAAGTCAAAGGCCATATTTAACTGTCGTCGTACATCAAGGGACAACACATTGGTTAAAAACTTGTCTTCAAACACTGCGGCATCGACGGCGACGTAAGAAAGTGGTTCAATTTTCTACAGGTTCACCCGATGCTGATAAGTAGAACAAATAACGCAGAAATAGAAAAAAAATATGTAATTATAATAACAGATATGCACATGTTGCAGAAAACCAACGGGGAAATATAATTTAAGAAAATACATTACAAGCACTACCTTTCAAATAAAATAGTAAGTAACAGAATCATTAGGAGCAGAGCAATGTTAAACCATAATAAGAACAAACGGGACATAAGCCTCGTATTTTCTCGTATGCCTCTGTATTTTATAACTTGATCCTTCAATGGGGTGCACAAGAGGAGTCTCCGTGAATAGCGTAACAAAAGACCTCATACTTCCGGTGCACCTTGGGCAACATACAGCGAGTTCCGACGCTGGTTGGCCGATCTTCTAATCACGATGACAAGTACAAAATCTTGTCATTAATACGCAAAGAAGAAGATTAACAATATTGACTTTGTTTCTGTATAGTTCATTATCCCTATTCATATTTTAATACAAATATGGGCAACAAAATTTGAAAATCTAATAATACCTAGTTACGGTTATCAGCAAGATTTTTTTGGTACGTGTTGAATATATCTATGTAGTCTGCAATTTCTACAGTTAAATAAAAAATTGCCCCCAAATGCCCTCAATTCTCGTGGTGATTTAATTGATGATACAAATAAATTTGGTAGTAAAATAAATCACATTCGAAGTAAGGGTAAAATGAAAACGATTGATACGCCAATAAATGTTTTAATTACTTAGCTTCGTTTATTTTTCTTTAATAGCAATTTGTAATTTTTTGTTAATAATATCTGACTTCTTTACGTAACCAATCAGTAGTAAAATACATTTTATGTTAAATATTTTAAAAATGGCAAACACATAGTAAGCAAAATTTTACAGTTAGTACTGCGAAAAATAATATCTGACTGATCCCGTCAAAAGTTTTCACTTCCCAAGACCAGATACCAAATCGTGTTATGGTAAATTTCATATTCAAGATAAAAATATCTCTTCAAAAGAATTTTGCGTCTTAATTTTTTTTATGAAAGCAAAATTATGAAGGTTAATATCGATTATCGTAAAACCTAAGGTGTTTTTTCACTTATTTTATTTATTATGTACATTGCAACATATAACACGTTTTCGTTTTAATATTCTTTAGCGATTATTGTTCTAATAGTTTTGATAGTTGATGTTTATCCAAACCGATGATTTATCCAAAATAGCAGACCTCATCTTTCGGTCAGAAGTTTTTAAAGTTATTTGTTTTTAAAGTTTGTTTGTAAAAACTATGATTCTAAGAAGCAATAATTAATAACTAGAAACATTAGCGGAATTTGGGCGTAAAGTCGAATTTTCGAAAAAAACCGTATTAATTTTATTGTTTGGAGAGTCATCATAACCTAAAACACGATTTTCACAATAATTTGCTACATTTTCTATTGCAATCAATCACAGAACAATAAGAAAATTCTACCAGATTATATTAAAGGTCCAGTTATCAGTTATAGTTATATTGGTACACTTAATTGCAAAATTTTAGTGACGCGCATAAAATTTGTCAAAATGGGCGAAATTTGAGGTCTAAATTTTCGAAGCTTTCCGCCCAAATTCTATTTTACATGGGTCTACTTATTTACTGTTGTCTATCCATCAGTTTTTTTTACTTAGTCTCGATCATCTTGGAAAATTTTACTGGTCTATAAAGTTGTAGTACATTATGTATATTATGAATTAAATATACCACGAATGGTATTGTATTTGGTAACTTGCTACTGGGTCCTAGAAGCTTTACCCTTTTTAGCTATTTTCTTGTTAGTGTTCAAGTATAGATTTTAAACACCTTTTTAGATTTATAATCTTATACATTATAGAATACTTCAAGATTTTTTTCTTAATATTTACACAAACTTTTAATTGAAATATTTTTTGATTACAAACCCTTATGAGCCCTTTAATAAATTTATTATGTATCTAATGATACTTATCGGCATACATAAATATGCTACATCACTGACAATGTAAACATATCCAAATTGCCATGCCAAAGTGTCAGTATGCACTTTTTAAGGATGTGTAACTTTATCAGATTGGACGTAAATGCCTAATAAGTCATGCATATTAACTGTCCTTTTTCACTTCCCCGTAAGATTACCATTTTTTTGTAATCCTTATTAGAGTTAGAACGAAATATTACTTCGCTATATGCATTTAAAATTAATCCGGACAAATGATGAATTGTATTAGTTCTGTTAAAATTTCCCTTATATTAGCAAACAGAGATTGACGTAGCATACAGTTCTTAAATATTGAACATCTTTCACTCTCTATCGATAAAAGACATTTTTTGCGCCAAATTTTTAAAATCTTATAACATGACAAAAAATATTACCCAACTTCTAACAGTGTACTATTTTACGCAATATATGCAGGTAAAAATGTGCGAATCGTACGAAATTGCGTCGCGTTTTCTGCCACCGCATTTTAAATCTCTGATAACTTTTAAGGTATTAATTTTATCAAAATATCATCTATCCACCTTCTATTTACATAGAATGAAGAATTTTTAATGCAATAACTTTTACGTGAACTTAAACTGTATTCTCTCAATAAGCTTTTAATTTTTAAGGAAAATTTATTATCTCCTTTTTTTGAGAAGTCGGTCAAAAATTAATGATATCGAATGTAACACTCGAATGTAGGTAGAATATACCATAAACTTGTGATAACAAGTTCATATAGTCAATAATCGCGATATGAATATTATTCATGACCAAATCTTTTCAAAAATTCATAAATCTTTGGAAATGAATATATAATAAGTGCTTTCTTGTACAATAGAGTATTCTTGGAAAATCCAATTTCAAACATCCTCAGGCAGATGTAATGAGCTAGGGAATTCTCTCTGTTGGACGATAAATAGTCAAAGTTAATGGGAAAAAACCTCGCATAGCTTCTTTGTTTTAAATATGCATCAAAAATAAATCAACGCATTAATTCAAAGAAATAAAAAAAGTTATATTTCTAAGTATCTAATCTTTGTGTGTAACGACAATGTTATTAAAAGTACGCCATATATCTTAAAAATGATTTTTGTAGAAAACATATCTATCGTATCGTATGAACATTATCAAAAAAAAATGTTAGAACTTATAAATTGTTTTAAATTTATAACACTGTTTACGTTAAATATAAAAAATATTTACTTTCAAAACTAGGTCCACCTAACCCTAGTTATAAATCGCTGGATTAAAAACGTAAAATCGCATGTTTACTACCACGGTAAAAAAATTGAATCGCGTAAAGTGATCTAAACCTCTAATGTTTCAAAAGAATAAATTATCCCGTTTAAATTATAGAAATTTTATGTTATAAATGTATTCTGGAAATATCTAGATAATCTTATGACCTCTAACTTAAAAGAAGATCCAATTGATTCATATTCAATATTTGTAAACAAAAGCTGGAGAACGTTAAAAATCTTCGCGGACGCCAAGATTTTTCCTAATTTCTGTGCTTATTTAGGTCACGCTATTCTTTGTATTCGTAGCCTAGTGGTATGGGTGTATGGTTTAGAATCCAGAGATCGTAGGTTCAAATCCTGCGAGGACTCAACGAATTTTCATTGTTGTTTCGTTGTTAATTAGGGAAATTTGGGCCGAACACCCAAGTGTCTAAAAAGTAAGATGATCCGTGCGTCAGATCGGCATGTAAAAAGTCGGTCTAATCACCAACCCGCATTGAACCAGCGTGGTAGTATATGGTCCAAAACAATTCCCTAATGGTTAGGGGTGTATTAGGGAGGCTTATGTCCAGCAGTGGACTATCACAGGCTGATGATGTGATGTGTGATGTGATGTCCAGCTTAGGCCTATATCTATCATAGGCTGATGATGATGATGACGATGATTCTTTGTATTTACCGATTCGACAATGTACCACCACTCGTATTGCTAAGTTAACATCTACATTGTAGAGAACATTCGTCATAGCAACATTCAATATTAGACTATAGTAGCAATATTTATTTATCAACACAAACATGTAGGAGCATTTACAATATAAACTTAAGATAAATAACCTCTATATTTAAGTTATAGGTAAACGCAGCATTTCAAAAAAGCTACTGATTATTATTTAGGGGAACACGGATTAACTTAGTACTGATTAAAAATACATATAAAAATTTAAAAAAGTCTTATAAAAAGTATTTTAGATTATTTAATTGTGATTAAATATATACTTTTGATTGTATGTGGCTTATCAGAAAATATATGTACATCTCACTGTAGATAAAAGGCATTATATGTGTTTATTAAATTTTTAAGAGGTGTCTTTTTACCATATATATTCCGAGAAAATTTAATGTGGAAAGGTTTATAATTCTTTAGCCGGTTATGAACCCTAGGATCATTTATTTTACGTCATTTAAGAGAGATTGACAATGAAGCTAATAAGTGAACAGTTTTTGTAGAAAGATAACGATATTGACTGATATACTTCACCTCAATTAGATTTAGAATTTTTAATAAATAAATACTCTTAGTTTAATGTATAATCTTAGTTTTATCAGTTCAATAAAGGTTAAAACTAATAGAAACCGTGAGTTTTTCAGGAGTATTCGTACCAACTTTTACTGTATTTTGAAGTTTTCATTAATGTAAACTTGTCTCCCCTACGATTAGTGGTGCAGTAGTGTAGTAGGACCGTAAAACATATTTTCCTAATAGCAAAGTAAAGTGTTTGACCGTAATAATACATTTAACAGAACTTCTTCACGTGAACGTTTTGAAATATTAAATAAGTCCTTTCCGTTTTAAGTTTAGTTTCAAATTATGAGATTCTACTTTTTTTTGTTTATAATGTGGACAATCGTAATGACCACGTCTTTCGCTGCCCCGTTTGAACAATACGTCAATCAATTCATCATCATATCTCGTTTAAACAACAAGAATTAGAGAATTGTAAACTATGTTAACATAAAAATATATCGATTACACGACATATGCATCATCATCATCAGCCTGTTGTAATCCACTGGTGGACATAGGCATCCCCCTAACAGAAACTCCAATCCATTAGGGGGTTTTTGGACCGTATCCCACCACGCTGGTCCAATGCGGGTAGTCGGGCGGACCGACTTTTCACATGCCCATCCGACGCATGGATCATCTTACTTTTCGGACAATTGGGTGATCGATCCAAATTGTCCTAACCAAATAGGAAACAACAATGAAAATCTGTTGAGTCCTCGCAGGATTCGAACCCACCACCACAACTAAAGCACACACCCATACCATTAGGTTACGGACGCAGTATGCAAACAATTTTCTTAAAATTATCTCTTAAAGCTTTAGAAATCGCTTCCATTGTAGATCGCATAGTTGTTTATCATGTAAAATAAAGTTATAACGCTTGTTCCCGTCAATATCAGTGACATTGATCGATTAATCTCTCCGTTGTGGGCTTCTAACATTTATTTACGATTATATAAGTCTTTGTCATTAAAAGTTTTATTTTGTTAATAAAGTGTAATTGTAATTATAAAATATAAGAAAACAAAACACTAACGGTCTACAAATTACTATCAGAACATGTTTTATGGTATAAAGATATTTGATAGCAGTTTTTAATAAGGTGAAATTTCCTTTCTATTTTTGGGATATAGAAATATCTTAAAGCAGAAAGAAACACACTTACAACTTGTTAAGACTTTTGTTTCAGCCTAATACCCGGACATAAAACACAAAAGATAGATATTAAAAGACACCCAAAATTAAACACAGAAGATAATACCAAGCATATAACCACTGCTGGAAGGCATAAAAAATTAGGGTATTTTTGCATTAGTCAGTATAAGGACTAAAAATTAGTACTTCGGTTCAATAATAAGCCTTTAGTTGCATAAAAATAGTATTATATGCTATAGAAATTATGGACGAATAACTAAATGTTAACAATGTATTCCTGTAAAATTTATAGGTTTTGTATATATTCTATACTATTATCTATAAAAATAAATAAAATTGGGGTTTATGTTTCTAACATCAGACCATTTTTAATGATTATATTGTGATATGAAACTTTTTATTATCTTCAACTTTCAGTGAAAGATAGCAGATGTAACTAGGAGTTACCTAAGCTATTTTTTCTTATAGAAAAAAACTAACTTTTACCATTTTAGGGTCTGTTCGCCCTAGCTGACCGCTAGGGCCTCGACCGATCTCTCGACGACCTCCGGTTTATAAAGCAGGGGCCCAACCCTTGCTCTATAAACCGGAGGTCTGGGTTCGACGAAGTTGCGCGCAATAGCTTGTTAATAAATTTATTAAATGCTCATGTTAAGTCAACCTTGATTAAGAACTTAATTGCCTTAAGAAACTTAATTGCCTTAAACGTAAGATTTAACCAAATAATCAGATGCGTTTAATATATTTCAAGCATAGTAATTGGTTGAGCCAAACCGCAGTCTAATTCAGGCTGACTTTGATAAATATGCACAGAGCCGTGCATTTGAATACTCTCTGACATTCGCAACCTCGTGAAATTTATACAAAGAACTACGAACACAACATCGTTGCTGCATAGGTATTATGTTTTTTTACAATAAGCAATATACAGAATTTTATTTCGGTACGACTTGATTTACAATTGTGCATGATTTTCAAAACTAGAAAACTCTTTATTATCAAAAGTTTTAACGTGTAATAAACTATACGAAAACTGCGTTTGTTCTTATAGGTACATATGCCTGATCCCGCCGATTTATCGATTTTTTATATAAAATAAATTTGGATCGCTATATATTATATACACTTTTTATGCCCTTTTTTAGTACAAAATGTTCAATTCAAGTAAATATATGTATCAACATACTTATTACATGTCTACCAATCAGGTTATTTGTATATATTATTATTCGTACACTATGATATTAGTACTGTTCTGATACAGATTTAAGTACCAAAAATAAAACCTACTCGAAACCATTTTTCTTTTAAAATAAAATTATTTAATTCAACAATTTCATCCCGTATGTGACCAAATACACCCAAATTCTTAGAAGCGTATGTTAGACGTAGAACAAAATTATGTAAAAATAAGTAGTCTTACTCTCAAGTACGAAATTAATAGCAGATTAATAGCAATAGAAAAAATAGCAGAAGTTTTAGCAGCAACAAAGTCCATTTTGTAATTTATGTTCTAAGGATAAGAAAAATTTTTTGGTTTACGCTGTATTGCATTCGATTACCGAGATAGGCTATTTTAACGGATCCTCGAAACTTTTGCCACCTCACGTAACATCCCATTTTCAGTACGTTACTAAATATATCACGAAGGTTTTAAGTTGAGATGGTTTTGTCGTGTACTTACTTATTCAATATTTTTGTTATAAAATTTACCCCTTTTCATTATTTTTATAATGTTCCATTAGATATAATTACAAAAAATATAATTGGAAGGATGATATTGAAATCAAAAACATTTTTATCATTTTTATTCCTTTTTTATATCTAATAGAAATATTTTTAAACACTTTTTCTTACTGCATAATGGTAGGTCAGTTTAACGCTAACTACGCTTTAACTACGCTTAAAGCTTATCCGATGCGTAAATTTAGAAAAAGGAAATATATTTTACTAACCAAACTTCATCTAAATCAGTTTGGTGGTTTAGACAGTAAAGGCAGACAGACAGACAGACAGAGTTACTTTTGCATTTATAATATTAGTAAGGGCCTTATAGTACTTTATTACACGTAAAACTAACAATAACCGAGATAGAATCCAATATAACAAATGATATAAATGATGATATAACGTCAAGTTGTACAAACATTTAATACGTCTAAAATATGTCTTAATCGGTTTAGTTTTTTACATGCAACTATCATATTTAGAATCCTTAATCCCGTTCCCGCTCGTCACCCTCCTATACTTACTTTTTGGCTGACTTTCCGAAAGAAGGTGGTGCTCGTTGCTTCGCTCCCAGTACTCCAATTTTGTTCATCATTTTTTTTAAATGATGTGAAATCTATTTTTGTATACTGGCAGTATCGGGTATGTGATAGCTACATTAATCTCATGAGCTACTTCCAATAAATTTTCTTTTAGGTACCGCAAACTTCGTATACGATAATTGGATTGACGACCCTTCGTAGTTGTTGACTTAAGTAAGCTGCCTAATTATATTAAGCTTTAGTACAAATATTACTTTGTTTTGAAAAATATACATAAGAAACAAAAATCAAATACTAAAAGACTTTTAGAACAATGCAATAAATAGTTAAAGGGCTAGGTGTATTTTTTATCTTTAACTTTAACAACATATCTTGTTTTATTATACATACATACATGTATTTATTAGCTTTGGAAATATTAGTCATGGTACTTGTACAATTACGAAGTTAAAAACAACTGTATGACATGATGATAATTTTTTCATATGCGTTATCTTTCAATGTGTTCTACGAAACATTCAACAGTTATATTTAGTAATATGATATCTAAAAATAATAATGTCTAAAATGATGTAAATAATGATGTCTTAAAATGTGTATAATGAGAGAAATATTTAAACAGACATCAACATCCTCTAACTTTGAACATTATTTCAAAAAATGGTTGCTTTGATTTCATTTCGGTAGCTAACTAATATGGCAAATTAAATTTTAATAAGCCTTAGAACAATGCAATAAATAGTTAAAGGGCTAGGTGTATTTTTTATCTTTAACTTTAACAACATATCTTGTTTTATTATACATACATGTATTTATTAGTTTTGGAAATATTAGTCATGGTACTTGTACCATTACGAAGTTTAAAACAACTGTATGACATGATGATAATTTTGCATATGCGTAATCTTTAAATGTGTTCTACGAAACAATTAACAGTTATAAATAGTAATATGATAATAATGAAGTCTAAAAATGTGTATCATGAGAGAAACATTTAAACAGACATCAACATCCTCTAACTTTGAATATTATTTCAAAAACTGGTTGCTTTGATTTCATTTCGGTAGCTAACTAATATGGCAAATTAAATTTTAATAAGCCTTAGAATAATATTCCCGCAGCGTTTTAGAACTCCTACTTAACGACTTTCTGCAAATTTATTGTTATATATCATTGGTTAAGTCAATGATGAACAGGGCATTAAAGTTTTAAGTAGCGCTTCAAAAGCCCATCTCCGTAATCGGAAACGATCCCGAGCAATTTATTTTTAACTTTTAAGCAGAAATCAAAAAACGACCTATAACTCTTAACAATATTTTTGACTAAAGAAATTTGATACAATATCTGGTTTGAAATGAAAGTGGTTGAGGTCAGATTTGAAATTTTAAAGCAGTAATGACGTACGAATACGTATTTAAATGCTTTATTAAAAAGTCTTATTCCAATTTTCTTACAAAGTTAAGATATTGTTAGTTGAGGTGAAATGTTGTGTGTATCTTTTTTTCGCAGATAGGTGTTAATAAAAAAGGGAGAACAATCTAACTACGGGAAAGCTAAGACGAACCTGACCAGCCTTAAGATTGATACTAAATATGAAATCTATACAATATGGTCTGATTAAGCCTGCTGTGGATCTAATTATAAGGGGATAGGCTGAATGTGGTAGTTATGACGTGATACCTTTTTTTTGCCGGTAGAAAAGCCCAATTTAGGGATCTCCCTATCTTCAACGAAAAAACTATCGACTGTTCCTTTTAGGCGATCGCGTTGCGATCACAGTGACGTGGCTTTTGCCTCTTTTTTGTGGTGTGTTAAATCAACGTGACTGTCGCTTATGGCCTACCGGAGTGCCCTCAATACATGTTGCTAGGCAAGGTCCAGATCAGCGGCTGAATCAAGGGTGCCCAAGACGGCCGAGACAAGGATCAGCCCCTTACGAAATAAGGAGGTGGCAGCCCGAGCCGAGGTCCCCCCTCAGTCCCCCTTGGAGCTAAGCCACAGAAAAGAGGTGAAGTCGGTGCACGCTTAAAGTTGCACAGCGCCTCGCCTCCGTTGGGTTGTAGTGGTAAACTCCACCAACGCGAATCATCACTAAATAAATAAATAACACTCCTGCACTACACTACCCGATACTTGTCCTAAGCAAAACAATTTATGCTGCGAGAAAAAAGTGTATTTATGAATTATTTTCTTGACTTTATTGATTGTTGGGGGTAGGAAAGTAGTATAACATGATATCAATAATCTATCGATTGCAGAGAAGAAACAAGGTAGTTTAATTTAAAAATTTCTACAGATACTGGTTAAGCCAACCAAATGAAGATAGTAAACTGTAGAAGATACAAATTTTTTTTTGATGTTAATTTGCACAAGATTAAAGTATAAGGGGAGGAGGAACTAGACTAAAACTTAGTAATTTCTCAATATTATTGTTTCTATAGCAACTAGATTTGTTTTTACTTCTAGAGCTTTTGTTTGTACTTTTTTGTATGATAAAACTCATTTATACCTAAAATCTTAAAAGTATCTTAAGAGCTAGAGAGTTGTATGCCACTATTTCTATTTTAAACTTTATTTTTAAATGCTTAATTGTAACGGGAAACCTCCATCATTGACTTGGTGAGAGTCGGTTTAATGTTATATCACATTACTTTTTCTAGGATTTATAATATTCAACGTAATAACGTAGCTGTAAATTTTCTAAGCTTAAATTTAATAAATGGTTAAAGATATAAGAACCAGCAGGTTTTAATAATATCTGATGATTACAGATATTTGGTTGCATTAAAGTAAAGAACACCCACAGAAGTAAAGACAAGGTTAAAAAGATTTTATGAATTGATGACTATAAAAAAATGTAACTGCACAAACTTAAAACTTTTTTAACTTTACATTAAAAATATATATTATCCCCTTTCAACCTACTTTTCACAAGTAGGAGGCACCCAATAGAGAGTGTGTGTTGTAGCGCATTTTGCTTTTCCTCGGTACTTTGCGTGCCTATCCTGAAAGACCACGATTACTAAAATAAATATTTGCTTGACTGGTTATTTTTGTCATGTGGTCATTATTTCTCAACATTTCAAAACATTTGTAATAAGTAAATGTTTTTAAATTTTAAAGCGAATTATCAAAGCTATAAGTCTGGGTCACCTTGTATATTTTTTATAATCATGAAAGAATGAATGAGTATTTTTAATTGGTTAAAGTAAAGATACGAACAGGATATTCACCAATCCATAAGCGATACGCCATGTCCAATACAAATCAGCCTACGAAGCCCTAAATCCGCTCTACACCTTCAGTGGAAAGCGGCAGAAATAGACATAAGTTACTTGGTTTTATTTAATTTTATTCTAGTAGATATCGTAAGATAAAATGCTTCACTATTAAAACGTCCATATTGACAGTTTAAATCTAAACAACTAAATAAAATGTGTTCTGCGAAACAATAAGAAACAAAGTCAGAATGGTTTTAAACAAAGAACTGTTGGGGGTTTAATCTATCAATGTCAATGGAATTGACAGCAAAGTTAAGAGCCTCGTTTGACATGCAAAGTAACTCCTTAAAGTCGAATGTGTTTTTTTTTCTTTATTTTGCAGGAAAAAAACATACATTGTGCAATATAACATTTTCTTTTGAATAGTTGTAAGATCCTTAGATTTTCTTTAATTTTAGAACAAAATTGTTCTACACGCGTAATACTTTAAGTCTATTATTATTTAAACAACTAAAACAAGCTTCTTTCTTATATGCTATATAGTAGCTAGGACATTGCGTATATATATATATATATATATATACTATTAAGGTTAGTTTAACATAACATATAATAGCCTACTTCTGGTGCTTCATTGTAGATTTATTGAAGTTTTACAATTAAGTGGTATATTTTTTCAGTCTATCTTTAAAATACAGCCGGCGCTTTCGCAATAATGGGATAAGAATGTTTTTAGTATTGTACTGTGTTATTTTTTAAATATTAAAAAAAAACTGCTAATTACGAATGTTTTAACTTAACACATAATCACCAAGAAATAATGACCAAATGACAAGAATAACCTGTCAAGCTAATTTTTATTATAGTAATCGTGGTCTTTCAGGATAGGCAGGCAATGTACCGAGGAAAAGCAAAATGCGCTACAACACACACTCTCTATTGGGTGCCTCCTACTTGTGAAAAGTGGGTCGAAAGGGGATAATATATATTTTTAATGTAAAGTTAAAAAAGTTTTAAGTTTGCGCAGTTACTTTCTTTTTATAGTCATAAATTCATAAAATCTTTTTAACCTTTTCTTTACTTCTGTGGGTGTTCTTTTGTTTAATGCAACCAAATATCTGTAATCATCAGATATTATTAAAACCTTCTGGTTCTTATATCTTTAACCATTTTATTAAATTTAACGCTTAGAAAATTTACAGCTACGTTATTACGTTGAATATTATAAATCCTAGAAAAAGTAATGTGATATAACTTTAAACCGACTCTCACCAAGTCAATGATGGAGGTTTCCCGTTACAATTAAGCATTTAAAAATAAAGTTTAAAATAGAAATAGTGGCATACAACTCTCAGCTTTTAGATTTTAGGTATAAATGGGTTTTATCATACAAAAAAGTACAAACAAAAGCTCTTGAAGTAAATGGTTTCGCCTTCTACAGATTAATTATCTTCATTTGGTTGGCTTAACCAGTATCTGTAGAAATTTCTAAATTAAACATCTTGTTTCTTCTGCAATCAGATTATTGATATTATGTTATACTACTTTCCTTCCCCTAAATTCAATTAAGTCAAGAAAATAATTCATAAATACACTTCTTTTTTCTCGCAGCATAAATTTTAATGAAGTTAACCACTACAACCTAACGGAGGCGAGGCGCTGTGCAACTTTAAGCGTGCACATACTTCACACCTCATTTCTGAGGCTTAGCTCCGGCTCGGCTGCACTTCTTTATTTCGTATGGGGCTGAGCCTTGTCTCGGCCCTCTTGGGCATCCTCGATTCAGCCGCTGATCTAGACCTTGCCTAGCAACATGTATCGAGGGCACTCCGGTAGGCCAAAAGCGACAGTCCCGTTGACTTAACACACCACAAAAAAGAGGCAAAAGCCACGTCACTGTGATCGCAACGCGATCGCCGAAAAGGAACAGTCGATGGTTTTTTCGTTGAAGATAGGGAGATCCCTAAATTGGGCTTTTCTACCGGCAAAAAAAAGGTATTGCGTCATAAATACCACATTCAGCCTATCCCCTTATAATTAGATCCACAGCAGGCTTAATCAGTCCATATTGTATAGATTTCATATTTAGTATCAATCTTAAGGCTGGTCAGGTTCGTCTTAGCTTTCCCGTAGTTAGATTAGTTCTCCCTTTTTTATCAACACCTATCCGCGAAAAAAGATACACACAACATTTCACCTCAACTAACACCATCTTAACTTTGTAAGAAAATTGGAATAAGACTTTTGAATAAAGCATTTAAATACGTATACGTACGTCATTACTGCATTAAAATTTCAAATCTGACCTCAACCACTTTCATTTCAAACCAGAAATTGTATCAAATTTCTTTAGTCAAAAATATTGTAAGTTAAAAATAAATTGTTCGGGTTCGTTTCCGATTACCGAGATGGGCTTTCTGAAGCGCTACTTAAAACTTTTAATGCCCTGTTCATCATGGGCTTAACCAATGATATATAACAATAAATTTGCAGAAAGTCGTTAAGTAGGAGTTCTCAAACGCAGCGAGAATATTATTCTAAGGCTTATTAAAATTTAATTTGCCATATTAGTTAGCTACCGAAATGAAATCAAAGCAACCATTTTTTTGAAATAATATTCAAAGTTAGAGGATGTTGATGTCTGTTTAAATATTTCTCTCATTAAACACATTTTAAGACACCATTATTGTCATATTATTATATATAACTGTTAAATGTGTCGTAGAACATATTTAAAGATTACGCATATGAAAAAAATATCATCATGTCATATAGTTGTTTTAAACTTCGTAATTGTGCAAGTACCATGACTAATATTTCCAAAACTAATAAATACATGTATGTATAATAAAACAAGATATGTTTTTAAAGTTAAAGATAAAAAATACACCTAGCACTTTTAACTATTTATTGCATTGTTCTAAAAGTATTTTGTTATTTGATTTTTGTTTCTTATGTATATTTTTCAAAACAAAGTAATATTTGTACTAAAGCTTAATATAATTAGGCAGCTTACTTAAGTCAACAACTACGAAGGGTCGTCAATCCAATTATCGTATATGAAATTTGCGGTACCTAAAAGAAAATTTATTGGAGGTAGCTCATGACATTAATGTAGCTATCACATACCCGATACTGCCAATGTACAAAAATAGATTTCACATCATTTAAAAAAAATGATGAACAAAATTGGAGTACTGGGAGCGAAGCAACGAGCACCACCTTCTTTCGGAAAGTCAGCCAAAAAATAAGTATAGGAGGGTGACGAGCGGGAACGGGATTGAGGCTACTAAAGATGATACTTGCACGTAAAAAACTAAACCGATTTAGACATATTCTAGACGTATTAAATGTTTGTACATACTGAGAACAGATTAAATTTATTAAAAATCATCAAACTTGACGTTATATCATCATTTATATAATTGGTTATATTGGATTCTATCTCGGTTATTGTTAGTTTTACGTGTAATAAAGTACAATAGGATCCTTACTAATATTATACATGCAAAAGTAACTCTGTCTGTCTGTCTGCCTTTACTGTCTAAACCACTGAACTGATTTGGATGAAGTTTGGTACATACTGAGAACAGATTTCGAAAAAGGCTAATATTTATTGCGAAAAAAGGAGTGGAAAGGGTTGAAAGTTCATATAGAAATCGTCTCTGTTGAACATAAAATCTCGATACTAAAAACGAGCATTTTTCCTATTACGCGCGGACGAAGTCGCGGGTAACAGCAAGTATCTTAAATAAAAACCTTTAAGATATAAAGCCATTTAGAGCCAGAGGATCCATTTTTAGAATATGGTACAAATGCAGTGACAGAGTATCACACACAGTATCTTCTATATTTACTCATATCCTACGATTAAGGTTTCAAATCTGACTTCGATTAAATTTTATAATATATTCTCTTTTTCTAAATTTACGCATCGGATAAGCTTAAAGCGTAGTTAAAGCGTAGTTAGCGTTCAACCGACCTACCATTATGCAGTAAGAAAAAGTGTATAAAAATATTTCTATTAGATATAAAAAAGGAATAAAGATGATAAAAATGTTTTTGATTTCAATATCGTCCTTCCAATTATATTTTTTGTAATTACATCTAATGGAACATTATAAAAATAATGAAAAGGGGTAAATTTTATATCAAAAGTATTGAATACGTAAGTACACGGCAAAATAATCTCAACTTAAAACCTTCGTGATATATTTAGTAACGTACTGAAAATGGGATGTTACGTGAGGTGGCAAAAGTTTCGAGGATCCGTTAAAATAGCCTATCTCGGTAATCGAATGCAATATAGCGTAAACGAAAAATTTTTCATATATTTTAGAATATAAATTACAAAATGGACTTTGTTGCTGCTAAAAATACTGCTATTTTTTTCCTTTTACAATGAATGAAGTATAATTTCGTACTTGAGAGTAAGACTACTTATTTTTATATAATTTTGTTCTACGTCTAACATACGCTTCTAAGAATTTGGGTGTATTTGGTCACATATGGGATGAAATTGTTGTATTAAATAATTTTATTTAAAAAGAAAAAGGTTTCGAATAAGTTTTATTTTTTGTACTTAAATCTGTATCAGAACAGTATTAATATCATAGTGTACGAATAATAATATATACAAATACCCTGATTGGTACACATAAACCCCAATTTTATTTATTTTTATAGATAATAGTATAGAATATACACAAAACCTATAAATTTTACAGGAATACATTGTTAACATTTAGTTATTCGTCCATAATTTCTATAGCATATAAGGAATTGATATGCCACTATTTTTATGCAACTAAGGCTTATTATTGAACAGAAGTACTAATTTTTAGTCCTTATGCTGACTAATGCAAAAATACCCTAATTTTTTATGCCTGCCAGCAGTGGTTATATGCTTGGTATTATCTTCTGTGTTTAATTTTGGGTGTCTTTTAATATCTATCTTTTGTGTTTTATGGCAGGGTATTAGGCTGAAACAAAAGTCTCAACAAGTTGTAAGTGTGTTTCTTTCTACTTTAAGATATTTCTATATCCCAAAAATAGAAAGGAAATTTCACCTTATTAAAAACTGCTATTAAATATCTTTATACCATAAAACATGTTCTGATAGTAATTTGTAGACCGTTAGTGTTTTGTTTTCTTATATTTTATGATTACAATTACACTTTATTAACAAAAATAAAACTTTTAATGACTAAGACTGATATAATCGTAAATAAATGTTAGAAGCCCACAACGGAGAGATTAATCGATCAATGTCACTGATATTGATGGGAACAAGCGTTATAACTTTATTTTACATGATAAACAACTATGCGATCTACAATGGAAGCGATTTCTAAAGCTTTAAGAGATTAATTTATTTAACTTTTAGTAATGTTTAAAGTAAGTCGTAAGTAATACATAATTCAGTTAAAAACAACAATAATTTATAGTAGTATCATGGGTAAGAGGTTTTTTTGTTTTAAAAATATATTATTTTATTACTTTTGATAAAATACAGACGGAACAAATAATAATTATAATTATAATATATCTGGACGAGTAACACAACATCATCAAGTTCCAAACTAAGCAAACCTTGTACTATGGAAACTAAATAACTGATAAATACATAAACTTATTTTTATTTTTAGGAACAAATACAGAAAATATATAGTGAGATTTAAATAGAATAAAAAAATGGTGTAATTTAAATGGAATGACAACAAATACAAAAAGCCCTATTACATAAAATTCTCTTAAAAAGAAAACCCTATGACATCCTGTTATTTATTAAATTGTGACATTTTGCAGCATGTCAATGTTATCTGAGATATGGGTGTGATAATGGATAACAAACTAACGTTCACGCATTAATTCATTTGTTAATAAAGCTGTCAAAATGCTAGGTTTTCTAAAAAACTACTATGGTTTACGTCCTTAAACACTAAAATTATTTTTACAACTTATTGGTTCGCAGTCAACTTGAGTTCGCATCAGTAGTTTGGGGTCCCCATTACGCTACTCATTCACAGCACATTGAAAGCGTACAGCGTGCATTCACTAGGCACTTGGCATTCAATTCTTCTAGCATATCTTAACGTACTACATACGATCTGCGTCTTAAAAAGAATTTAATAACTAATATGACACCGACGTAGAATAATTAATATCACATTAAACAACTTGACCGTTATTAGAAGTTTATAAACATACTTAGATAGGCAGTTCCGATTCCGGTATAATTTTCTGTCAGCGGGGTCTGGCACCACCAGATAAGCCATTGCTCATTTACGTGAAGTTTCCTGGTGTGACACTACTTGCTGTCATAGACTATTAAATTTTTTTTAAGTAAAGTAGTTTTAAAGCTTTAATATTGTCAGTGTTAACTTTTGTTGAAAATTACGCTCAGATATTTGATGAAAAGAAGACTTTTATGCGTAAGTAGCGCTGCCATTTTATACAACATTTTAAAGAATTACCCTCGACTTAGCTTATTAAATTCTTTGTGATGGAACCTGGAATCAAAATGTTTCAAACTCTTTGTCAGGACATGGACGACACTTTCGTAAAAGAAAACGGTCGAAAAATCAGAGTATGTCTAGTTCTACTTTCAACGAATCTTCATCAATGGCCTCTGACAATTTGATAACAAAATCACGAAGCAAGTCTAAAAACAAAAGCACCGTTATTTTTAGAAAACTGTCGGCGAAGTAGAACTATCGCGATAATGTGTCAGTTGTATCATATCAAAGTCATGATCAATATTATGAGAGAAATTCTCGCTCGCTCGTGTCATCCTCAGCTTATATCAACCCGTAACGTAATACATTATTCGACATTGAAACTATACTAAAAGATCCGTTACCGAATATTTAAATATGCTTAAAAAGGTGCAAAGATTCAGCTGACTACGTGGTCGGATAACATTATTTACAATCACCGGGTTACATGGAACTTGAGATTAACGAAATGATTAGATGTTATGAAAGCGACCGTCAACTGGCTAACATAGATAAGTCTTACGTCGCTATGACCTTTTGTGTTTTAAAACGGAAATAATCTTTAGTAAGTTGTTTAGATAGCCTTATATCTTGGTCACAAACAACCGACGGAGCGCTCGATAATTTGGCCGAGAAAATTGAGGAAATTTTATGAACAGGGATGGGAGCATTTCAACAAGTGTTTGTGGATCTTTTATAAATAATATGCGGCCACAGGGCGGAAACAGTAAAATTGAGACAGCTGACCCACTTGTAAGAAGTATCTTAAACAATATTCCACCATTATAATTCTTATATATTTCACCATGAAAGTTTTACAGTAGCGCTGGAAAAGGCAGGTGAAATAAAAGGAATATGAAAACTTTTTGGCCTCGAGGGCCTTTTAAGAATTTCGCAAAGGCACAACGCTCTCCTTGCGGGGAATAACCATCGATTAGCGCCATTCCGGCCCATATCAAAAGCGGATCCAAACGTTCGAACGGAGCTACATTGTCATAAAATTCCATGCAAGGCGTCCAAATTAACCGCCCCAAAGAGCACGCCAATCAAGGTGACGATCAACAGAACTATAATCACAAAAGGCATTTCTTTCGTTCCCGAGGGCGAAGCCTGAGACAAGCTACAAGAGGACCAAAGCAACAGTTTTCACCACTAGAGGTAAAGGTTATAGACTACAGAGGTAATGACAATCACCGATTTCAAGCCGGAAGATTACGCCTTTATATCGGTCGTTGGCGCAAACTGAAAGCTCCTAATTTTATTTTAAATGTGATAAAAGGATACCGAATGCCCTTTTACATGAAGCCGCCCTTGAAAATGCCGGACCAAAACTGCATACGTCGTTGCACGATTGCAACGAAATAAATTATCTCGATCGTACTTCGAATGAAAGACCAGGGCCTCTTAGAGACGGCAAGCAGATCTCCGAGCTTCATCTCACGTCTCTTTTTAATATCAAAGAGTGACGGCTCGCTCAGGCCAATATTCATTTTAAAGCGACTGAACCATTATGTTCCGACAAGTCCGCATCGGCTGATAAATATATACCGCATTCCAGATTTCATTCATCCTTAGGACTGGATGTGAAAAGTAGATATGTCGCAGACTTACTTCCACATTCCAATAACGCAGTCTCACAGGAGATTTCTGCGCCTGCTTTATAAAGGGCAAATACTTCAAATGACTTGTCTCATTTTTGGACTAAACGCTGCGCCAAGGGTTTTTGCCTGGAATTGCGCTAATCCTTCGAAAGAACGGTGTACGAGTAATTGTCCATTTAGACGATTTTCTTGTGGTTCACCAAACCCAAGTATTCTCGAGGAACATGTATGATTACTTATTCAAAAATTGGAATATCTAGGATTCCAAATAAATAATTACAAGTCCATTCTTGTACCCAAAAAATGCACAGCCTACCTAGGTATAATATGGCTAAGTATAATATGGAACCCATGGTTGAACCAGAAATATCTTCCGACAAATAAGTCCATACTCATTGTCAAAAAGTTGTCAAAAGTTCTGGGAACAGGCGTAGTCGAACGGAATGAGCTTTAGAGCCTAGTAGGTCTCCTAAGCTTTGTTGTTCCTGGGGCAGATTACACTACCGAAAGACTCTAACCTTTCTTAACTCTATTCCCAATCAAACTTAGGCTCATCGCAATATTCCATCCAGTGTGCGAAAGGAAATGAAATGGTGGCTAGAAAATCATCGCCGCAAGTCGCCAATACACGTGCCTCCTCCAACCCACTTCCTTGTAAAAGATGCGTCAGGATTAAGGTGGGAAGCACAATTCAACAACACCACCATATCCAGGCCCTGAAGATCAAAAAGAGCGCCACCTCCATTGCAATATAAAAGTACTTTCTAGCCATATCGATGGTAATAGAATTACATGCCCCATACATGGCGAAGGCTCCTTGCTGATTCAATCGGACAATCATCAACAGTAGCTTATCTTCGAAACAAGGGGGCATGAAATCATCAAGTCTGACGAAGGTTATAGAGCAAATTCTGAATATCTTGGATAAATTCATGATACATTCAAAATATATTATATTACTGGTATGCTCAACATTCGAGCAGATCGATTATCCAGACTCCGAAGACCATCAGAATGGCACCTGCAACCGATTTGCACAGGACGAATTTTGCGAGAACGGGGACTCTAGTCATCTTTTTGCATCAAGTACAGCGCGAGTAATTCGGAACTACGCAACGATAGATCTCAAGGACATGAACGCAACGTTGTACGATACATTTAGCATGCAGTGGAACTTCCCAGTGGCTTGGATATTTCCACCGCCGTCCATGATTTCAATGGTTCTAATGCATCTGAATCGAGCCAAAGGTATGTATTTAATTGTAGTTCCTCGTTGGGACAAAGTTGCTAGTTAATGATGAAAATGTTTTCCCAGGTGTTCGTCATCGGCAACATTACTATTTTTTAGTTCTGGACTAAGAATACATGATCTAACCCTTTTTGTATTTATCCAGAGCACTGTGTTTTAGAAAAAGACTCAACTACACTATGTGTTTTCTTTGTTTGGTTCAAAAACTGATTGCATAGAATATAGCGTTAGGATGGCATCTCTCTTACAATCCAAAGTTCATAATTTAGATCCTGTCTACTGGATTAATCAAACAATAGGATATAAGCCAGAAACGAGAACGCCTCAGAGCGTTCCGTTTCTGTCCCAAATTTATTCGTTACTCTAAAGGGAGTGCCTTCAGCCGCATCACAAACTGTTATTGCTGGATGGATCAAGTCTCTTATGAAGGAGGCAGGGCAAGACGCAACTCCAGGAGAACACTTCAGCAGTAGCTTCCAGAAATTGGATAGATAATGTACCCTAGACGATATTTTTAGCTAATGCGAATTGGAAATTGTAAATACTTTTCAAAAATTTTATTGCCGCCGATACTTTTGCCTTCATGACTAAGAAATCTATTGTAATTTCCTTTTTTAAACCTATGGATTAATAATCGTCCTTAAGTCAATAATGACTTATTTAGTAATAATTTCTTTTCATATACAGAAGAAAATGTTATGTTTATTGATAATTCTATATTCTATTAAACTTGTTTCATTGCACATTGTTTTCTTATCGATCATATTCATAAAATATTTATGATCACATTGGCACTTTCATTCACTTTCACCAGGAGATAAACAATTCTCAATATAAGCTTCTAATAACGGTCACGTCGTTTAATAGCAGCATTTTACCTGAAAATAAAATGCATATTAAACATCTTACCTTATTAGAACAATTTTCATCTCTTCCTGGTGTATAATTTGGCTCAATGAGCTAGCAATGGTGGTCTGGCTTATTTGAGTGCCAGACCCCACTCCTTCCTGCTGAAAGGTGGGGATCGCAGAAAAGGACAGAAAATAACACCGGGAAACGGAACTGCCTATCTCAATATATCATAAGCTTCTAACAAGGTAAGTATGTTTAATATGCATTTTATTTTCAGGTAAAATGCTGCCATTCTTAAAAACTAATTTCTGGAAGCATAGATTTTAACCACTTTCTTCAAAATATCATCTATAGTGATCCTTACCACTACCCACGGCATCCTGTCAGTACAATTTTCTATATTCATTAGCATTACTTTAATATATTAACAAGTAGAACAAATCTCCTTAATTATTTCCCTTATCTAAGATTTACACAAATGTGCGCGCAAACACAGATACACTCTCTCTTCCTTGCCCTATCCGGGCAGATAACTGACACGACCAGAGAGAGACCAGGCGTAGGACCGACTTTTTACATGCCTATCCGACGTATCGATCATCTTACTTTATAGACAATCGGGTGATCAGCCCGCATTGCTAAAAAACCTATTTGCTTTATATTTATGATAACAATTAAAAGTTAGTAAATGGTAACTAAAGGTTGTTAAATTTATGGATATATTACTTAGTCGTGTTTTATTATCTTCAAAACTAAGGCTCAACCCAGTCCTAATTTCAAATTTTTCGTCATAAAAGAGTTAGGACGAATAACGGACTAATCCTTGTACATATTTATGTATTTACATCATAACATACATTATATAATTATAATTTATTCCCATTCACGATTATAATGTTAATGTAATCTCTTGAGATCAAAAGCTGTACCAGTACATATGAAAGTAATTAAGACGTTTAAATCCTCATAATGTCTGGAAATTGTGTGCTGAACATGCCTTTGAATAATTTACATATGCAGTGAGAATAATTGAGCAATGCAAAGCTATTTAGATTAATACTTTAATCGCAACCATATGGCGGACGGATAACTAAGAAAAAGTAGTGACATAAACCATAGCTTGTTTTGTCATCAGAAATTATATGTTATGTTCCTTTATTGCAAAATATCATTAGTTATGTTTTTTGATCCTAAACAGAGCAATATGTTTAATCCAGTTTCACTCAGATGTTTCAAAATTATCAATAAAATTGCCATTTCATTAAATAAGTATTATAATTGAAGGTTTTATACTAATAATCAACCTCACAGCATATTAAGTTTAATATTCGTGCAAAATTTAGGAACATCATATGGCACTTTGCTCATTATCAAAAATATTTTTATAAAAATAAATAATATAACATACTTTTTCTTTCACTAATAACCAAGTTTCCAGTTTTAAAGATATAAACTTGATTTTTTTTTTAAATTGGTTGAAGTAATGAGACAAATAGGACGTTCACTTGATAATAAGTGATGCATCTTGCCCTTACGAAACGCAACGTAAGACGCCACAAATCTGCTCATCGCCCATGGGATGTTGCGTCTCGTTAACTTAGTAATTATACTGGCTACGGTGTCCTTCAAATCGGAAGACGGTAATGTGTAAGCAATTTACTTGATTAACGGTAGAAATAGGTACCGCGGTTGTACTTCCCAGACGGTTCTTCGTAAAAAGAAGACCACCATAAAAATTATTATGGAAATACTTTTGAGACCATACAAATTTCTTCCGCGGTTGATAACTTCTTAGACGTGTTTTTCGTGTAAGACAAGGGCATGGCTCTCATCGCTGTTAATTAAAGTGGCATTGATGGATTAATAGTCAGTCTGTGTCAAAATTATTTAAATTTAACAGAGAATGTGTAAAGATTCCTCATGTATTTTAATATTATTAACATTTTTACCTGGTCTATTTTAAGAAATGTATCAGTATAAAATGTTGCGGTTTTAAAATCAGAGTTATTAGTCAGACTTAATTTATTTTTATTAACAACGTAATATTTTCCTAACACTGACTATTCATAATGCCACGTAAGATAAAGTGAAAAGTAAATTTTAATCGACGACCCGCTTGGCGCAGTGGTTAGTGACCCTGACTGTTGCCAAAGGGTGTGGGTTCGATTCCCATCCGGGGAAAATCATTGTGTGATAATCATAGTGTTTTCTCGTGTTTGGGTAATTGTATCTATATAATGTGTATTTATTTACAAAAGAAAAATAAGTTTATGTATTTATCAGTTATTTAGTTTCCATAGTACAAGGTTTGCTTAGTTTGGGACTTGATGATGTTGTGTTATTCGTCCAGATATATTATAATTATTAATCATCTGCTCACAAAATTGAAATTTGTTCCGTCTGTATTTTATCAAAAGTAATAAAATAATATATTTTTAAAACAAAAAAACCTCTTACCCATGATACTACTATAAATTGTTGTTTTTACCTGAATTATGTATTACTTACGACTTACTTTAAACATTACTACAAGTTAAATAAACGTTTACTGCTCCAAAAAATAACAAGCTATGAATTCCATTGACGTATATTTTTCTCTTTTTTAATTTATTAATTTCTGAGTTTTGCTAAAAGATTTATTTGATGCCTGGTATCATCTATAAATAAGGATTTTTATTGAGTTGATAATTTAATAAGGTATTAAATGTTTAGAAAAAAAAATTTAATGTCACGAATACAATCGACTATGGGTTTTACTTTATTTTTCCGTAATTATCACGATCCTGAATTAGCAGGACTGTAAAGAGCCCTCATAAACTGAAGAAGCCACACTGATATTAAAAAGAGCCTTATCAAATAACTTATTTGTCTGTACACCTTAGGCTTTGACTGGCAGCTAAGTTATGTTTTTAAGATGGATGTGACCATTCATCTTTTTTGATTAATAAATTCGAAAATTTTATATATTAGATCCTCTACTGACCTTTAAAAATTCAATATGCTTAGAAAACTTGTTAATGTTGATAGATTATTGTTAAAAGTTTGCAGAAATATCAAGATTTAATTATTTTACTCGTCATAACTTTCAAGTTTCTAGATAATATATGAACTCTCAGTGACAGAGCTCATCAAGTTACGAAACGACACATTTAAAAAAGTCTAAATTAGCCTATCCTTCGGTTATTTATACTAACGGGCATGATACAGAGATCGTCCAAAAATATTTTATGAATTTCTCTAGTTAGCTAGTTTACATATAAAACCTAACCTTACAAATTTCCTTATACTGTCAAATTCTTACTTACATTGATTATAATATTGCAATATTGTATACAAACTATTAAATTATGCACCTAGGTTTTCATCAGTTTAAAGCAGTGCATTCAATAAAATATTTCATGTCTTATACAGGGTGTCCCAGAAGTCACGCACTTCCTTGTAGGGATCGGAAAAGGACATTATTCTGAGACGAAAAGTCCTTAGCCATTTTTCAATCAGACGCATAGATAATTAATTATTAATTAATGAAAGTGACCAATCAGGAGCGCGCTACAGAAGAATAAAAAGTTGAGTCGTCCTCGTCGTCCTCGTCGTCCTTAAATATTCCTTAACTCAATTCACCACTTCCATGTACCTAGTTCCTAGTTTCCTACAACAAACCATGAATTCTCCTTATTACAGAGCACCAAATACCTAACATTCCTGCGTGACGAACTTCCTCGACTACTTGGTGAAGTAAATGAGCAGCCAACATGGTTTCAGCATGATGGAGCACCGAGTCACTATGCTGGAACAGTGCGAGATTTCCTCAACGGAGTTTACCCTCAGTGTTGGTTGGGAAGAAACGGACCACGAAGGTGGCCCCGAGATCACCTGACTTGACGCCACTGGACTTCTTTGTGGGAAATTTCAAAGAAATGGTCTACTTCGATGAGCCCCAGAACCAAATGGAGACCGTCCATCGAATTCATGCGGCTCAGACAACAGTCACTCCGGAAACGCTTGAAACTGTCCGGAAAAATCTTCTCAAGCGATGCCAGCTCTGTCTTCAAGAAAACGGACAACACTTTGAGCATTTACTCGATTGAATGTGGACATATTCCATTTGTTGCCTTAAACTGACCCTTCTACTTATTTTTTAATAAAATTTGTCTTATTATTATAAATAAAATCAAAATTCAGCCATGGCCGCTAAGTGACTCTGCTTGACCCTTGCTACTTATTTTTTAATCAAAAATTTGTCTAATTATTTTAAATAAAATCCAAATTCAGCACCGCTTAAAGCCTCTAACTGATACTCACTACTCATTTTAACCAAATCAAAAGTGCCTCAATTTCCCAAATAAAAATAAAATTTATTCACATCCCCCATGAGCCTCAACTTTTATTCTTCTGTAGCGCGCTCCTGATTGGTCACTTTCATTAATTAATAATTAATTATCTATGCGTCTGATTGAAAAATGGCTAAGGACTTTTCGTCTCAGAATAATGTCCTTTTCCGATCCCTACAAGGAAGTGCGTGACTTCTGGGACACCCTGTATATTTTATATCTGTAATATCATGCAATATATTTCCCTTCACTTTTTACAATCTTGTTCCATACGTTCCTAAAATAAAAGCGTAGCTTAACTTTATAATTTTTTTGGTCGTCACGTTTAATCTTATAAAGAACATAAAAATTCTGAGATCAGTTCATTACGACCCACGGTAATGAACTTGAACTGGGCTACCCCGCTATTTCTCAGTCTTAAAGCGTTCCGGTAGTAGGTCCCCTTTTTACAAGGGACCGTCTGGGTGGGTACCACCACGGTGCCTATTTCTACCGTAAAGCAGTAGTGTAAAAACACTACTGTGTTCCGGTTTGAAGGGCACCGATGCCAGCTAATATACTGGGTAAACGAGACTTAAAATCCTATGTCTCACGGTAGGCAGCGCGTTGGTTATACCTGTATGGCCAATGTCTATGGGAGTCGGTGACCACTTTCCATCAGGTGGCCCGACTGCTCGTCTGTCTGCGTAAACAATAAAAAAAAAATTACTGAACTTTTTCTTCGAAAATTTTAGGTGTATTCCTGAAGTAATATTTGCGACGTTTCCTGAAGTAAGGTGGTGCGATAGTTATGATACATTATCAATTTGCATATAAACTCATAAATTATAGGTAAAATTTGAATCTTATAGACATATGAAGTATATTATGTCTATAAGAATGAAATTTTAACGAGCTAAGCATTAGACAATAAAATTAATAACTAGATTAAAAAACAGTAGTATAACAGATATCAAAGAAATTTAAAAAATTCAGCGTCACACAAACTCATGCGATTAAATAACAAATACTGCCAAAACTGTAAAAGAGATACTTGAACTATGTCTCACATAATGTATTTATTTAAATGGTCTATAATAAAGGCCACAAAACGCGCATATATCTATGTTTCAAGAATAACTCTTGCAATAGGGCATTTTCAAACCTCATTAAAGTTAACATCACAGTTAATACATTTAATAAATATTCATTCTTTGTCCATAAATCGTGTTATACATGACATTTCGATTAAATGAAACCTTAAAAGAAAGAAGGAATTTAAAATGAAATGGCGGTAACGGCGGCTTATATTTAGTAGTTACATACTGTTTGAATCCTTACTGTATAAAACTAATTTGTGTTGCGTTTTTATATTACTAATTCCAGTTCTTTAATAAAGTTGTCTATAACAATATTTTTTTCTTACCCCAATTATTACTATAATTATGTTAACAGATCTTTTAACATATATATTGTTATATAATGCTGTTTTGTTATTAATTAAAATATTTATTGAAGTACAGGATAAAAATAAAAACTACAAAACACTGGGATTACAAAACACCTACCACCAAATAAAAAAAACTGCAATAAAAAAAGAGTTGAAAATTGACCTTTTTGGGACCATTTTCTTTCGAGAAGGGAGCAAGAAAAGAAATCAAAAGTTCTGACTCACTTCAAATCGACGTATTTTATAAATACATTTTCTAACCTAGTCGAACTCATTTTCAAATAAAGATGATTACATTTCCTTTACTCAACAAGTTTAAAAAAGTTGCTCCCATAGATTTACTACATATCCTTTCAACTTTCTTTGTAGCAAAATGTAACGATGTTCTGAGCGACTCCCTCGTTTCTTCCTTGACTGTAAAGGGTCAATTAATTGAAGCATCCAAATATTGGTACAGGAGTTTCGAGAGAAATTGGTTTCCTTAGAGCTCTCACCTATTGATTACGGTGCCAGTATAGTGGCACATTTCTATTTACACTCTTAAAAAGATCAAGTAGGATTTTTGCGAGTATCAGCATTAAACGAGAAATGGTGCTGATTTATATGTTGATATATATTGTGTTCGAAACATTAGATTTAAGCAAGTTTTATTACTACTCACGTGTATTTTTAACAATATAACTCTAAACTTTCATTTATACGTATTATCGAACTACCATGTATATTGGGAGTAGTTGGACGCAATAGAAAATTTAATAGATTTATAAGATTAGTTATTTTATTTATATACAAAAATAACATATATGGTTTGAAAAAGTTTATCACTTATTATCAAGTGTTGTTTCGGATTTTCACTAAAATTACAAAAAAGTAATGGTATAAAAACTGTCAGCTATATAAAAATTACAATGTTTTATTTAAACTGAGAACATATATTTTAAAACTATACTCTGATATTCCACTATAGATTCTTTATTATCCAATTCTTTATAACCAAAATACCATCACTGTTGTACTTGCATTGAAGCTTTAGACGTGATAAAGCTTATTATTGTTCAAAAAATATATAACATATTATATAACAATTTTTCTTAAGTAAGTCTTAATTTTATTGTATTTGCAGACTTAAAATACCGATGGGCAATTCGGACTCTAGACGATTGATTCTCTATGTTCTTACAAATATATAACTATTGTTCTTTTGTAACCTAAGCGCTTCAGAACTCACTATTTAATATGTCTGCGTTACCGCAAAAAATATCTTTAAAACTGTAACAATATTTGATCAGTTTCGATGAGATGAATGACTTCAAATTAAAAATTTCTTCACCTTTAGCATTCTTGGAACAATAAAAAATAACTTGAGTGACCTTGATATCACTATTTTTATTTTCCGTTGCCTGATAGAATACCTCATCACATGACTTTTTGATTGTCTACCCTTTTCCAGTTCGGTTCCGGTATAATAGATCATGGAAAGAATCTTCTTTATTCTTCTCTTTCCTTATTTATTTGTTTATTGAATAGTCGCTTCTTCAATATAGCTTATTCGATAATACCTTTATAGTCCTAACTAATGCGGCATGCTCTTGGTTTTTCAATGCAAAAAAAATACATTGTTAGTTCGAGGCAGATTAATATTGAAATATCAAGCTATGACCTATGCTTAGGTATATAAGAAATTGTTATATTTGAAGTTTGAGGTTTTTAGATTTTACGTAATTATTATAAACGTAAAAGAGGTATAAATTAACTCATTGTCATTAATTTTACTGTACGACTATTCACAGACAATATTCAAGTTTATACAATGAACGAAGTAAATAAATAATAACGTCATGTCGGAGCATTTTATTACTAAACTACAAAACAGCGTACTAGGAATTTAAATATCCACGTACGCTATAATTGACATATCTTGTGAACTCATGTGTTATTATGTGTAGGAAAAATATGTATCAAATCCAGCAAATCCTTACCTTACCTTATCCTTAGAATGTATCTAAAAAAAATAGGTAAAAGTTTCTTCGTTATTTACAAAATTGAATGCTAAAATTTCAATGTTCTCTACATCTTCATGAATTACTTCGCTCAACAGTCGAGTATTATATAGTAAGCTGCAGTTACTGTTTTGTTTTTTATTGTTCATTACAAGAAGTGATAAGACAAGTAAATTTTTTACATGCGTTACGACTCAGCTAAAATGAAATAATTTAAAAGCGCTACCCACTATAAGATGTTAAATCTCATTTAACCAGTAATTAAACAAGACATGGTTTTGTGATTGCATAATTGTACTTGCCGAGACGATTTCATAAGAACAGGAAATCTGTTACCATTAAAACATTTGTTACATACATTAAGGCGAATTGTGGTTTTTGTTTTGTTAAACTATTATAGAATAATAATAAAAACTGTTACATAAAAAACTGCCTCCGTAGCCTAGTGGTATAGGCGTGTGCCTTGGAAACTGGAGGTCGTGGGTTCGAATCCTGCGGGGACTCAACAATTTTTCATTGTTGTTTCCTAGTTGGTTAGGGCAATTCGGGCCGATCACCCAATTGTCTGAAAAGTAAGATGATCCATGCGTCGGATGGGCGTGTAAAAAGTCGGTCCACCCACCAACCCGCATTGGACCAGCGTCGTGGGATATGGTCTAAAATCCTCTAATGGATGGAGGTGTATTAGGGGAGGCCTATGTCCAGCAGTGGACTATCACAGGCTGATGATAACATAAAAAATAGCAATCATTAGTAAAAAATGAATAAAAATAGCGTATTAATAAGCAAAAGCTTAAAGTATATACATATTACACCTGCATAATTTTGATTTAAATAATATTAATTAAATTAGGTATGTATTTTTAAATAACAGTGCCTTGTTTGTACTACAAAAATATTTTCTATTGACATATTTGTAGATCTACTTGAGATATACAGTTTCACATATAAATATTGTGAGCTATCTTGTAAGATATAATTATAGCCTTCTTTTAATCCTTCTAAGTTATAATATATAACAAAGAAACAGTTACTATTTTAAGTTCCTCGGCGACTTGAAGACTTGTCTTAGTTCATCTAGCACTGTGTTCGCGCGCATTTCTCTGTCGCCTAACACAGCTGCAAATTGGTTACGCAATAATCTTCCTTCCTTTCTTACTTTACCGCTCCTTTTCACCTGCCCTCTTTCTTCCTTTAATTTTTCCTTATCCTGCGAAGAAAGAGGGTAAAAGGAAAACTTCGTGACGTGGTCGGCCGGCACCGCCGCATTAGTACAATCAACAAGCCTTTGGGAGTTCCTACGCAACGCATCATATTTCGGAAAGTCACGCAACGCGAATGGCTCGAAATAGCGCGAAACGCTCCGTTCTTATAGTTTTAAGTTTACCGCGAACCCCAACCGCATCATCGAAGACGCCTGCAGCTGTGCTGCCATCAGACGAGGTATTTATCCTTCCTTTTATCGCATTTCCAATCCGGCTTCATAACCAGGTTGTGCGAGCCGGATTACGCACATGGTCCTTCGAACTGCATCCTCGCTTCTGGTCCTTAAATAGGATCTACCATATCGCCGTCACTCCAGCTAGTTGGTCCAATCAAATTGGCTGATGAAACTTGAGTGACCACGCGCCCGCGCAACCACACTGTAAGATAAATTACAAAATTATAGTTAGATCTACATGTATTAAACAGTGCGCTTATCATAAGACGTTGTGAATTATTTCGTTCCTATTTGACTAGCTACATGAAAATTTTTCAACACAGATTTGTATATTAAATTGTTACTATAAGTTAATGTTAGGAAATAACCATAACGTTACTGATACAAAGAGGATTTTCACGATTATGCCTTCTGCGGGCGTCACGTTTTAAATCTTTTAAAGTATTACAAAATGCTGATTTATTACAAACACGTTACGTTTTACAAACATAAAGAATTTTTTCAAATTTATTTATTGCTTTAAATTTGCTTTCAAAATATCGCAATTATTTTTTTACTAACTGTATGTAAATTGTTAGTGTGACTTATTCTTAACGTATAGTAATATACGCCATTGCTGAATTTATTGTGTATTAACTAAAAACCGTACAATCACGTAGATCTTAGCTTTAGCCCATAACTTAAGCTTAGTTAGAGTTTTAGAATTAGTCACACCAAGTTGGGATTTCACATGCAGTATTTTCTATAAAACTATTTAACACAGAATTATTGAAGATAATAGGAGCACAAAACCAGGAGTATCTATTAAACAAAAAATTATTATGTGTAATTATTAAAATATGTAATTACTAAGAAATATGAAAAAAAACGCGAATTAGTAGTTAATCAATTTAACCACTACAGTGTATTGATATTGCATTATATGTATTTGTCCTATTTACATATTTTATTAAAATTAGCCAAGGGATTTAATTAGTTTGTCAAAAAACATCTGTGGAAATTTACATTCCTCTGTCGTCATTTTAGGTGGTCATTATCTCCAAGCATCAGACATATATGTGGTAGGTTTAGAAATTGTGTAGCAAATTTCGTTAAGCGATAAAAAATTTGTGAATTTTGTAATTCTTTAGCGCTTCAATTATTTTTTTAGCTAAAAATTTAACACTAAACTAGGCATACTAATTTTTTTGTAAACTTTTTATTAATTCTTTTCTTTAAAGCAGCAAGTAAGTGAACGAACGGATATTATGTGTAATCAAAAATAAGTGAGGCACTATATTTTATTAAGATATAACTGTATAATATCGCTAGCAAACTCGTCTAGTAGATCTTGGCAATTACTGATACGATTTTTTCATTACAAATTATTTTAACAATTAGTTAAAAGGTATTTATTTAATTTATGATAGACATGTTGCGTGTCATGTCTAAAAACTGGAATACAATTTAAATTTTCTGCTCTACAGTGACAAATATACTAAATGTTTTATACTAGTAGAGTATCGAACAATAAAACTACTACTAACTAATTAAACCAATTCAGCACATTAATCAGGAAACGAATACACGCATAAGAAAAATTAATTCTATAAAAACAATGTAAACGTCCAAAACTATCTACAAGGTTAAGCCACAGTATTATGACATAGTATGTATATCTTCTACAGTACAGTGAAACCAATTATGAAGAGAAAAAAACGACACTAAAATGTAAATTAATTGATTAAAAATAACAATAACCACAGAGAATTTTAAATACGTTAACCTTTTTTTTTACCGGGAGGGGGTAATTCGGACGTATACCCGACCTCGCGGGGGCAAGGACGGGCTATGTAGAATTCACACCGACTAAAACCACCCAAGCAGCCCCATCTCAGCCCTACGGCCGTCTACCTGCCTCTAGGTGCATCGGTGCAACTAACGCGTCTTTCATCTCGGCCCCTATGATAGGTTACAGACTCTCCTGAGTCTGTTAATAAGGGGCCATGGAAGCCAGAAGATCCCAGCCCACGCAGAAACAAGACTTCCAGCCTCCAGCGGCGGCCTCAGTGTTGGGCTCCGCGCTGGCACCGTTTCAAACGCAGAAGGAGGAGAGAGCAATGACATCATGCCGAATGTCCCCACTCTGCTTCAGCGGTGCGGCCCCGCTGTGTCGTGGAGGATAAGGAGAGTGGCCTGTGGGATACCAGCAGTTCTCTTCCCCGCGATTCCTCTTTATCTGCTGAGGACAGGGATGACAGCCCATCTACAGCCTTCATCCCCGTCCACCGCACTCTCTTAGGCGCATCCAAAGCAGGATTATTCCCACCACCACCAACAGCCCTACCGCTATGACAAACCAGAACCTGTTCGGGGGACCTACTTATACTCAGTTTAACAAAAACTTTCCTATATTTTATATTTTGTTATATCGCTTACTTTATAGCGGCTATAGGAATTAAATGTTTGGTTAATTAGACGCTTTTCATAAACTTTATCATTAATGCAGTCTAGAAATTATGAATCAAGACAAGCATACATTCTATTCAACAGCATAATGTTATATATTTTTTTCTTTGAATTAGTTATAACCTTGAAATTCTTTTATCACATTTTTTTGTATTATGTAACTTCGTAAATGTTTTTTATATTAATTATGTTACGCAAATATTTGAAAATTTACTGTCAGTGTTCTGTCAAAATGTGGTTGTATTTAGTACTATATAAATACTTACTTATGAGCAAAATACCATGAATTTAATAAACCAAGAGAGATGGATGAGAATAATGGAAAAAAAAGATGTCAGAACTTAATTTAATTATTTATTTAAATTTAAATTGGGTTATCTAAATGTATGTAGTATAGAAATATATTCAAAACTTGAACCGATAAACATTGACAGACTTTCTAATTTATGCCGTTGTAAGTATTATACATACGCAGAGTAAAACCTTGGTTGTATCTGATATAGGACGAAGATAATGCTTGTGGCGAGGTGTTATTTACCTGCTCCGATATTAGAAATTCGCTGAAAAATGAAACCCTAGTTAACGGGAGCGTTTTTGTTTGACTTTTAATGTATATATATATATATGATATTACAAAGCTGTCAAATATTTGATTTTAAAAAATAAGAATATTGAATAGAAATATCTTTTAAATAACATATTGACGTTTCAGATAAACTATATCAAAATGTTGTCCCATTTATCAGTTTATTAATTTAAATATTGAAGCAATTGCAGAGTAGTAACTTCGAAAAAATTTAAAAAATGGGGTGAACCTGTTTGATTTAAAATGTATATATAATATAACCTGCATTTGACCACCGTGGCGGGATACTATACAAAATTGAGTAAAATGGTTATCCGATGTTAGAAGTGGGTCACATATTTTTTGTTAAAATTTTACTTGATAATTACCATTTTAACGGTGTTATAATTTTTTATTTATAATTAGTATTAATGATGACGTGAAAGAAATGAGCGTGTCACATTCATACTTTTTAAGAAACAATAGTTTTCGTGCTTTGTTTGAATTTTGTTAAAGTCGGGTAACATCACATATTTCAAACTGATAATATTTTGTACCATTAGATTAATAGATACATAAACTTTCTAACTAGAGTTACATTATATATTAAAATATAAAATTAATATGTACATAAATGTATATTAATGTATTAACTGCCGCATTGTATTAATATATTACCTAAAAGGTGAAAAATCACGTCCTCATTTTAATAATTTAAACTCTTTCCATACGTGTAAATATAAATCTGTCATAGTAATACATACATACTTACACCGACAAACCATCTTCTCTAGAAGCTACTAAAGGAAAAATTTTGTTTTACATTTTATACTACCTCTGGGTAATTAGGTTTGTAAAGTTTTTCTTGGAAATGCTTGTACAAAGTTTACATCAAAAAGGCTTTTAAAAGTCTGAAATGTTTGATACTATGACACATAATTTACTATTAAAATAATTGTTCATAAAAGACCGATAACACACAAAGCATTAAATTATAAATATATATTATGATGAATGATGAAAAACGTGGCGGAATATTTAATAACTTTTAAAACATGTGTGTCATATTATTATGAGTATTTGTTCAGTGAACCTTGGAAACCAAATTAAAGATAGCAAGTATTTTGCCGATCTCCAATAAGCGTTAATGAGACTAAACAACAAAACCAACCCGTTTAATCAATCCATAACGGCTTATTCGTATAAAACTATTGTGAATATATTAAACATTGTAGGAATGAAACTTTAAATTAAGAAAATTCAATATAAAAAAAATGTCTTCAATCAGTTTTCAGCATATTAATAACTGCAAAATGTGAACTCAATTTTTCTTCCAGCATATTAAGTTTCGAGCACCGCTTCAGACTGCAATATTGTTTAAAAGTAAGATGCTGATAAAAATGTTATTGTGGTGCATACCCTTGTGAAAACGCTAGCTTGGAGTTTTCTATCAAATTCTAATGTTAAAGGACCATTTAAAAAAAGTTATGAAAGGATTAATAATTATAAATTTTGCAAATGCTAAAATACATTCCGTACATGTTTTTAAAAAATAGCAGTCCGTCACGACACGTTCTCTTATATTATATGAAAAGCAGGTATTAAATACAATATTGGATTGAGCAGATAAATTATTAATTGGACTTTGACTCCATTATAATGTATGAAATTAAAACAACGGCTAACTGCGTTTTTCCTAAATCAATACACTTTCAGCAAATTTGTGCGGTTCTTGATTGTTTAGCAACATTTCCCGTGAGACGAACATGCGATTTATGTTTTTCGGATGAAGTGAACGTCGAAACGAATTAACCGGTATCCGGTCAATTTAGGTCAGTTAAATCAATCAGTGTTTTTTATTGCTCATCTGGTCACGAAGAAATATAATATTTTTTATTTTGATACCAAAGTGTACGTTTATCTCAAGATTTGACTTATTTACTTGTAATTAAACTAATTAATTATTATATCAGGATGATTGAAATTTGGTCTATAGAATTTTAGTAAAATGAAAAAATATTCGACATGTTTAATATACTCTGAATTTTTAAACAATGTATCGCTTAAATGAAATAGGAGTCAACGTTTCAGTATCTATTTATTTTAAAAATTTATTTTGCTGAAAGGCACTAAATATTGTATAACTAAATGTTAAAGTGGGAAATAAAAAAAATGTTTTTAAATTAATTTTTTTCATGTTCACTCATTACAGATTTCATAACGTATTTTTCATATATATTAATCAAGCTATTTACTAATATACGGATTTTTCGCGTTACTTAAATATTTTTAAGCTTACTGTATAAAACAAATTTGCGTTGCGTTTTTATGTAACTAATTCCAATTCATTTACAAATTTATTGTAATATTCTCTTATGTTTTTAATTTAAATATTTTTTGAAGTACAGAATGAAAATAAAAATGGAACCACAAGACAAGCTACTGCCAAGTAAAGAAATCCGAATCCGACTTGAGAATTGAACTCTTTGGGACCATTTCCTTCGGGAAGTCAAGAATAAAAAGAAGTCAAAAAGTTGTGACCGACTTCAAATCGATGCATTTGATATTTGTATATATACTCCTCTAACCTAGTCGAATTCATTTTCTAATAAAGATGATTATATTTCCTTTACTCAACAAGTTCAAAAAAGTGGTTCCCTTATATTTGCTACATATTCTTTCAACTTTCTTTGTTGCAAAATGTAATGATGTTCTGAGCGTCCTTGACCGTAAAGGGTCAATTAATTGGAGCATCCAAATATTGGTTCAGGAGTCTCAAGAGAAATTGGTCTCCTTAGAGCCCTTACCTATTGATTACGGCGTACGTATAGTGCCCATTTCTATTCACACCTTTAAGAAGATCAACTAGGATTTTTTGAGTATCAGTATCATCGAGAAATGGTGCTGATTTATATGTTAATATACATTTCGTTACAAACATCAGAGTTAAGCAAAATTTATTACTACTCGCGTCTATTTTTAACAATATAACTTGGAAAGTTCATGTATTAGTTGGACGCCAATTTAAGATTTATGAGGTTAGTTATTTTATGTATATATGGATATATACATATATGGTTTGAAAAGGCATATCACTTATTATCAAGTGTTGTTTCTGATTTGCACTGAAATTACAAAAAATGGCATAAAAACTGTCAGACATATAAAAAATTACAATGTTTTATTTAAACTGAGATAATATAAAATAAAAAACTATACCCTGTATTTCACAATAATTCTTGTTGTGTCTAACATTCACTTAACCCTTTTACGCAAAGTACCCTCATCATGCATTAAAACTTTAGACGTGACAAAGCTTATTTAGCTTATTCTTATGTTATCGTTAAAAATATGTGTTACTTTACTGATTTAATTTTGAATTTGATGTCATAACTTGCAATATTTGAACTTTTCTTGAGTAAGTTTTAACTTTCTTGTATCAGCAGATTTAAAATAATGATGGGCAACTATTCGGAAACTAGACGATTGGTTTTTTTCCATGTAACTATTGTTCTTTTGTAACCGAAGCTCTTCAGAACTAACTATTTAATACTTCTGCGTTGCCGCAAAAAATAACTTTAAAACTTGAACATTTTTCGGCTACTTTCGATAAAATGAATGATTTCAATTTAAAAATTTTCTTCATCTTTAGCTTTCTTGGAACAATAAAGAAATAACTAAAGTGACCTTGATACTTTTTTTTTTATTTTCCCGTTGCCTGATAGAGTACTTCATCACATGACTTTTTGCTTGTCTACCTTTTTCTTGTCTTGCTAACAAGGAAACTGCCCCCTGTATGGTATTTTTATAGATAAGTTCTACACTAATGTAAAATTAATGAGACGAGATGGCTAATGTTCCGGTTTAATAGAATATGGAGAGAATATTTTTTATTCTTCCTTTTCCTTATTTATTTCTTTATTCTATAGTCGCTTCTTCAATCTAGCCTATTTCAATATATCTTTATAGACCTAACGAATTGAGCATGTTCTTGGTTTTTCAATGCTAAAAAAATATATATTTAGTCGGAGCTAGATTATTGTTGGAAAATCAAGCTAAGACCTATGCTTAGGTATATATAAAGTAGTTATATTTGTAGTTCGAAGATTTTAGATTTTACGTAATTATTAAAAATAGTAAAAGAGTAATAAATTCAATCATTTTCATTAATTTTACTGTATGTCTATGAAAAGACATAGAGTAAATAAGTAATAACGTCATATCGGAGCATTTTATTAGTTAACTACAAAACAGCGTAATAGGAATTTCAATATCCACGTACGCTATAATTGACATATCTTGTGAACTCATGTGTTAATATGTGTAAGGAAAATGTGTAAATGTAGAATACCAAATCTAGCAAACTTCCACAGAAGTGAGCATTTGCTCTTTTTATTTTGCTCTGTACATTCTAAAAAAATTAGGTAAAAGTGTCTTCGTCATTTACAACATTCAATGCTAAAATTTAAATACATCTTCATGAAGCACTTCGCTCAACAGTCGAGTTATTATGTAGCAAGCTAGCGTTAATGTTTTGTTTCTTATTGTTCATTACAAGAAGTGATAAGACAAATCATTAAAGTATTACAAAATGCTGTTTTATTAACGTTTTACAAACATAAGTTTTTTTCACATATTTATTGCTTTAAATTTGCTTTTAAAATATATAGCGTAAGCAATGACAATTTTGAATTTACTGACTGTATTAAAATAGTGAGAGTGACTTATTCTTAACTTATAGTGATATACAATATTGCTGAATTTATTTTATATCACAATAAAACCGTAAAATCGGCTTTACCATAGATGACAGCATTAGTCCATAGCTTAGGCTTAACGAGTGTTTTAGAATAAGTCACACCAGGTTGGGATTTCATACGCAGTATTTTCTATAAAACTATTTAACATAGAATTATAGAAGATAATTGGAGCACAAAACCAGCAGTATCTATGAAACAAAAACTAATTATATGTAATTATTAAAATATATAATTATAACGCTAAACATGAAATAAAAGCATACACTGCTAATTAGTAATCGTTCAATTTAACCGCTACAATTTATTGATATTGCATCATATGTAATAGTAAAAATGAATGTCCTAGGAAATCTTTAAAATGTTTTCAGATGTGTACTAATACAAATTTCCTATTAACATTTTTTATTAAAAAATAGCCAAGGAATTTAATTATTTTTACAGAAAACATTTGAGGAAATCTACTTTCCTTTGTCCTTATTTTATGTAGTCATTACCTCCAAGCGTTGGACAAAAATGTGACACGCTTAGAAAATGTGTAGCAAATTTCAACAAGTGTCAAAAATGTTGTGAATTAGAAAATTCTTTAGCGCTTGCAGTTTCATTATTTGTTGGTTGCGATAAGAAAAAAAAAATTATTTTCACAAATCTTACTTCTATAAATAATCAATTTTTTGTAAGCTGTTTATTGATTCTTTTGTTTAAAGAATCAAATAATGAATGAAGCGGAAATTATGTGTAACCAAAATAAAGTAGCCACTACATTTTAGTAAGATATAACTGTCAAATATCGTTAGCATACTCGTCTAGTAGAACTTGGAAGTTACTAAATTACAAATATTTGAATAGTCAATTAAAAAGTATTTTTTCATTTATGATAGACATCTAAAATTATGAAGCATAAAAATATTTTCAAAAAAAATGAATCGATGAACATTGACAAACTTTCTATTATTTCTTGTAAGTATTACATGACGCATACCTAAACTTTTTTGGTATCTGATATAAGACCAAGATTACGCCAGAGTCGAGGTGTTATTAGCGAGAAAGTTAACTACTCTGAAAATTTAAAAAATGAGGGTTAAAATCTATATATACACACACACATAAATATATATATATATATATATATATATATATTTATTTACAGTGCTCCGACATCGTCCGCGTGGTGATATACTTTTTATGAAAGTTTCCACTTACTTCTCGATACATCATTGATCTTCCAGTAGCTGTTAATTTGACCAGCCATTCCCAAGATTAGAGAAAACAAAAGAACAGACAGATAGACAAAATAAAAACAAATGTTTAATTAATTTTTTATAGTGTTAGGGTTATTTAGCGCATCATTTAAAACGGTTATTTTGGGTGTTCACAATAGACTCTCCAACTTTATTAATTTGCATAGATATGAAAAAATCTAAAGAAATTACTTCATCACGAAAATATCTCATTCAAATATTTAAAGCTTCATAAAACCTGTAATAATGATGTAGCCGAGTCATAAATGCAGTATAGACGTAGTCACCAGTCATAAAGTTCATTGATCCATTACAGATATTGCTTGATTGTTTTAATTTAAATTTTTAATGAACGAAGAATAAATAAATGTGTGTTAAAAACTCATCATTGCTTTTTATTTGTTCAAACACTTATAATTACCGTTTAACGTTAGTATCAGTTTTTTTAATAATTGGTATCAATGATGACGTGAAATAGATGAGCATGTCAATTCCATATTATTTATTAAACAATAGTTTTTTCGAGCTTGTAATTTTGTTAAAGTCAGATACAAATTTTTGATTTGTTGCTTTAGATTGCGAAGAGCGTATTACAATATAGACAACCTACCAGTAAATCTATACAATAGTCATAATGTGAATAATAAATATTTGAATTATAAACAACACCAATTTTTCTCGTACTAATAATGCTTTATACCATGTAAACAATAAGATTAATAGATACTTATTTACTGAGTTACATAAAAATATTATGTATCAGTATCGTTTATAATTATTATATGTTAAAATTTAAAATTGCCGTTATTATGTATCTATTACATGTACTAATTTTTACACTTATTTACATCACATCATCAGCCTTTGTTAGTCCACTGCTGGACATAGGCCTCCCCTATTACACCCCTATCCATTAGGGGGTTTGGACCGTATCCCACCACGCTGGTCCAATGCGGGTTGAACTTATTTACATACATGAGCATTAATGTATTTACTGCCTCATTGTATTATCTTATCACCTAAACGGTGTAGAACTACATCCTCATTTTAATAATTTAAACTCTTTCTATTTCGGTATATAAATATCTGTCTTGGCAATACAGGCACACTTACACCGAGAAACCCCTACAAGTGCTTTAATAACTTGTATCCTATAAGCTACGAAAGCACAAATTTCATTTTACATTTTATGCTACCTCTGGGTAATTAGGTTGCGTAAAGTTTTTCAGGGAAAAGCTTTTACAAAGTTAACGTCTAAAGCGCATTTAAATTGCCCGAAAGCCTTTAATGTTTCATATTATAATACATTTATTCATATTTAAAACACCGATAAACCTTAAACCATTTAATTATTAATAAAGAAATATTTTACAATGTGTTGTAATATTTAAAAAATGAGATTAGCTTTTAAAAAAGCGTGTGTTTTAGCACAGTTAAATGTTCTTCAACGTGAAGTGCTTTCCCTTGCTCCCGAATTCTCCAGTAGTGTTAGAAATTTGAACAATTTAACTATGAGCATTGATGAACCTTGTAAACAAATTAGAAATCGCAAGTAATTTATACATTTCGAATGCTTCATCAGAGCACTCGAAAGATAATATCAGTAATAAATACATATTTTCAACTTAGCGTCAGGGGAAAATTTAATTTTTCTTTATGAAGAGATAATCATAAATAATTTCCCTTTTATTGGCATTTATAATCATGAAAGTATCAAATAGCAATAAGGTTTGTACTGCGCACATTTATGTCTAAAACTGCTATGAATTTAATAAATCTGTTGTATTTAGTCTTTATTGTGGGGATGTAAATATGTATGACCGCACCGAGCATGCTTTAATGAGACTTAACCACAAAACCACACCCTTTTAGAAGTTTGTACTGTTATGGTGCCCAGCCTAGTGGTATAGGCGTGTGCCTTAAAACTGGGGTCATGGGTTCGAATCCTGGGGACAACAAATTTTCATTGTGGTTTAGTTGGTTAGGGCAATTTGGGTATCACCCAATTGTCTGAAAGTAAGATGATCCATGCGTCGGATGGGCATGGTAAAAGTCGGTCCATCCATTATCGAGCGTATTAGGGGAGGCCTATGTCCAGCAGTGGACTGTCACAGGCTGATGATGATGATGATAACAGTTTGTCTTACAAAACTAATATTAATATGTTAAACAATCCTAACTTATTCGGAATTTATAAGATTTAATAGTAATACGTTTAAAATTAAAACGGTTGATGAGTCCTTGGTATTAAGAATAATAAAATATTTTATAAGTAATGCTCAAGGTGATGATGGCATTTTGTTTCTCCAGATGCTTAATTTAAAGAGGGGTCGTTCAACAATACAGAAGAAATTATAATATAGAATACTAATTTGTATTTGTATTATTTTATGATTAATTATATAATAAATTGCCTCCGTAGCCTAGTTATAAGGGCGTGTGTTTGAATTTAACCGGAGGTCGTGTGTTTTCGTGTACATTTGTGCACTATAAGATCTCCTTCGCAGTTGGCTAATCTCTAATATAGGTTGATTGCCGTAGTTGGATTCGACTAGAAGAACATTTTTATTATATGTTATAAGTTATTAGCCTGTAAGTTATTCTGATATATTGTTAGTGTTGTTGATAAGTTTCATTTAAATCCAACAAGTAGTTTTTCAGTGAAAGAGTAACAAACATCAATACATACTAATTTTCGCGTTTATGCGCGTTATATTAGTAGTATATAATTAGTATACGAAACGGAAACCAATATCACATTGTACTTAACGTAACTCGGAATAAATAAATTGCGATAAACGTTTCTAACATTTATTAAAATGAAGTTGCTTTTTATGATTTTTAACATTATTCTTTTTTATGTGTATATCGTAATGGGTTATAGAAGATAATTTTATGTCTGAATTTTATTGACTTAAACATTATTATATTATAATAAGCAGTATAAAACATTTGAATTTCCGAAAAAAAAGATCGTTTAAACAGTTGTTTCAGTTACCAACTTCTGTTCATTCTAAATTTTCACTTAAAATACGTTTAGATTATAAAATTCAAACTTGAATGTACTTTACATTACAAGCATTTCTAAAAGTAATGGTTGTATTCGAATCGTAATTTTACGGCTTTCCTGAATAAATGTATGAATTTGATTTGGTTCTGTATATTATTTATTTGTATTGGTTTTGTATATTATTTTTTATCGCCTTTATAGGATTATCAATTCTTACAACGTTTGTAATATAATTAATAACAGTTGTAAATTTTTGTAACCAACCCGGATATCTCGAATGATCTACATTAGAAAACAGCCGTCGCCCAGGAGACATTCTGCGCACACATGTAGGTTTTCCGCTTTGTTAGAAAATATGCATGACTTACCCATTATTTATGTTTTGTAATGAAACCGTGACTTACCTTTTAAATACGTGAATATAAAGTCAAACACAAATAAAAATATGTATACATTTTACACATGAATATTTTATTATAAAATGATGGCTTTGGTTTAGGTTATTGTGTAGTGTATTTATTAAAGAATAAAATATCTTTCAATGGAATATACACGAATGAATTCGTCCAAAAAGCGTGAGAGTGAGTTTTTAGAGAAATTTGTTGACTATAAATGAGTGCCAATTAGAAAATTACGGCGACGGCACACACTTTTGTAAGCAACCTATCTATATGAGATATGGTTGAATATGACTTTATAAAAAAAGTATTTAGAAAGATCCAATGACACTCTTACTTTGGACACTTTACATATATCTTTGGATACTTTATATGTATCTTACTTTTAATGCAATATTACTAATGAACGGCTTAATACAGAAAATCGTTATTTATTACAAAATTATTTTACAAATTAGACTACTAAATTATATATTTGGAATTACATAAGAAAGAAACAAAAAGCCTCTGATTTGGAAAGCGAGTAAATGTAGCTTGGCTTTTCGAGTTATCTCAAACACAAAGTATGATGAGGGTTACGTTGATATACATTAAAGAGTTAAGAGACTTTGCGTGCTATGATGTATTTACGTCAAAATATAAAAAGGTAACTTATTAATGGTCGTAGGTGAAATAATAATTCAAAATAAATAAAGGGTCTTGTATCCGTTTTCAGCTTATAAATAACTGCAAAGTTCGATTTAATTTTGCAATGTTTCTTTCAGTGTATTAAGTCTCGAGCACAGCTTGAGACTGCAATATTGTTTGAAAGTAAGATGCTAATAAAAATGTTGTTCTGGTTAGTAAAGAAACAATGAAGCCCCACTGCTATGTAAACTGATTAGATTTTATAAAATAAAAATATTAAGCTAAATACTAAGCTATTTAAGCTATTTTTGTATCACAGGTAAAAATTAAGCCGCAACAACCTAAATTTTAATAAATACTTGGTGATGTTTATCTAATAAAATGAAATTGAGAACACTACCAACTTCAAGAGTTTAGAATTTCCTCCACAATTTGAGCTTGTCATAATTGGTGGGTTATATTTTTCCATATTTTGAAAATGGGGAAATTCAAAGATAATTTGAACGAAATTTCTGGTAAAGATTCGAGGACCCCTAAGCTTGAGGGCCCCGGGTCACTACCCCGCCTAGTCCCTAAGTAGCTACGTCACTGGTTCTGTGTATCGACTTATAAACGTTTGGTTAAAGTTACCGCTGCTTTTGCTGAAAGTGTATTTATTAGGAAACCGGTTCTAATTTGTAATTATAAGGAGGAACCTCAATCAAATTTCTATTTCAAATGCCTTCATTTAATAAAGATAACAATAAAAACTTCCACCATCATATTCTGAATTATTTGGATGCAATGCAACCATATAAAATTCCATTATAGGATTTACGAAAGTCACCCTTAATTGTCATTTGACTGTCATTTGACTTCCACAACCAACGGGACAACTGCATTTGATTTGGTTCGAGCAACCATCTTTAGGGATATGTGGAACATCCTGACTGATATTGAACGTTATTTACTGTTATTCCTTGTACATCCATTAATGTAAGCGTTGGTTTATTCGCTTACATTTATGGATATTCATAATATTTTTAAGCCTGTACAGCGTGTGAAAAGGTGATAGGGATGTAAAATCAGCGCTGCAAACTGTTAGGCATGGAATGCGTAAACCATGGGACAACAGAGATAGTTTCAAGCGAATTGCGAACACGGCTGCTTTATTCTTTTCAATGCCGTTGTGATGAAACCCAGATTACAGGTGAAAGTTCTACCAATCTTTAAATAAATGGAATGAAACATATCTAGGAATAAAGCTGATAACAGCCAAAATAGGATACATCATTAGCCTTTTGTCACTGTGGTCATAGGCCTCCCCTATCCATTAGGGTTAAAACCCACACCAGTCCAATGCGGGTTGGTTGACGAACTTTACTGCCCTAATGCCATCCGACGGCATGGATCTTCTTAGTTTTCTCAGAACATTGGGTGATCGGCCAAGTTTCCAACCAATAGGAAACCAATGAGAATTTGTTGAGTCCCACGGATTAAATCACGACCAGGTTTCAAGATACCGTCAGACCAGTTTTATACCGAAAAATGTAACCAAACCATGATTTTAACTGAATTTTCTTCTCGATTACTTTAAAGAGATCTTATATTTTATATCTTATATATATCCAAAAAAACGTTTCAAATATGTTCTTTCAAATATATATATTTGAAAGAACATATATATAAGGTTGTGTTAATATATTTCAAGACCCAAAAAATTTAGGGCTCGTTTTTATAACTGTGAACAGTAGTCAGTCATACATTATTTTGGTGTTTTTATTTATTTAACAAACTATGTTAATTATAGAAATTATAAAATACAGTGGTAGCACTAAATTAAAAGTAATTATTTAAAAGCTTCAAAGTAATTAATTAAAGTTATCTCCCTTTCGTGTTCACCTGACAGAGTTTTTTGTAGTCCGACGTTGCATTTTATTAAGGCTAACGCCCTCGAGATGCGCCTCCATTTATGCAGTCTTAATCCGGAAAACTGACTACGAGGTAATAAAGATTTAATTCTTACAACGCGCAGGTACCGCGACCCTTGCTCTTATTGTCCCTGGAAACGGTGCGTTGAAGGTTTATAGGATCCGATATGTTTGTGGATCGTATATCGTGTCGTATTCGCACAGTAGACGATAGTCTTTATTTGATTTTTAGCTCCACCAGGATCGAAACGTTGGTCCTAAATGCTGTTCAAGGAATTTTGGTCCCTAACGTCGAGGCATGATATTGCGTCGGTCTTTGAGTCAAACCGTTTATGTTTCTGCGCCATAAAGAAATATTGGGAAGACAATGGTTCTCATTAGGCGGACTTTCGTGACTTTGGTGATGTAATGTTACATTACGATGACGTAAATCTCCGAATCTCGTTTTAGCATCCTCCAGTGTTTGTGATGTAGTTATAATAAGAATAAATATTTTTTATAAATAATATATATAACTAAGTACAAACTGATACATTAATTTTTTTGTGTTATTAATAACAGCGACACTGATGCCTCGTTCACAGTGCATTAATACATTTTAATAATATGCAAGAAGTAATTACTACAATAATAAAAAATACATAAATTTTAAAAAACCACGTTGTAAGTCTTCAAGAATTTTGTCCCTCGCATAAAACAGTGATGCTTTCAAGAATAAAGGTAATTCTGTGAAAATTAACTTTAATTTTGTTTGAATCTCAAAGACTTTTGTTTTGTCGTTTGGCTTGACGTATAATAATAAGGTTTCTTTCGCATTATCATCCAATATACTTTTTCTAAATATTGACGATTTTAACTTTTCTGAATACATGACTCTCTGATCTTGGAAATATTACATTATAAAAAAATTAAAAACAAAAAAAATGTTAAATTTATGAAAAGTATTATTAAATAAAATGACTTGGTAGACTACAGTCTACCCCGTGACCACAGTGCTGGAAAGTGTTCGAAACGTCGGGAATTTAAATATGTAAAATAAACGCGATAAAATCCGTAAAGTCGTTTTATTTGATAATGTAAAGTATTCGCGTAAACAAAAGAAATAATTATACATTAGAAAATCTGTTGTTAAATTAGAAAAATCGTAATAAGATTACGAATTTTTCAATTCGCCAAAATACGGGCAAAGATACGGAGTCATACAGCTTTGCCGTATTATTAAATAAAATTACTTTACGGATTTTATCGCGTTTATTTTACATTTTAAATTTTTAATTCCCGACGTTTCGAACACTTTCCAGCGGCCGTGGTCACGGGTAGACTGAGATGTCATGCGTCTTGTTGCCAGTGATGAAGCAGGGTTTCCAGATCTTAGTTTTATTAATTATATTTAATCTGTACTCCGACCTATGCAAAACGAACTGATTTTATCTTTACAGCCAGCAGTGGTGTATGCTTGGGATTAAGTTTTAATTTATTAATTATGGGATCCCAAGCAGGTGGTAGAACAACCATCTTCTCTATTGAAATTTGGATGTTTTTAATCTCAATAGCCTCACGGATCATCCTTGGTAGGAATCGGTGTTCTTTAGCGAGATTGTGGTCGATCAAATCTGATGTAATGGTTTGGGTGATCTAAGGTATGGTCACACACTGCCGACTTAGTTGGGTCTTCTATGTTTGATGTCAGCTATATGTTCCTTCACGCGGGTTCTTATTGTTTGTCCGATATAAGGAGGCCGCAGTCACAATCCTAACTTGACACTCCTGGGTCTTGTAGAGGAATATTGCACTTGACAGGTGGTGGAGTTGACCAATCTTCTTCAGCGGCTTGAAATAAGTTTTGATTGAAGCCCGCCTCAAAATGTAGCCAATCTTGTCAGTTACGCCTCTCACAAAAGGTAGAACAGCGTACTCGCTCCACTGTGCTGCCTTCACTCAGTCACTGTGACGCTGCCGGCGAGCAGCTGAGCTTGTTGTGTCGCAGTACTTGCTTAACATGTTGTAGCTCACCGCCAGGTGTTCATCATCACAGATCCTCGTGCTCTCTGAAACAAAGATTTGCCACGGTAGCTAACTGGGATGGATGGTGGTGTGAATTGCCATTTAAATATTTATTTGTATGGGTTGGTTTCCTATACAGTATGGCTCAAGGTGTTATCAGGATTGCGAATAACTAAAACATCAAGAAAAGCTAAAGAATTATTATTTTCTAACTCCATAGTAAACTGTATTTTTGAATTAATGGAGTTAGGTGGTTTAAAATGCATTTATTTTATCATATGGTAAGATGGTAAATGTATCATCCACATAGCCTTATAAAATCTTGGATGAATGGGAGCAGTGAGTAGGGACCTTCTCCTCAAAGTCTTCCATAAAAATGTCAGCAACAATAGGAGACACCAGGCAACCATCTACACCATCCATCTGCATGTAGAACTCATCTTTCCACAATAAATAGCCAGATGTTAGGCAATGTTTTAGTAAAAAGCATATTCTATTGAGATGTTATTTTCCTCTAACTTTCTTGTTACAATATTGATGCAATCTTCTATAGGTATAGATGTAAACAAAGATTGAACATCAAAACTAACCATAGTTTCATTGTCAGCAAGATGTAGATGTTTTACCTCCTAACAAAATGGTATGAATCCTTTGTAAACGCCTTGTTTGTCCTCTGGTGGTGAGAGGATTTTTACTAAATGTTGAGCCAATTTATAAGTAGGTGAGTCAATTTGGCTAACAATAGGGCCAATGGAGCATTCAATTTGTGTATTTTAGGCAACCATACAATTTTGGGGCTTGGGACATGAAGGTATTATCAATTTTACGTCAAGATTAAGTTTTCGAGGTGCTTTTTAATAAGATCGCTAGTTAATTTGAGCGTTTTCGTAGTAGGGTCAGTTTGACCTTCCTATAAGTAGTTTCATCCGATAACAGTTGTTCTAATTTTGAATTATAATCTGACGTGTCCATGATCACCGTAAATTACCTTTGTCTGCTCGGAGAATTGTTAGTTCTTTGTTGTTGCGTAAGTTGTTAAGTGCAATAAGTTCATCCTTAGGAAGATTAGGTTTCGGCACTTTGCTTCGACGCCACGAAATATCTTGTCGGATAGCCCGCATAAAACCGCGGGTTTTAACTCCAACAATCACCGGATGAATCGATGTTAAAGTAATAAAAGGTTTAAATTTCCTTGCACCCGGAAAATCCCGTATGAAAAGGGTAGTGTGGAGGATTGTTTTTCAAAACAACAAAAAGGAAGATTTAGGCTATCCGACAAGATATTTCGTACCACCTGTCAAATGCAATATTCTAAAACGGAGTGTACAAGGATTGTGACTGCGGCCCTTTATACAAAAAAGGAGAAAGAAACCGGGAAGGAACATAAGCTGACATCAAACAAAAGTCCCAAAAGTCGGCGTGTGGGCCATATTTGATCACCCAAACAACACAGAGATCGAAAATCTCCAAAAAACCCGATTCCCCAAGGATGATCCGTAGTAAATATTAAAAAAACCAAATTTCAAAGAAAGATGGTTGGTTCTACCATGCTTGGGATCCCAAATTAATAAAAAAAATTTAATCCCAACATAATACCCGCTGGCTGAAAGATAAAATCATTGTTTTGGGTGGATAAGATTAAAAATAATTAATAAAAACTAAGATCTGGAAACCCCCATATTGGAACAAAGACAACTCTCAGTTACCCCTTGACCACCCGCTGGGAAAGGTTCGAAAGTCGGAATTAAAAAAAAAATGTAAAATAAAAAAAATCCAAATAATTTTATTTAATAATGTAAAATTTCAAACAATAAAATAATTTGCCATTTATTTTCCCAAGGTTTTGCGCGTAGTTTGTTATTTTTCATTTAAAACTATATTTTAACTTACAGTAGTAAAACATGGAGGGGAACAATGCAAAGTCCGTGGGGTAAAACCCTCACATCTAGTATTAAATAAATTAAAAATAACAAATATTTGGCATTGATCGCAATGCCATCCCCTGTCAGTTGGACCACTAGTTCAAAATCAATTTTCAATTTCATTTATCGGCATTTTAACTGGGCAACGGATTTTAAACAAGACAGTTATATAAAAATAGACATAAAATTGGGCATAAATTAGGTAATAGCTCATTTTTATCAAAAAAGGACATACACCACTTTCAAAATAAACGGTCCATTTATTTAAACAACTACTTTAAAGTTTTTAAATTTCATGCCTCTTGTTTTAAATGTATTCAAATAAAATTAAATGTTTTACGAAAGAATATAAAACACCGGCTTTTTATTCCATCTGAAAAGTTCTTATGCTTTAAATATCATTTTACAATTTTACGTTCAGTTTGTCGCCGGGATTGAAAAAAAACATGTTCTTTGCTATGTTAAAAAGCCTATTTTTATAATATTTTAAACGAGATTCATTGGTAAAAATTTATTATGTCGGGCCCAAATTTCCCCTAAAAAAAGGAAAAAAATGAAATTTTGAGTCCCCAAAATTAACGGTTTCTGAAGACACGCCTTTCCATAGGCTACCGGCCCGGTAAACGCCGACATAATATGTATTTTTATTATTAACTATTTTAACTGCTGAGTGTATTATAATTATTCTAATCACGGGTTTGTTCTTCTTGACAATTTTCTTAAAACTTGACACAAATTTTTAATCTTTATTAATATACATTAGCTGGTTTTGGGTAAAAATTTTCACCTTATTAATTCCCAAACCTGCTTGAAGAGTTTTAAAAGCTCCTATTCCGTAGACTTAACCAAATTAAATGACTTATGGTTTAGATAACCCATTATAATATAAACCCATTTGTTTTATAGAATAAGGATTAGGGGATAAAAATAATAATAATTACTTTACTTAATTACATAAAAGAAAAAGATTTTAAATAACAATTTTAGTTGATTAAAATAGCCAGTTGCTTTGTGGAACTTCAGATTGAATTTTTGAAATAGAATATATTGATATTATAAAAGCTTTTTTTCATTTTAAAGCTTAAAAAAATGAAATGATATTAAACTTTCATTTCCAGATTTTTTAAACTAAAATATTAGGTTTTCGTCGGCAAAGAAGTCCCAACGACCAACAAAATTTTTAAAAACCCTGTACTTAGGGCAAAAGGTTGTTGTTACCATTTGTATGACTAGGCTGGTATTAATTCTAAAGTCAAAAAAACTTTACATCTCTATTTAAATAAATAAAACCTATTTTCTTTTTTATTGGAAACATTTTTATAATATAATTTATTATCCAATTGGCATTTTAGGAGCAAAAAGTCATAGCTTGAATAAATTTTTCGAACAAATAAACTTTACCAATGTCGTTTTTTCATTCAAGAAAAGCCATATTTTTAAAAATTTTTAGAGGGTAACCCAAAAAATTTTACAAAGTGTATAAAGAACGCTTTACCATTTAAGACATTCTAACAGCATACTTGTGAAAGGAATCCACGGTTTGACAAAATTTACAAAGTTCGCTTTACTCATGAAAAATGATATTTTACTCAAAAAGAAGGGGGAAAGTTTGGTTACTTTTTGTTACGTTCTGTAGAAATTAAAGTTCATCAACATCTTGAAAAAAAAAAGTAAGTCTGTAAAAATTGTTTTCGATTTTATTGGTGGTTAAAACTTTGTTACCAAATATTTTGTGGAAAATAGATAACCAAAAAAAAAGGGTGAAAGATAAAAAAAAGATTCGGAGGGGCTAAAAAATGGGTATAAAGTCGTTAATAAAGCCAGACTTTAATACCATCCGCTTGGGTATTATAAAGTAAAAAGTTCCTAAAATTTGAAAAAACTTGAATAATACAAAATTTGGAAAATCCAGACAGGAATGTAGACGCCAAACCGGTGCCATTTGCCCTAATATTTACTTTTTTAAAAAAAAATATTTAATTAAATTAAATTTATTTTATCTGCGACTTTCAAAGAACCAATTTAAAGGAGCGCCCCGGTTAAATTAATTTAATAAAACAATGATTAAACAATAATAAGTACATTAAAATTTGTGTAAAAAATATTTAAAAACAAAGGCATCGATTTTTTTTTCATAGAAAATTGGAATTTTTAAAATAAAAAAATTAAAACCCGACCATTGATTTTGTTGAATATTAAACAAGAAAAGGATAATTATAACTGGCCCTGGCCAGTGGTTGGGGGGCTGGGAAACCGGGGTTCGAATCCTGGGGGATCCAAATTTTATTGGTTGTTTTGATGGAGGGCACCCGATCCCCAATTGTCTGAAAAGTAAGAATCCCCAGTCGGATGGTAAAAGTCGGCCACCCACCAACCCGCATTGGACCAGCGGTGGGATACGGTCCAAACTCCCCAATGGAAAGGGTGTATTAGAGGCCTATGTCCAGCAGTGGACTATCAAAGGCTGATGATGAATCTATACTTTATCCCCTAAAAATATTTTACCCTGCACTGCAGCAAGACAAAAAATTATTAGTCATTAATAGTTTTCAAATTTATACTAATTGAAATGAATGTAAATTTAATGTGAATGTTAATAATGTATAAACAAAAAACTACTAGGTCGAATTAAATAATATTTTACCATTAGAAAGCCACAGTCACCTGTATAAGCGACTTTTCATCCCAGGGAAATATGTTTAAAAAATCTAAAAATAAGGCAGACGGCCCAGTGCACGGACTGTAAGGTTTGAGCCTAGATGTACGCAAGTTAATCTGTCAATCAGTGTTATGTATTATGACAAAAAATCTAAATATAGTTCTAGCGATTTTCGAATCTCTAATACATGTCATATATAACTTAGAGCCTTCAAAAAATTGTTAGATTATCATATTTTATTCACCAAAGCTTATAAGAAAAAACAAAAGTTAGACGTTTTTCAATAATAACTAACAGTATAATGTCAAAATTGCATTAGCTAAACAGGCATTACTTAACAGAATCCTTTTTAATCTTTTTATTTAAAACCAGCTCATTGACTTATCAAATAACTATATGTTACCTTAGTTTTGACTGTGAGCTGTTATGATATGTTTTTTATGGCATCCGCAGACAGACGAGCAGTCGTGCCACCTAATGGGAAGTGTGTCACGACGCCCATGGACATTGGCAATACCAGTGGAAACTCAACGCGCTGCCTACACGTGAGACATAGTGTTAAGTGTCGATTACCCAGTAAATACGCTGGCTTCGGTGCCTTCAAACCGGAATACAGTAGTGTAGTGAGTTTCCCACCCAGAGGTCTCCTGTAAAAAGGGGAGCTAACACCGTGAAATGATAGATATGTTTTAAACTAATCTCTAGATCAAAAGCTTTTACCAGTACATATGAATGTAATCAAGACGTTTAAATCCTCATCATTTCAGGAAACTGTGTGCTAATGTCTTTGAATAATTTACATGGGAATAAGAATGACTACGGGTAACGAGATGATAAGTAGCATTTGATTCATCTGATGAAATGTCAAATCAACGAACCGTTCACCTAATTACTGTAAACATCGTAAGAAAAAGAGTTTGACATAAACCATAGCTTACTTTTTTATTAGAACAGTTAAATGTTATGTTTCCTTTATTGAAAAATATCATTAGCTTTGTACTTTGATTTTAAAAAGAGCAATATTTACAATCTCATTAATGCGACAAAAATACCATATTGCCCACGTTTTAATTGCCATTTCATTAAAGAAATATTATAAATGAAGATTTTATAGTAGTAATCTATCTTACAGCATATTAAGTCTAATATACGTGCAAAAATCATATCGCACTTTGCTTAACGAAAAATATTTTTTTATGAAAAAATGAGATAAATATTTTAATATTCTTTTTCTCTTACAAATAACTTTCTAGACTTGAATAATGGAGAAGATTTTTTTATTGGTTGAAGTAATGAGAGCAATAGGAAATTCACCTGATAATAAGCGATGCATCTTGCCGCAGTGTTAGACGCCACAAATCTGCTCATCGCCATTGGTATGTCAAGTCTCGTTTACTTAGCAATTACACTGGATACGGTGTCCGTCAAATAGGAAGACGGTAATGTGTAAGCAATTTACTTGATTAACGGTAGAAAATGGTACTGCGATGTACTACGCCAGGCGATCCGTTGTAAAAAGGAGACCACCATTAAAAATTCTCACGAAAATACTTTAGATACCGTATAAATTTCTTCCGTAGTTAATAACTTCTTGTGCGTGTTTTTCGTGTAAGACGAAGCTGTGGCGCTCATCGCTGTCAATTAAAGCGGCATTGATGGATTAATTTGTGGCCATTGTCAACATTATTTATATTTAACTCGGAACGTGTAGAGATTCCTTATGTATTTTAATATTATTAACATTTTGCTTGCTTTTAACATTATTGCTTCATAACAAGCTATAAATTCTATAAATGTACTTTTTTCTCTTTTTTTTAATCATTAAATTAGGCATTTTCTGATTTTTTTCAGAATTTCACTAATGCCTGGTGTCATCTAATAAAAGGGGTTCTTAGGTGATATGATAAAATGCTTAGAATAAGACTTCGTAAAATAAAGAAGACTAAGCAGATATTAAAAAGGGCCTAATCAAATAACTTATTTGTCTGTCAATCTTGGTCTTTGTCTGTAAGCTAAGTTAAGTTTAATAAGATGGATGAGACTGCCATTTACCTTTTAAGAATAATGAATTCAGACGTTTTTTAATATTTTCTTTACTGACCTTTAAAAATTTAATATGCTTAGAAAACTCGTCAAAGTTAATAAATTATTGTAAAACGCTTCGATAAATGTCGAGATTTAATTGTTTTAATCGTCATAATTTTCAAGTTTCTAGATCATATATGAACTCTCAGCGACAGAGCTCATCAAGTTATGAAACGACACATTGAAAAAAGTCTAATTCGGCCATCTTTTGGTTATTTATGCTTACGGGCATAACACAGAGACGGTACAAAAATATTTTACGAATAAGTTCATGATTTTTAAATGGAATAAAAATATAGCCTCATCAAAACTGTAAATTTAACTTAAGAGAAAAATATCTTCGAATTGCACGATCGTTTTGAAATTAGGAAACACAAGAGAATATATAAAATGAGCTTTTGTGATTATTGTTTTCATCCACTGGAGGCTTTAAATTTCTTGGTTTTGGAAATTATACTTTTTAATGGAAATATTTGTTTCGTAGTCGTAAAGCAAACTCAAGTAAAAGTACAGTTTGGAAAATATTCAAGTTTGAAATTATCATTATACTTCCTACTTTTAAAGTCATCGAAAAACGCTTAGTTCTCCAAAAGTTTTCGACGTGAATATAATTCACGCAGGCAAATGTCAAATTTCTCTAAATGTCAGTTGTAAATTAGTTACTTCGTTACCGTTTGAAAACTTTTGGAATCAGAGTAAGTTATGAAAGGATTGGTGATGTTAAAACTATTAAACAGATAGCGACGGTTATAAATATACATACAGCCTCATAGATTAACTGTAAATATCAAGATATAAAAGAAGGTTAACCATTTCGCAAATAACTACAAACTTTTTTCCTGAGGTATAAATGATACATAGTATCCTTAGATGTTATCGATTTGCGAACATTTCGAAACATTCGTGTTCACTGACCGTTAAAAAGGTCTATTGAAAAGTGCGTCATTATGGTGGCAGGAAATTGATAGTTACTTTTGGGTTTAGCTAAAAACTTTGCACACTTGCAGAATTCTCTTCACATTTTCAAAATTGACTTTGATGATATCTTTATCATTAAAAGAAATATGTGTAGAATTATTAATTTTCATACTAAGTCTATTTTTATTTGAAGTACCGGCCCATCTTGGCTATGTTCGATACATTACATACATTATTTCTAACACTTTGGGATAAATAAAGGTAATTAGTCTTACAAGTACGTTAATTAAATTCTCGATAATGTAACGCTAAAAATTAATTTTAAAAAATATAAATAATAAATGTAATATATAAATAAAATTTAATTGTCTTTTCGTAATAATAAATTATCTAAATAACCGTTAATATTGGTATTAAATTAATATCTGAATAGCCGTTTTTAAATGATTCCGTTGTTATATATAACCGATACATCAATACATAGTATAAAATGAAGTCGCTTTCTCTGTCCCTATATCCCTATTTATGCTTAAATCTTTCAAACTACGCAATAGATTTCGATGCGGTTTTTTAATAGATTAAGATGATTGACGAGGAAGGTTTATATGTATAACATATGCTTAATTTTGTAGGTAAAATTTCTATCAGCATAGCTCCCTTGCGAAGCAGGGGCGGGCCGCTAGTACAACAGTAAATATTTTTTAAATTTTTTGTCTGTCTTTCTTTCACTCAACCCTTTTACCCAATGTACCCTCATCATACATTAAAGATTAAAAGGTCATAAAGCTTATCATATTATTGTCAAAAAAGTGTATTACTTTATTATTAAATTTTAAATGTATTTTTCATAATCTAATAAGATTTAATTCTATTGTATCGGCAGATTTAAAATAACGATGGGCAACAATTCGGAAACTAAACGATTGATTTTTCTCTATGCTTTAGCTTACTGTGAATAATGAAAAAGGAACTTAGTGACCTTGATATTTCTTTTCTTTATTGTTCCTATATTTAATAAAGTGCCTCAAAACGTGACTTTTTCCTTTTCTACCTTTTTCCTGCCTTGCTAACAAGGAAACTGCCCCCTGTAGGGTATTACCGCCACCCGGCACATTTATAGAGCATTTCTATACTAATACAAATTAATGAGACGCGATGGCTAATTTTCCGGTCTAACAGAAAATAGAAAGAATCTTCTTTATCCTTTTCTTTCCCTTTCGTTCTTGGAATATCAAGCTAAGGAGACCAATACGCTTAGGTATATAAGAAATAGTTATATTTGAAGTTTGAGGTTTTGAGATTTTACGTGATTATTAAAAATGTGAAAAAGGTATAAATTCACTCATTTTTATAAATTTTAGTGTATAACATATTCATAGACGATATTCAAGTATAAACAATGAACGGAGTAAATAAATAATAACGTCATGTTATTATTTATTTATTTCAAGTATAATCTGTAAATCACATACAAAATTTAACTTTACTCATGTGTATGTGATACGCTCGGTTCACGAGCTGCATTTCACTACATAGTATAAAACAAAGTTGCTTTCTATGTCCTTATATCCCTATGCATGCTTAAATCTTTCAAACTACGCAACGGATTTTAATGCAGTTTTTATTATAGATAGTGATTGAAGACGAAGGTATGTATAGGTGTAACACATGCTTAATATTGTAGGTATATTGTGCTTCGCGCGAAAGCTATTCTGACAGAATTCGCAATTTTATAAACAGAACTATTACTATTACTATTTACTACGGAACAGTGTACCAGTGATTTAAAAATCTACGTACCCATATCATTGACATATCGTGTGAAGTCATGTGTTAATGTGTAGGGAAAATATGTAAATAGTTAATTCAAACTCAGCAAATCCTAACTCAGAAGTAAGCATGTGCACTACTTATTTTTCCATAATATCTAAAAAAAAAAACTAGGTAAAAATTTCTTCGTTATTTACAACATCAAATGCTCAAATTAAAATATTCCCTACATCTTCATGAATTACTTCACTCAACACCCGAGTTATTATATAGCAAGCTGCAGTTAATTTTTTGTTCTTTATTGTTCCATACCAGAAGTGATAAGACAAGTCAATTGTTGAAGGAAATTGTTCACCTGCAATACAACTCAGCTAAAATAAATGATGCAGGAAATTATACAAAAGCTACCACCGACTGTAAGATGTTAAATCTCATTTAACCACTAATTACACAAGCCATGGTTCTGTGATTGCGTGTTTACACTTTCGGAGACGATTTTATAAGAACAGGAAATCTGTCACTATTAAAACATTTGTTACACACATTTTGGCGAATTGTGTTTTTTGTTTTGTTAAAATAATATACAATGTTTAAGTAAGACTATTGCATATTAAATCGCAATCATGAGTAAAATTTGTGAGGAGAAGCTCAATAATGTTAACCCTTGTATCAGGATTTATATTTCTTCGTTTTTACTACAAAAATATTTTCTATTGTCACATATTTGTAGTTCTACTTGCGATACAAAGTTTCACATAAAAATATTCTAAGCTATCTTTTAAGATAAATCCTTCTTAGTTATATTCTAAGAGATTATCATTATTTAAAAAACAAACCAGTTACTATTTTAAGTTTCTCGGCGACTTGAAGGCTTGTCTTGTTTCAGCTTTATCTGTAAGGTGACTTATAAATGATATTCATATTTATTTTGTACTTTAAATAATAGTTTTTAATATCATGTATTAAATAGTGTGCTTTGTATATTAAATGGTTGCTATAAGTTAATATTATAAAATTGCCATAATGTTACTGGTACATTTTTGTACAGGATGTTTTACGGAACAGTACATCATCAGTAGCTGTACTTACTGATGATGTACTGTTCCGTAAAACATCCTAGCTTTAGTCCATCGCTTAAGCTAACTAGTGTTTAAGAATTGTTACACCAGGTTGGGATTTCACCCGCAGTATTTTCTATAAAACTATTTAACCCAGAATTATTGAACATAGTAGGAGGACAAGACCAAGTATCTATGAAGCAAAAACTAAATATGTGTAATTATTATTGAGTTAAAGTTAACTACTCTGAAAAAATTAAAAAAATTAAGGTAAAACTGTTTTAAATTTACATTTTGAATCAAATATGTATATTATAGCTTCGCCAGTGACTTCGTTCGCACGGTGATATATATTTTTTTCTAAACAAAAGTAGCCGAAGTTACTCTTAGTTACATCATCTATCTTCCAGTAAAAGTCCCGTTAAAATCGGACCAGCTATTCCGTTAGCGAAAACAAAGAGACTAGCGAGCGAGAAAAATAAACAAAAATATGTTCAATTAAATTTTTATTTTATTAGTATTCGCGTATAATCATTTAAAAACGGTTATTTTGGTGTTACCAATGGACTCTCCGACTTAATTAATTTGCATGGATATGAAAATCCATATGGATATTTTATAAAGATATAATCTTATTAAAATACTTTAATTTAAATAAAACGTACTTATATTTACTGCATTGTATTATAATATCACCTAAGCGGTGTTAAACCGCATCCTCATTTTAATAATTTAAAATCTTTCGATAATATGTATATACATATCTTGGCAATACAAACATACTTTTTTCGAGAAACCGTTACAAGCGCTTTTATATCTTCTTTCCTAGAAGCTACGAAAGAACAAATTTTATTTCACATTTTATACTACCTCTAGGTAATGAGCTTTCGTAAAGTTTTTCGGTGAAAGGCTTTCACAAAGTTTACGTCAAAAGAGCTTTTAAAAGCCTAAAATATTTAATATTATTACACATAATTTATCATTAAATAATACTTGTATATAAAATACCTTGTATTGTATATGAAAGAAATACATGAAACATTAGATTATAATTATATATTATGAAATGCCTGGCGGAATTTTTATAAACTTTAAAAAATGTGTTTTACGACAGCTTAATGTTATTCAACCTTAAAGGGCTTTCTCTTGCCATCGAATTCTCTCGAATAATGTCAAATATTTGAGCCATTAAATATAAGCATTCATTCAGTGTACTTGCAAACCAATAAGCAGTAGCAAGAACCGGCTACTGCACGGAGATGGCCGTGTAGTAGCCGGTTGATAAGCGAGTAGCAGGGGATCAGCCATCAGTGGATGAATAAAGGCTGCCAATAATGATGACGGTGATGAAGTACTTTACAAATCGCGAATGCTTTATGAGAGTACTTGAAAGATAATACCCGTAATAAATACATATTTTTAAATTGTCGTCAAGGATAAAAATGATTTTCGTAGAAAGAGATATTCAAATAGCAATAAGTTTTGTACTGCGAACATTTATGTCTGTAAATGTTATTAATTTGAGCATGCTGTTGTATTTAGTCTTTATTGTTGGAAATTAAATATGTAAGACCGCAATGAATTTGGGCATAACGAACAAGCGTTAATGAGACCAAACCAAAAAACCTAACATGTTTAATCACTTCATAACGACTTGTTCATTACGAATCAGTACAAAACTATTTGTTTGTTCAAAACTATTTATTATATTGTATTGTTCAGTACAAAACTATTACGAATATATGAAATATTACACGAATAAAATTTTAACCAATTGATAAATGCTATCAACTTCAAAATCAAAGAGAATGTTCTGACTGTTTTGGCGTCCCAATCAAGTTAAGCCCAGTATCAGCTCGTATGCCTCAATAACTGATTTTATTATAAAAATTAAATTTTCCATCAGGAGTCCAAAGTGGTCACCGATACCCATGGACATTGGCAAGTCGGAGGGTATTACCAACGCGCTGCCTACGGTGAGACATTAGATGTTTTAAAAATAGGCACCGCGGTGGTATCACCCCAGACGGCCTCTTGTAAACACGGGACCTACTTCCTCTACGTAGAATGGAAAATATACTGGTAACATAATTACTAACTATTAAAGAAGTTTTTTAGAAACATGACACAAGTTCGTGATGCATACTTTGTATTTTTTTAATGATTTTAAAAATTGACTAACGGACCTGAAAGACATAAGCCTATCGATTGGTATATCTATCAAGCCATAGGTTTATTTGATTTGTTGATTTGGCATTAAACAAAGTAGGAAATGAAACTTCAAGCCGATTTTCAAAACCCAATGGGACGGATAACTAACATGACCAGAAAGAGATAAGGCGCAGGACCGACTTTTTACATGCCCATCCGACACATTGATCATCTTACTTTACAGAGAATTGGGTGATCAGCCCGCATTGACCTAACCAACTAGGAAACCACAATAAAAAATTGTTGAATACCCGCAGGGCAGTTTAGGTGATATATAACCTATGTTATTAAATAATTTTCATTAAAATCCATCCATTAGTTTTTGAGTGAAAGCGTAACAAACATTCATAATAAAATTAACACAAGGAAAGAAAATAAATATTCGATAGATCTTAGCGTAACTACGAAATTAATAACTCCTGATAATCATTTGTAAACGTGATGTAATATTCATTTACTTTAAATTAAATTACCTTTTATGACTTTAAATTTTGTGTTTTTAGCCTTTAGCCGTTCTTTTTTTGTATTAATTTACCATTTTATAATAAGCATTATTACACAGTTACTTTTTTATAGCCGTCGCCCAGGCTGGGAGCACATGTAAGTATTCCGCTTTGTCAGAAAATATGCATGACTTACACATTATTTATGCTTTTGTAATTAAGCAGGGGAAAAAACCTCAATATGAAGTGAGACGCTAAAATAAAAATATTTACACATTTTATGCATGAACAATGTTGATTATAAAATGAAGTCTCTTGTTCGCAATTAATATACATATACATTTCTATGGAATATTACGAATCCGGCCAAAGGCAGATGAGGTTTTAAAAACAGGTCAATAAAATTGTTTCACCAATATAATAGTGTAGGATTAATATCGATATATAAACATATACCAATTATATAAATAACAATATAATTTAATTTTTTTAATTCGGTTACTATAAATGAGTGCCAATTAGAAAATTAGGAGAGATTTTGTTTCTTAAAATTATAACTTTAACCTTCAACACCGTGCACTATCATAAGCAATTGATAAGGAAGCTATTTATTTATAATTAAATTCCGTAACATTTAAACACAAAAACTGAGATTTGGATAGCGAGTAAATGTAGCTGAACTTTGGGAGATATTTAAAACACAGAGCATGATAAGGGTGTCGTTGATATAAATTACTTAACATAATTAACTGCCTCCGTGGCCTAGCGGTATGGCGTGGCAGAAACCGGAGGTCTGGGTTCGAATCCTGCGGGACGCAACAAATTTTCATTGTTGTTTCTAGTTGGTTAGGGCAATTTGGGCGATCACCCAATTGTCTGAAAAGTAAGATGATCCATGCGTCGGATGGTAAAGTTGGTCATCACCAACTCCGCATTGGACCAGCGTGGTGGGATACGGTCCAAACCCCTAATGGATAGGGGTGTAAGGGGAGGCCTATGTCCAGCAGTGGACTAACAAAGGCTGATGTGATGTGATGTGATGTGATATAAATTAAAAAATTAAGATAATGTAGTCGATCTGTAATGGATTTATGTCAAAATATGAAAAAGGGGACTTATTAATGACCATAGTTGAAAATATTAGATAGTATTTTCATAATATTTTTAGATAAAAATATTAGACAATCAACATCATCAGCCTGTGTTAGTCCACCGCTGGACATAAGCCTTCCCTAATGCACGCCTTCTCTATTAATGAATTTTTGGACCGTACCAACACGCTGGTCCAATACGGGTTAATTCCACATTGGACCAGCGTGGTGGCACCAGACCTACTTTTTACATACCCACCTGAGGCATGGATCCCAGTTATCTTAAAAGTCTTACTTTTATGCATATCAAAAACTGCAAAATACGAATTCAATTTAGGGCGACATCGGTGACATTGTCTTGAAAATTGCAATTTTTCTTCCATTATATTAAGTCTCGAGCACAGCTTGAGACTGCAATATTTCCTAAAAGTAAGATGCTAATAAAAATGTTATTCTGATGTATAGACTTATAGAGGAATAAGAATAACCGTTTATTATTTTACGTTATATGTTATACATAGAAAAGTCTAGTTTGGAGTTTTATATTCAATCATAATCTAATAAGTCACATGAACTAAATGATTCTTCATTTAAAGAAAAGCTTATTGAAGGATAATTAAAAAAATATGAACTACAAATTTCGCAAATAATAAAATACGTTTTGAATGTTAAATATTAACCTGTTGGTTGTGGAAGTCAAATGCCAATAGCGTGGTTAATATTCGTTCTTAATAACTAGAATGGCTTTTATAAACCCTATAATGGAATTTTATATGAAATTTGCACTTTACGCAATAATTCAGAAGATAGACATTGCTTTTTTTAGTTATGTTTTCTGTTAATGTTATCTGGCATGAAAAAGATGCAATGTTAAGAATTTTAGACTAAAATAGAACAAGGCCTAATTGCGCTTTTCCTAAATAAATACACTTTCAGCAAATTCGTGCGGTTCCTGATTGTTAGTCAATATTTCCCATGAGACGAACATGCGATTCTTTTTTTCAGACGAAGTGAACGTCGAAACGAATTAACCGGTATCCGGTCAATTTAGGTCAGTTAATACAATCAGTGTCCTTATTGCTCAAACGGATCAATTGTATGCGAAGCATAAAAATAGTTTTTGTTGGATTTCGATACCAAAATTTACGTTTGTCTCAAATTTTTGTTTTGTTTAGTTTTCGTATTACTTTTTATAACAGGATATTCATAATTATATTTATAGAACTTAAGTCAATTGAAATCATTATTTGACATGTTTAATGTACATACCTAAAATTATATTAAAAATGTATAGCTGAAATAAAATAAAAGTCCACAATTCTGCATCTAGTTATTTTCAAATATTATTTAGCTTAATAGGATTGTATAGCTAAATATTACAAATAGACAGCCTAAATTAAAAAAAGGATTTTCAATTTATTTATATATTTTTTTGTTATGATTCTGCTAATAACACCACTCATTGAATATTTGATATTGTATTAAATAGCTTCATTCTTTGCAGTTGAAATTTAGTAATTCAGTTAATTCATATCAGAATTCTCAGAATCATTGTGAGGCAAAAATATTCAAAAGTTATTATACATAAAAACCTATACAAATCTTTGATCTTTACAGTTTTGTCAAAAGAATACTGATCCTCTATAGCGATCAGCAAATGCCAACAAATGCCAGCTCTACTGTCACATTAGCATGTGAAAATACATTGGTGGTAAGACATAAAAACCTTTATTCATTTTTTTTTTTTTTTCGGATGAACTCACGTTGGTGGAGTTAACTGCACAACCCGTCGGGTTCGAGGGCTGGCAACCTATGTGACAGGCTTCACCTCATTCTGTGGTTTGCACCGAGGACCCCTGAAGGGGACCTGGCCTCGGGCTGCCACTTTAATATGCCGTGCTTGATCGAGGGTGCCACGAGGCCGAGCCTCGGCCTCGATCGCCGCTGCAGGTCCATGCCTATCCTTAAGCAACACTTATCGAGGGTGCCCGTGGGCCGAACCGGCTCGATAGGTCGCTTTAGGACTAAATTGAGAAGTTAATTTTTTTTAACCGCCCTATCTGGATGGCGAAAATCGGCCTGAACGTGCCGATATCTACTGAACGGAGGAACTGTTGCCCTCGAAGGCGAGGGGCGGTGTGCCGTTTCGGTCTCAGTGCTTTCACACGTGCGATGACAGTTGTTTCGTCGTCCGTGTCAAGTGAAACATGGCGCGCTCCTGTTTTTGTGTTTCCGTAAGCGATTTGATTGGTACGAAGCGGCGGCGCTTCGTACCAATTCATTAGGAATGTTGAAAGCCGAGTCCAAAGTATCTGATGGATGCTTGTTTAAGGTATTCGCGGATTGTGGGTAATTCCAGATCCATGTGCAGGTCATGGTTGCGCAGGATAGAGGCGCACCCGTGGCCCTGCGCATGAATCTGTTTTGCAGGACTTGGAGCTTATCATATGGGATCGTTTTGCATATGCAAAGAAGGACTGGCAAAGTGGATAGGACGTACGATCGTCTTGTATAACAGCACTTTATTGCTGAGAGACAACTTGCTTTTGGGATTGATTAGGCAGAACAGGCGACGGGACAAAGGTCGCTCTGTTTTTGACCTGCCGTTATGTGCGGGCCAAAGGATAGTGGTGGTCTAGGATTACCCCGAGTATTTGGTCTGGCTGACCCAAGGATGGGGCAATCGGAGGCGGACATTTAAGGAAGCATCGGCTTTGTTCGGAAAACAGAATGGCCGCGCTTTTGGAAGGGTTGATTGATCCTCCATTTCGAAACCAATCCCTAGGGTCTTGGCTGCGGATTGGAGTTCTCGATAAGCGGATGGGACATTGACCGGAAGTATAGATGCAGGTGTCAATCTGCGAAAAGGCGGTGTTTACGTTTTGAAGGATGGGATGTCGGTTGTGTAAAGGGTGAATAACACAGGGCCCAATCAGAGCCTTGAGATACGCCGGCTAGGACCGGGTGGTTGCGACAGTGCCCTCGACGCGGTATCTAAACGTTCGATTCCGGAGAAAGTCCGTATTATGAGTACGAGACGGTCGGGCACCGCCGAGCTTATATAACTTGTATATGCCCTTCGTGCCACACTTTATCGAACCTTTCCAACGTCGAGAAAAAGTGTCCTGTTATTTGACCCTGTGTCATTTCTCGATGTGTTCCGTAATACGATTCTTGGTTGGTGCATGAGTGTTTGGCTCGAAAGCCGAATGCATTGGAACAGGAAGCCCTTCCGGATTCATAAATTCGTTTAGGCGGGCTAGGATTAGCGTTCATAGATCTTCCAAAGCCTTGAGGCAATGGGACGGTAGGAGTAGGTTGGGAGGTGGTTGCCGGGTTTTGAACTAATTCAGCGTCCTTCCAAGTGTTTGAAAATACCCTTGAAAGAGCTTGTTATATATGAGTACGAGGAGGCTAATTAGGTGAGTCGGTAAAATTTTAATTACGCGGTTTGTAATTCCACTGCCCGGGCTTCCGTGGTTTATGTTTTGATAATTGACGACTTCGCTTCCGTTCCGGTGACGTTATATCGCGCGGAGGATTTGGGTCAACCGGTCGACCTCGCTCTCTACCTTTCGGGGTGAGCGGCGTCGACCGGTTGAGGCTTCGTCATTGGGCCTCGAGGCTGTCGGCCGGCATGGCTTTTTCCTCATCGAGAAACGCAAGGGCATTGGGATCTTTAGGATTGTGAGAGGCGGCATTGGAGCGAGTCCGACCGCCTTCAGGCTTTGGAAGTCGCCAGAAGGCGACGTGTGAGGATGCATATTGTTAGATCGTTATCCCCGATCGTTTCCTGAATTCAGCATGGCGTCTTGGACCGATGTTCCGGGGCGCGCAGCTGCTCGGTTACGCTCGGTCGGATATAATCGTAGGCACGATCGCCGCCCTCTTGCGTCGCAAGAGGTCCTTGATGTCGTTTGGCAAGGCCAGCGGGGTTATCCTCCACGGATTGCCCGAGGAAGCCTCGACGACCCTTTGGACATGACTTTTGAGCGCATGAGCAGCGGATTTGTCTTCAGCGCTATTTGGACTGTAGAATGGAGTCAGGTGGGGTGAGCTAGTGCAGTCTAGCTGCGACTTCATTCGCAGTCGAGGATGGTTTTAGTGGTGATGTTGGGTGAGTCAGGTGGTCCAGTTTGAGGATAACTGGTCTAGGTCGGTGGGTCGTTGATGACCTCATGCCTCTGAGGCAGGGTTGACATTTTGAGGAGGGCAATATCAAGCACATCCGGTCTGTGATTCACATTGTGAGAAAGTCGTTTGCATCAACGGAGCAACGACACTGAAATTAAGTGCTTCTGAAGAGCCGTCTAATGACAAACCTCGGGTTATTACTATGCTATTCCATCGGTGTGTTTATTGAAGTCGCGGCCAATGACGGCGCCTCCTAATGAGAATAGTTTTCGAAGTCGGATTTCGCAGTTGGGATGTTATTTTACACGAAATGTAAACCGAAGCGATTGTAATAGGCGCGTGCCCTGTCATTGCTAACCTACGATCGAGGCTTTACATTAAGTGTCGACGCGTTTCGTTGCTAGCAGTGCAGTGACTTTTTATAATAAATGGAAGGGTTGCAGCGCCGGTCCTGTCATTTCTTATGATGTTGTAATTAGAATTTTCGGATCTCCTCTTCCGGGCTTTAGGAATGTCTCCTGCACGTAGTATGTCCACGTCGTTTTCGGGAGGAAGTTAGCTATTTCGGCCTTTTTATAAATCCGAGCGTTTCGTTAAAAAGACTATGTTTACTGGCAGGTGGTTTAGACGGCCGGCCGTTCGAAACGATAATGGGTGTATTATCCATTTGTCCGTATAGTCTACCAATTGCCTATACTTGCGTAGTATGGCAAGACGGGCTCCAATTCCTATTGCGGCGTCGAATTCGCGGTGAGACGATCGAGCCTAGAAGTCGATCTTTTGAGCTACTTGTCTTAAGTTGCCCCAGCGCCGTTGCTAGCTGGCTGCATATGGGTCGTACCGGAGCGTAGGTGGGCGTGGTGGCGCTACGCGAGGCGCCTCGGCGCGGTTTGAACGGTGCGTGCTCATCCGCCGTGGGCCGAGCGCTTGTTGGCATTTGCACGCCGGACGGTCGGAGTGGTGGGAAGGAAGGAGGGATGGCACCGAGGGCGCCTGGGTACGATGGGTGGAGCACCACGTTTGGAGGAAGGATAAATTTATCTGATGGCGGCATAGCTGCCGATCGATCGATTCGTCTTTTTATATAATTTCAAAATAAGTTTTAAATTGTATAGTTTCCTTACTTTTGTTTTGGTTTTAAAAGAGAATGTGAGGCTCGGCAATTTAGTTGGTATTCAACTCAAAATAATTCGAGGCATGTTATAATTTATTACCACTCCGTGACGTCTTTAAACATCACTAATTTCGTGGAACGCTTTGAGCAATTAGACTGCCAAAGTTTTCGACAAGAGGTATAAGATCGTAAAGCTTGGTACACGTGTCATTTCCAGTAAGTCGTAAAGCTTTGTATTCAGGAACACTTATTCATAATAGTATTACTTTTCAATTTATATTAAACTTATTAGTGAAATTAAATAAAAATAATCTACAAATTTAGTACGTAAGTACTAAGGAGTACATATCAAACTACCCAATGTTTTATTTTAGGAGATATTCCTCAGCATGAATTGTTCATAATATATATCATATCATCAGCCTGTTAGTCCACTGCTGACGCAAGCCTCCTAATAACCCCACCATTAGGGAGTTTGGACTTAAATCCCACCACGCTTGGTCCAATGCGGGTTGGTGGATATTTTCAGCATCGCGATGGATCTTCTTACTTTCAGACTTGAATCGGCCCAATTGCCCTAACCAACTGGAAACAACAATGAAAATTTGTTGCGTCCCCGCAGGATTCGAACCCGACCTCCGGTTTCTAAAGCACACGCCCATACCACTAGGCTACGGAGGCAGTTAAAATCAAATAAAGTATTGCACTACTTCAATGTTTTGGTGATTAAAGTGGATATTTTTCAGTTAATAAATATAATCGCATTAATGTTATGACTTAAAGATTTTTTTAAATTTAATTTGTTAGTACCTGTTTGTACACTAATCATGAAACGATATTTAAATTATGGATTGTATTACGATATTTATATTAAAATTGTTAAAAATCAAGAGACTTCACGTCATTGTCAAATTACTTTCATTATTTATATAATTTAATAATACTTTCGTCAAACAGTGAACACACCTAAAAGGCAATAAAGTTACGAATGCGAATCGATGTGGGTACAGATTTATTGAAAATTCAGAAGATTTATTATATTAGAACGACTTTTTGTTTACAAATATTTTAATTTAGAAAATTTTTAAGTCGTATTTTTAACATTTATTTATTACCACATAGTTCAGAAAATCTTTAAACGGTAATATTTTGAGACGCTTCCATCGTTGTAGTTACTATAATATTATATTAGTAGTGAGCCTAAACTTGCTTTACTGAGCACCGAATACTACTGCTCCTTGAAAATCAATGGTCGTAAAAAAACACCTTTTATGTTTGATAAAACACGGTGTGGATTGTTAAAAATTTTATATGGTTCAGTTATTTCATGAATATCGTTATTATTTTTAAAAAAAACATATCATTAACATTAACTGATAAGATACTTTACAAAACAATAGCAAATAATTATACTGAAAATATCTTGTTAGGAGGACACGGCACCGGAGAATCAGAGCGTGACATTTTAACAATGTAAATAAACGAAAACTTTATCGTTATTTTTATACAAAGCAAAGTTTCAAAGCATTTAGTAACCCACGTTATTATTGTTGAGACAATCTGTGCATTCATTAAACGTGCTATAAATATTTAAACATGCAACAAAAAAAACTGGATTCTTGCTCAGAAATTGTAAATGATGGTATATGTACCTCCACCTCCTTCTTCGAAATCCTCATAGGAGAGTCTCACCTCCATGACTTTATTTATTAATTATTTATTTAAACTTCTTGCACAAATAGTACAAAGGCAGACTTTGTGCCAGGGGCGTTCTCTACCAGTCAACCTTGAGATGGTGCAGGAGATAAAAGTTGGAGTGCATTGATGAAGGATAAAAAACATAAACTTAATATATTTAGCAAATACACAGTACCCACAACTATCCGCTCCAGCGGTCGTCAGTTCTGGGCTTATTGACCAGCCCACTGCCACTTGCTTATAATCCGTGGGCTTACGGTAACTCTGGTTCCTGACGGATCCCATCATTTCTGATGCGGTTATTCAGAGATACTCCAAGCATAGCCCTCCCAAAGCTCGCAGGGCGATTGTTAGAGGACCAGTCGTACCGTAAGGTCCAAGTCTCGGCCCGTAGGTCATAATGGATAGGACGCACTGATCGAAGGCACTGTGGGATGTGTGACGATAAACTTTAAGCCCCCTCCTTCGTCCGGTGCCTCTTAGAAATCAGTGATCACTTCCGGTCTAAACTTTGATCACTGAGACATCCCTGAATATGGCTTGTTGTCCGATATAATGAAGTCTATCTCATTTTTGGTCATAGTATCGGGTCTCTGCCACGTCCATTTACTTTAGTTGTTTCTTAGTACGAGTTCATTAAAACAACCCCTCTCGCTCGAAATTGACGAGCGTTTGCCCTTATGATTTCTGCTCCCAGACATGATCCAAGCATCGATTCGCTGCATGCCTGTACTTCTCTGGCGTTGAAATCCCCATGACAACGTTGAAGTGAGACAAACTTAATACACATAAAATTTTATAAACATGTATTGTAAAATATGTACATTTATGTACGTAAATATGTAAAATTGATATAGCAATATGACAACATAAATACATTGAATACTAAGAATCTAATAGGGTAACCTGACAAATGTTTTGACTTTGGCCATCCTATTTTCAAAAGTAGCGATTCCATAAAAGAATAGATTGAATGAAAAGGAGGAGAGTGAAGTCAGAATGGTGAATAGGTATTGAAGGAGGAGATTATGCGTCGAGCAAAATTTTTGCTGTTCATCAAAGGTATTGAAACTTAGACGATGTGTACGATGGCGTAGAAGAACGAGAAAGGAGTAAAGAGCCGTTAAGACAAATAGGGAGAGTTTCTGGTCTATAGTTAGCCATTGAAGTTGGGAGCGGTAAGCTGAAATATAATAAAATTTTTAAAGATTAAAAACGAATCGAATGCAGTTGTCCAGAAGGCGGTCAAGTTTGTTGAGGAAATCATATAGCATATAATTCTATTACAGTATTTTTCTTACGCTCCTGCATTTCAAGAAAGGTCCGTTTGAGCATTAAACCATTGAAAAAGGTTTTGTTTTGTTTTGCGATCAGCATATGCCTGCTTGCTATTAGCATATGAAAATGCTATCTTTCAAATGTCTATTCATTTTTCCTTATTGAATTTTGGTTAATGATTTAAATTGTTAGTGGAAGTTACAAAGTTAAGATAATATATACTACAATAATATATAATACAATTATATACGTAACTTTATTATTAGAATGGTCTCCACAAATTCTATAATATGATTGAAATCTAATCTTGACTAAGAAAAATATTACACAATATATACTTTTATATGCCAATACTTTCATTTCAAACATTATTTAGCTTTTCACTGTAGTTGGGGACATTATTTCCTATTTAAATACAAATATTATAAATGCGAAAGTAGCTCTCCCTATTTGTCTGTCTGTCCGTCTTTGCCATCTAAACCATTAAACCAATTTCGATGAAATTTAGTACATGCTTACAACAGATATCAAGAAAGGACATAGGATACTATTTATTGTGATAAAAGTGGTGTAAAGTGTTGTAAAATAGGATGGGAGGCGAAGTCATGGAAGTCCCGCGACGGCCGATCTTCTAACCGTGATAACAACATCATCGATACGCTAGGAAGAATAGAGGACAAAATTTTGTGCGGAAATTTGTTATAGTTGAATATAAAACGATGAAAATTTGGGTGTAATTACTTTAAAAAGCCATAAGTGGTGTTTTTTAGCAACTTGTAGTTTCAAACTGTGTTCTAATGATACAATATATCATTCAGTATATTTTAATACACCTCGCAGACATTTCTTTTTTTCCACGCGGACAAAGTCGCAGGTGACAGCTATTATAGTTAACTAATAGACTTTGTTTTTAAAAGTAATTATTGATAATAATAATTTTTATATTTAATTGGACTTCTTTTTTATAATGGTTATACTTAAAAAAGCTTTAATTCTCAAAACAGATTACACAAATAAAATTGACTTCTAGTTTTTCACACATTCTTTTTTCATCCATTACAAACAATTTGTACATATGATCCATTTTCCTCTTTTAATCTTAAGAAAACCTCTTCTGATCTGCGTGTCATTCATTGTCATCGTTCTCACTATCTTCTTCGTCGGAAGAACCAAGAATTGGATCCTTATCGGATGTGTCCTCGCTAGAAGATTATTTACGTTGCTTAGTCGTTTTCTTTCTGTTACTGTCTGCTGTATTTTTTTTTTAATTTCTTACCCTCTTCTCCCTTTATTCCATGATTTTTTTTTATTTTTGTCCGCGTCTAATATTTTTAGATTAGTAAATGTAATTGATCAACTTATTTATTCTTAAATATGATTCTTTAAATCCCTTGTATTGAAAATATTTTAAAACATTTACATCTAAAAAACTGTATAGTGCAACTATAAAATTGTATTTTTTTTCAAGACATTGTATATAAAACGAAAACTTCAAGCAATAAATACTTAACATTAAATGAAAATAAATTGCACAAGTCTGCTGCAAATAAAACGTAAGACTTCTTTTGAAAACTGACATTGCCTTCCGGTTCTGTCTAATATATTGCATGAAAGTAGAAGCAAAATGCGATATTCAACTTTATCGATAGAAAGATCTGAATTTCTTAGAAATAATAAAGAAAAGATATGTTTTGCGAACTTTGGTTTGTATTGAATATTTTGCAAGAAGAAAAAAACTTGTATCTATGTACTAAATATAAGATTGTTTTTGTTTTAAATAATTAGCTACTTTTCATAAATATTTAATTATCAAAGTTTTATATTATTATACTATCTTATTAAGTCAAGTTTATGTATATATATCTATGATAATAAATAGATTGTTATAACTTGTTTAATGAATATTCCCTATCTTATATAGCTAAAGTATCCATAAATAGGACTAATAACGTTAAGTGCTAAAACAGCCGTCCATGACAAACATGCCCATCCAACGCGTGGATCATCCTACTTTTCAGACAATTGGGTGATCGGCCCAAATTGCCGTAACCAACTAGGAAACAACAATGAAAATTTGTTGAGTCCCCGCAGGATTCAAACCCACGACCTCCGGTTTCTAAAGCACAGGCCCATACCACTAGGCTACGGAGGTAGTCAGCTAATGCCTTACGTTCAATGAAACTCGTTTTACGTTTATTTTGATACAAAGTTGTAGTGTTTTTTTATATTATCATTTTATTCAGAGCTACTAATTGATATACAAAACAATTGCCTAAAATTAACACTGGCTTATTAAATCCCTTATTCCATAGTCTACAACTCTGTCTGTCTTTACTAAACCATTGAACCAATTTAGTTAAAATTTAGAACATACTTAGTACGGATCCCAACATTTAATTATTAATTATTGCGATAAAAGTGGTTGAAAGGCTTAAGATAAAACATGAAATCGTCTCATTTTTCAAATAATAAACCCACGTCAATAGGGCCTATCAGGCCATAGTAAATCACACTGCCCTCTTTAAAATGGCTGACTCTTGAAAATATTTTTCCAATGCCTTTAACCACGAACCTTTTACCCTCGGCCACGAAATCCTTCTTGCTATCCTTTTACATTTTGTGGTTTCTGATGAAGTACTGGATTGGTCCTCTTCTTATCTTTAGGGACGCCAGCATTCTGTTCTCTTGTTGTCGTGGATAAGTCTTCCTGAACCTGGTGGGTAAATTGTGGTGTCCCATATGGAGTAGGCATTCTCTCTCCACTCTTATTTTTTATTTTTATTAACCTTCATTACTAACGATATTCAGAATGAGTATCATTTGTATGTTGACGATCTGCAACTGTGGATGCTGATAGTTTAGCAATTGAAATGAACAAAATGAACGATGATTTATAGATATTGACATTATGTATGATATTCATCCAATACCGAAATGGCGAAGTGTACAAAATCTTGGCTTGAACATTGACAGCAACCTAAACTGGAAGACACAAATTGCTTGTGTTAGTCAAAAAGTTACTTTTGTCATGACACTGAAAATTTTTGCCACGTAACAATTCGGTCTACCCACCAAACCGCATTAGATTAGCGTGGTAAGATACGGTCCATAAACTCTCTTATGGAGAAGGCGTGCAAAACTTTAGCAGAGGCCTATCTTTAGCAGTGGACTAACACAGGCTGATGATGGTGATAATACTATCAAATATTAGGTCAACTAGTTAGACTACTTGGATGGTTGTTCTCGTTTTTTTAACGATTGTATACAAATGAAACTAAAACGATGTTATGTTATTCACATTATACAAGCATATATTGAAATGCATGTTTAATTAAATTTTACGTTCAGTGATTAGTTGAAAAATTAAAGATAAACTACAAGAAATAAATGTAAGTAGAACTAAGATTTCAATAAAATCATTTGAGTGTTAAAAGTAAAACATATTAAGTAATTGTACGAGTACTTGAAAAATAGAAAAAAAGAAATACCTAATTCCGAAAAATTGTAATGCGTTTAAAGTAACCTAAAATAACAATTTAATTATTAACACGTTAAGGAATACAGTGAGGTATAATCAAAGCTAACTGTAGGTAACGCTGTGTAAGTGACAGATTGTAGATATAATGAATTATTGACACACTTCAAAGAGCAAAATTGGCCTTGACTAAAATGCATTGGCAGTCACTATTTGTTTAACATAACCCTCTAATGGATAGGGGTGTATTAGGGGAGGGCTATGTCCAGCAGTGGACTATCACAGGTGATGATGATGATTTGTTTAACATATAGATATATATCGAAGGATATAAAATACCACTTACAAAACTTACTACATAAGTACAGAATACAGTCATATGAAATTGAATAACAGTATCACACTGTTCGTTTTATTTATATTAAAAAAATACAATTTACAACCAAAGATATGACAACAGTTATAGTACAAAACTTGATTTCATGCCCAGACAAGATCGTTTTAAAAATATGTGAACGAATAGATAATTGAATTTAAAATTGCTACGAACCATGAGCTATCGCTGAAAAATCTGACTGTCATAGAAGAGTATGTATGTATTTTCTTTCTTTAATACGACTTGAATACACTTGTTTTCGTTGCATTTTGTTACACACAGTAGTTTTATTACAGTTTTGCAAAAGCATAACAAAAAAGAGAGGAATAGCATAACAGCTTTTATAATTTTTAGGTACGGTAATAATAAATATGGGGCTTATCATGTTAAGTGGACCCCGAAAAAATTAAATAAAATCTCCAATTTTATTTACTGTTTTCAATTTTGTTTGTTATGGATAATCTTTGGAATGGCTGGTCCAAGATTTGACAAGACTTTTACTGTAATATAGATGTAGGTGTAAAAGTTGTCTAAGTTACTCCCATAACTTAGGCTACTCTTATAAAAAAAATCTATTTTATATATTGCTACGCTGACGAAGTAGCGGGCAATGGATAGCTATTGCTATTGTTATATATTTTAATACATAAAAAATATATTAGCATACTAATATAAACATGAAATATCTTTAAAACTAAGTAACTAAAATAAAGAAGACTGTTTTAGTTTTTATAATAATTGACTTGTCGGGCTGTCAGCCTATCTCCACTTGGCCGAACCCAACGTAGGGCATCTCGGATTGTCGACGATCCTGAACTTGCCGATCGGCTTGATGCTTTGGCATTGCGTAGGGATCTATCTTCCCTATGCATACTTTACAGAATTTATAATGGGGAGTGTGTTTTCGAGGTGTGTTTCAATTCAATAGAAGCCGCTGATTGATTAAAAACAGTTTTTTGCCACGCACAGTAAAGCTCTGGAATTCGTTGCCATCAGCGGTCTTTCCCAACAACTGCCACATTGGGTTATTCAAGAAATGAACATATTCTTACCTAAAGGGTAGGCAACGCACTGGCGTCACTGGTAACCGTGGGCTGCGGTGAATCACATACCATCAGGTGACCCGTCTTACTCGTTTGCCTATTAGCTGTTATAAAAAAAATAATAAAAATAAATACTACGTCTACATTATGAAATAAATAATAATTTAAAATAAAGTTTTATTTTTAATTGTATAAAAACATTGTAATACATAATAGAAAAAGGAAAACTAATAAAATTAATTATTATTATGAAATTCAACAAAAGCTTACAACGCTAAACAAATAACTGCAACATTTAAAGATTCTTAAAAAATGTTCCTAAATATTTTCTATTCAAATTTCATATACAATTATTAAAACACAGAAACCAAACTAACAAAGTAAAAAAAAAATCTTATTTTAAATGTCTTTGTTTCTTATGGATATTATTAATATCTTTATTTCTTTATAGCAGGATAAAACTTCTGTCTCCAAGCATTTTTAATGAAAATATTTGCTTTACTGGTAATATACTTATAGCTTATTATCTTATACATCATTAAGATTTCACACAAAAATTATTTTAGGTTACGACTGCCTTTATAAAAGCCTTTAAAGTTCAAAAGGCATTTATTACGAACCGTATCTTAAACAATAATATTAGAAACACTCAAAACAATTTCCAAAAGTGAGTCAAAACTCGTAATTTATTAAAAATATTTGCCTTTCGTCAAATGAAAGTATTTATAATTATTTAACGTTCTTAATAATAACCGAGTTTATAAGGGTTTTCGTTTGTTACCAAGTACGAGCGAGCTTTTGTTCCAAAGAGTATAATAAATACGTGCTCTGCATATTACATGTGGGTGTCAATCACGTCAAGTGGCCCCCTTTTTTACTATGATGATGGAATGTTAAAAGTTTAAGATTTAACAATAAATTTTTTATGTCAAACATTAGTGATTAAAAAAATGTGTTAATAAAAACATTTCTGTACAAGTATTGGAATAAAAAAATGCCTTTAATCAGCTATACTTATTCTATTGTTTCTTAAGTATTAAATTTTACTTTAGAGAAATTTGCGTTTAAGTGGGTCTTTTTGATACCGAAAACATTAAATACTCGCGTATTTTAAACTGCTTGTTTATGTTGCGATTTATTCTTAGCTTTATGGGAATCATGCTTGTCTTGAGAAAAAAACGAAAATTCACATTTTTAAAACTCCCAGTACTAGATAAATTGCAGTAACTATTATATCTCATACACGAATATAATGTCGCTCTACGTACAAAAATTATGAAATTATTTTGATGTGTGTGATATTTAAAAAAAATGTGATTCACTATACTTACTGAATAATGTATCGATTGCGTTTTGTACAATCTTATTTTACTAGAAAAAGGTTTAATGGTTTATTTATACGCGATACAAATAATTCAGTATTTTACTATTTATAATTTAAATATATTAAAATAGCGAAATAAGTAGGGCGTTCACCTGATCTGAAAATTACACGAAGCCTATTATAAAATTCAACGAAAGACGTTACGTGTTTGCTATCTGCCATGAGATATGAAATATAATCTTAACTAGTACATAAGGTACCGTTACCTTATTCACCTTATCAACGTCCTTTAAAATTACAGCTTTGCTGCAAGATAGGCATACTAAAATTACTTACCAGGTAGTCTCCTAAAATTGTGAACATTTGATCTTAGATGTATTTATAATATTGCTTTAGATTTAAGGAATATATATAGTCATTCGTTTATAATATGCATAGAATGTACTTTATGGTAGAATATAATATTAAAAGTACTAACTATTTTATACTTTAAGTGTTCCTACTAGTCATACCACAAAGTTATCAAGATGTTTTATTATTCACTCTGGTTTATTTAAATAATTACTGTTTATGCGCAGAGAGACTGACGCTACAAATGTTATGTATTAGATACTTGGTTTATTAATCCTTACACTAGTCAACCAGAAAACAAAGATAACACTTCGTTTTTCCTGCGCAGAATTGGAGCCTTTGGTTTGTAAAGCGAGGGCTAATGCCACTAGCCGACGGAGGTAATTTTATTCTTAATATAAGTACGTGATAGTTTCCATTGTTAGGTTTTCTTACTGAGTCTAATTTTCACAATAGCTCATATATCTATGTAATATATGGAAGTAATAAAAAAATTAATAAAAATGTTAGTCAAGTTTAGTCATTTATTGAAATATTATTTTTCATTTACGCCATTACTATAAATGCTTTTTTTAGTTTATTTTTTGTATTCATTCCCAAACTAGGCTTCTCATTAAGAAATAAATCACGCAGGCAAAGTCACAGGTAACAGATAGTTATTTATAAACTTATTATTGTGTTGCCTGAAATCATTAACAAATCTTAACAAGAAACTTTCAAACTTGTATTGTATTAATTTTGATACGTACTATATTGTTTATTATCGCAAGGCTGAAAGATTTACTTGGCTACTGTGTAAATTAAGAAGATTTTATCATAATTCCCGTGGTGTCAATACAAAAATATAACAAACATTTATCTTGTTGACTCTGGCTATTGCTCTGTGCTAATAACGAGTCTAATATTCAGCATAAGCATGTTTGAATTCAAACATTCTTAGTACACTCGTCAATTAAGTACATTACTGCTAGAGCAGCGTTTTAAAAGCTTTTAGTTCGTAATAACCCAGTAAATTTAATGTGAATGTTATATAATATGTATTGTAAATTTTAGTAATAAGTAAAACGTATTCAAAGTAAATCAGATTATATATTTAAGTTCAAAAGGTATGCCGATGAAATATATATCATTATAATTGCATTTTACATATTTGATATGGCCGATTTTTCCCTGAATTTTTTTTTATTATAGAGTACCCGAAATGAGGAAAAGGCATGATATTTTGTTTCTTTTCTCATTTTTGGTGTTCTGATAAATTTTTGTTATGTTATTCCTGTAAAATGAAAAAGAATATGTAATTGATAATCATCAAATCCAGACTATAATATTACAAATGTGAATGTAACTTTGTCTTTCTGGCTAATCCGATTTAACTGATTAAACTGATTTCGATAGTTTGGTACATGCTTAGAACAGAGTATTATTTATTTAATTATTGCGATAAATCATAAAAGTAATCAAAAGGGTTGAAAATAGCGGATCAAAATTTATATGAAAATCGTCCCTGTTGAACATATAATGTCAAATGATGTAGACCTACAGGAAATGATTTATAAGTGGTGTTATTCTAGCAACTCATAAGTTTTAAACCGGAAATGAACTAAGGGTTGAAATGGACATTATAGAAAATTGACATCCGCCAGCAAAAGCTATAAAACTTTGTGTCTCGTGGTATGGTAAATACAATAAATACACTTAATTTATAATATACTATACAGAATATTTCAATACACCTCGCAGGATTTATCTTGATTCACACCTAAAAATCACGGGTAACAGCTAGTGGTTTTATAAATTAAATAATGGTATTGAAAAATTAAGAAATACCTTCTTTTGCGATGTTACATAATGTACTTAGTGTAATATCTCTATCAGCATCTCTAAATAGATGGCATGGACTCAATAATTTGCTTATTATATTTTCAATTATTTTAATAATAAAAATAACAAATTTTCAAAACCAAAAGAAGGAGCTATCCCTTTTTGTGTGTGTACGTGCATCAGGGATGTAAACGAAACTTAACATCCTATGTCTCACGGTAGGCAGCGCGTTGGCGATACCACTGGTATTGCTAATGTCTATGGGTGTCGGTGATCACTTCCCATCAGGTGGCCCGACTGCTCGTCTGCTGCGTATGCCATAAAAAAAAGACGAGTTAAATTTAATGTTTACTCTAAATATTTTTTGTTAACCGCTAAAATGCATGCAGTTTTAATTTCCCTTAATTCTGTACATTCCAAATTTAAATTAAATAATTAGCAGAGGGATGTAACTCCTTTCATGATGTTTAAGTTATTAGAAATACAATTAACACCTTAAGACCAAACAAACCAATACTCATACATATACTTCATAATTAGGTACTGATAGTAAAAACCTACTTCGATAAAACAGTATTATTTACCATCTAAAGTATCCTCGTAAGCAACAGAAAAGTATTATCGAAAGCAAAAGTTAAAACGATAACAACTAATGAGTAGTATCAATTTTCCGTGAGTAGGTACAATAATTAACATTTTTATAAAGAAAATAACAAAGTATCTTTTGAAGCATGCATTGCTTTTGGTTTCAGTAATCCATCATTGTTATAGTAAAAGCTTGCACATATATCGCTGCTATTAATTAAATTTCATATTGTACGGGGACGTATTATGTTTAATGTAAATTATTTGAACCGCAATCCAATGTGTCGAAATGACTTTACGTATAACGAACAAGCGTTAATGAGAATAAACCACAAAACCAAATCTGCTTATGGTAATACAGAGCGCTTTATTCGCAGGTACCGTGAGGATGATGCTGTTGTACTAAATTTTACCGTTTAATCCCGTTAGTTGCATCACGGCTACAAAATGCTTTGTAACTAATTCGCCTGCATTGTACAGTGGGCATTAAAATACGCATTAAAGTTTTGCTTTTGGTCAATTAACAATTAAGAGTTTTCATATTATCTCGGTTTAAAAATCCTCCAGCTCTAATATATTCAAAACTAAACATATTCTAGTATTCCATGACAATTACACCGAATGACAGTAAAAAAAAGTTTAAAAATTTTATAACTTGTTTTAAACACGAGTGCCTTCATGATCTTAGGTTATTTTAATTACAAAAAAATAATTATGTAAGATCTTCTTATTCTACAAAAAATAGTAAGCGCCAAATTGTTGTAGAATAATTTTATAATATTTTTTTTATTTATTTGTTGTAAAATAATTTATCAAAAGAAAAGTATACTTTTCTTTTGATAAATTTAACAAAACATTACAATTTTACAGTTTTACAAATATTATATAAAACATTTTAATGTAGTTACACCTAACCGGTAACATGCATCGTGATGTACGCAATTAAAGTAGTATAAAAGTAATAGATAATGTGACGTAAAGTTCAAATACTTAATGAATGACCGAAAACATGAATTTTCGGAACAATATAACTAAAGTCAAATTAACAAATGAAGTTTTAAGAAGCCTTCTCTAATCCCGATTCATTATTATTCCGACTATTACACATTAATCCTTAAGATTAGGGTTAGATAAGATTACAAGGTAAAAGGCCTTTATTAGATGATTTAATTAGAATTAAATACATTAAATTAATGTAATCAAGTCGTTCTATTTGTTTTAAAGTGATAGTTAGGGACAACAAACGCTATATTTAAATAAAATGACAAGGTTTTCTAAAAATATCTTTCATTAAAACGGCAAATAGAAGATAGCGGTATAGTATGTGGCTTGCGCTTTAGAAACCGCATGATTTGGGTTCGACTCTTGTTGTTTCCTAGTCGGTTGGGGCAATGCAGGCTGATTTCTTGACTGTATGTAAAATAAGATGTTCCTTGAATTGGATTATCATGTGAGTAATTCACCTTATTGTTCCCGGTTATCCATCCAATTGGATTATAAGACGGGGTGTACCTATGTTTGCGGAAACACTTGTGTACTGTATTATCATATCTCACGGGCATTTGCCGTCTCTCTAGGATAGATCATCCACCTTAGTCGAAAACGATAAGGACAACGTTATAAGTTATAAGTAGCACGTTTTTATACATACAAGGAATATTAATTACAATATATTTAGTATCTAATTGATAGTAGTTTTAAATAGGAAATGCCAACATTTTTACTATCTTGTATGACCCTCTTACTATAAAGGCCACACAAGCTAGTTTTTGTTGCTTCTATTTTAACAAGCTTTCATAAAAGTTGATTGAGTAAGAAACACGTAAGAAAAACGTTTAAGTAAAAACATTTTTCGTATGATTAAAAACAAATTGGTAGGAACAATTTTTTTTTCTCACCTTTTAATCTGCTGCTGTTTAAATGATTTAGTAGTTTATAACTGCTACGCTTTTTATAGCTTTTTTGACTATGATCCGTGATTTTTTCTTAATTTTTAGTAGGTCTAGGATCTCAGTAATAGAAAATATGAGTATAGCACACGTAAGAGCGCATGACATGACATCGTTATAAAATGCTACTGCAAAGAGACAGATTTAGCGATTCTTCTGATAAAAAACGAGCGATCTCCACCGCAGCAAGGTGTAGAAATCATTATGAGAATGAGTAACAAGTTATTAATCTTAATAAATTTTCTTCTTTTATATGTTAACACACTTAGGAACCTAAGTTGCAAAGTTTTAATACGCCTACATATAATTTATATCTGATGAAATATAAATAATCGATTAAGGTTGAATTTCAGCAAGTTTTGAGCAACTTATTAAAGTTAATGGGACTAAAATCTGCTCTAAATTTACATTGGCTTTGATAAATGCTCAGGATTTCTACGGTGAATAATTTGTGACACTTTTATCATGATAATTTTTTTCAAGAATAAGTGTACTTCTTAGGTATAACGTTTTTTATGTTGATGTGTTTATGGTTTGCAAAACAATAGCAAATAGTTATTGGTCTAGAGTAATGCGATTTAAAGACAAACTAAATAATAACAATAACTTATAATTTAATACCATCGGGTGTTCATGCTCTTTGTAAACACAACATCTGAAATTTTCCTTAATTTTTCCTAATTAATTATCAGGGTCAATTTTCCATGAGACAAACATAGTATTTATATTATATATTATGGCAGACGGACGGATACAGGTTAAATTATGTTACTAAACAAATCATTAATTTTACTATCCGATTATGGAAATCCTTTAATTTTTTTTCCTATTTTTAAAAAAATAAAATATTTTTGCGAATTTCTTATTTTTTATTTTTGACTAGTTATCGTTTCTGTTTTTTTAGAGGGCTCGATAGACTTTCTTTAAATTGATTATAATGTATTAAAAAATAGAACTACCGTTTTGTTTGTAATGATTTTAGCTTCCGCAATGTAGTAAAAAGGGGTTAAAAATATAAACCTAATATTCTGTATAAGACGAGTGTGAGACTGTTATCTTAATATGAAAGTGATTAAAGAAACGATGTTTTTGTAATTATATATTAAATTGGTAATAAATTCGCTGTAAAACGGAAACGATGTAACGCTTATCAAGAAAGTTTAATTTAGGGTAGGTTAATGTAAAATAATTGCTCCATCGAAGTATATTACATCATTGAGTTATTTAATTTTTAATCAGAAATCAAATTATACACATAAAACTTTTAAAAATTAAGAAGTGTTCTCGTACATAAAAACTTGTAAAGAAAAATGTCGTCGTTGACAGGTTAAAATTGTAAATAGGCTACCGTTCTCAGGTATTCAATGGTACTATCTAGACTTTTATATGATGTAATCAAAAATACTAGATACTTTTATGTGTGTGTTTTATCATAATTAAAGATCTTTGTATGGAACCATTCTAATCTTAAAATATGTGCTACAAAAATGTCATGATCAAAAACTTTCTGTTATTTAATTATTTAATTAAATAATAATAAAAATAAATTAGAATAATTAAATAATAATAAAAATAAATTGGAAAGTTTTTGCACTTTTAAAACTCATAATAAAATTATAGGCTTGCTTTGTAAATAAAAAAAGATTTTTCGAGTTAATTTTTCCATACGGGTAAGACATTTTTCGATGTTCCGTCCATCTCATCTCAAATAAAATTTAACTTCTGAAACATTCATAGTTATAGCTTGCTGTAAATTGCGGTTTTATTCTTCACATCTTTTGAAAATCTAAATGGAAATCCATTTAGATATTCAAAAGATGTGAAGGTCAACAATTAACGTTGGTATTCAACATACACTTATTCAAGGAATTTTCTGAATAATCTCCCTTACCACAGGGTTTAAACATCTCTCATTTTGAGGAACGCTTTGAACAATTAAACTGCAGAAGTTTGCGGCAGGTGGTAATAGGTTTAGTGAGTTTTAGTTATGTGTGTCGTTTCCAGGCGTGAAGCGTTGGATATGTTAATCTACCAAAATGCAATCTAATTATTATACATATACCTTTATAAAGTTATCAATAATGAAATGATATTGTATATTCGCTGATAATATTTGTTTTAAATGGTCGAAACTTAAGATTAGAAGCCGCTAAATATTCTTAGCAATATAACTTCCACGACGATAAAATTGACAATAAAATAATCCATTAAAATAAGGACAAGTACCCCGGATGAAAGACTGAGACGGACTGCCGTGGGCTGTGCCCCCGCGAATATGTGGTCCAGTAGATATTGTTTCTGGATCACTTTCAGTTATTGGATTATCGGTTTTCGCGAACAACTTTCCCAAATACTTGTCTTTTTACAAAAATATAAAAGAATTAAAATTAAACATAGCATATATGAAAAAACACTTAAAATAGAAAAACTCATATGATTATTCCAATTGTCCGGAGGTTTACCAGTTTCCAGACTTTTAAGAATTTGATTCGATACAAAATCTAAATCTCAAAGATTTAGATTTTGTATCACTCTAAGTTAACATTTTGAAGTTTTGGAATAGGTAAAGTAAATTTTCGTATATTACTAATGTTACAGCATGTATCGTTAAGAATATTAAATGTTGGAATTAAAACAGGTATGGTAATAGATGATGAATTTCTCTTACTAAACTTATAATTTCTATGATAAGCTACACAATTATTTGGAATGTTTAGTATACCTGTACCGGATATAATGATTTCGGTGACGTCATTGTCATTACACTCGATGGAGAGTTTAACAGGTTTTGACTGTACAAATATCTGATTTTCATTATATAATTTGTGCCAAATATCTACATCTCCAAAGAATATTTTATAAGCACAGCTTGTAGGTAAGTTTGTTACAGCTTTTGTTATTATATCTATTTCATAAGATGGATTTCCAGAGACAGTGTATATATCAGGTAAGTCACAAAGGTAAGTATTGGATACAATAATAATTGATTTACATTTGAAATCGCAATCTGAGAGACTATAATATTTCTTTTGATTTACTTTGCGAGGATATTTTCGTTGTTATGTAATGTTTCAATTACCTCGTTATAAATGTTAGCATCATTTTCATCCAAAGCCAAATATAAGTTTCAATGCAGTGCCTACTCCAGCAAACCAAGCTGATCGCTTAGAAACGCTATTAGAAATTATGTGATATGAGATGAATTCTACGAATCGTTTGTCGTCCGTGGTAAGTACGGGGCTACAAAGAGCAGTGACGGTTCTGTAAATTATAATTTTATTCTATTTTAATTGTATAATAGTGTAAATAAAATATCAGTTAATACAAAGAAATTATATAAGCTAAAGATTTAATAATAAGATTATTGTATAAAGTATATAACAAAAAGATCTACGTTAAAATTATTGATTTTTATTTACGGCATGTTTTACCTCATCAACATGGTGAGTTACAGGGCGTCGATTTATAAGTAAACTGAGAGTGTTATTACTATTAACACGTATAGTCTTATAGAGGCCTTTCCAAATAGAGGAAAGTGCTTTGCGGAGTCAAAGATGGTTTTTCAAATAAACGTATTCTCCTACTTTATACTGAACTGGGCGACTATGTATGTCATAATAAGTTTTTGATCTTTCTTGTGATGTTTGAATATTTTGTAGTGCCTTTTCTCTTGAGATTTTAAGGCAATGGTGTAGCATTCTGATATATTCTGGGTATGTTATATCAGAGTGAAGTTCGGAGACAGAATCTGCTATAAAAGGTTTATGACCAAAAACTAATTCGTAAGGCGTAAATCTTGTTGTACTATTTATAGAACTGTTATATGCAAGCATTGCGGTGTATACAAACTTATGCAAATCAGTTTGGTTTTCGTTAACGTATGATTTTAGGTACTCCTTTAGAGTTCAATGATTCCTCTCGAGTGCAGCTTGGGTTTGTGAATGGTATGGAGAAGTATGGCTGTGGGGCTGCGGCATAAGAATTCAGCCTCCCCATCTCTTCCCTTGGGTGTCGTAAGAGGCGACTACGGATAAAGCTACTACTGGACATCTATTCAGTGGCGTCCGACAGATGGCGGATAACCATCTCCGCTTTCAGATCCCAAAATCCCGAGACCATCAATGGGCCAGCTTGGGTGCAAAGGATCTGGAAATGACTGCGGTTTGCCAACCCTTGAGGGCAATGGCAACTATTAAACCCCCAATGAAATGAAGTTAGTGATGTACGGCCCCAGTCCAGCTCCTTTCCTGGCTACAGTAGCGGTCCATGGCGGCAGGGCGGGGGAAAATCCCGGGTGGGTTTCCCACCAACAACGACGACTGGACCTGGCAACGCCCCAAACCGGACATTGAGGACCGAGAGAATAACGGACTGGAAGAGGGGGTAAACAATTTGCGATGGGATATTGGGTTATCCGGGGTCCGAAAGACAGGGGGATACAAAATCCGAATCCGGCAACTTGTTTTATCACCCGGACGACCAACTGTCCCAAGGAGGTGTCGGTTTATCGTCCGCAAGGTCTCTCGTGGCAACATTGTTAAAAATCGAAAGGTGTCGTCGGAGGTTTGCTTACCCCTTATACTCAGAATATCGAAACGGTATTCGCTGAAGGTCATCGGTATATGCCAACATCGACCACTCCCGATGATAATTGGAGGCAATGTGTGAGGACATCTCACAAACCCCAATTCCTCCCAAAACTCAATATATGGTGCTGATGGGGGCTTTAACCAAAACTGGGCAAAAGACAAGACGATGAGCTGCGGTGGGCAATTTTGGGTAGAACAACGGAAAAGGGGAACTACTGGCGAATTCATGGAAAAGAAGGACTCTTTTAATTAAATTCTTTCTTTAAAAAAGCAAACCCCAGGAAGTGGACCTGGATCAAAGCCCGATGGTTTCCTCCAAAAGGAGATTGACTTTTTTGGGGACCAAACGCCAAATTTTAAATGTTTCTGTGATCACAAGGTTAAAACCGGTGATCACCAAACCTCCAGAGGCACATTTAAATCTTAAATGGCTGGAAGGTCTCGTCTGATAAAAGTCCACGCTACGTCCGTCTCGGCCCATTACCTAAAAAGCTTTCAGCTCGAAGCAATAATCGCCCAATGCCTAGATACTTTGGCACTGTGGATGAAATTAACGCTGGCTCGTGGAAATGTCCGTACTGGGGTTTTAGGTTCCCTAAAACCCGCAATCCCTTAACCCAAAAACTCCTCTGATCCCTCTGAACCTTATGGAAACAAGACGGGTCGGCTGGTCTTTAACCTGGCATGTTGGGCCAGGCAGCTAAATGAACAGATCTCCAAGTGTATGCGGCTGACTTGGCATCTTTTAACCGTCGTATTAAAAGGGGCGATTGAACGGAACCAAGGTTCTAAAATCTTCGCTAAGTCTGTCCTTTGGGCAAGCCAGCCTTAAGTTGAAGACCGATCTGGGGCCGTCATCTCCAGTAGACCAGAAGTTTTGAGTGAGATCGAAGATTCTATCAGCATTTACACATCGTCTCCGGAACCTTCTGGAAGCGGGTGACGACCAAAGAACAATTACCCGGCCATCTCCGAAAATATCCGGAAGTCAGTCGGGCGAGATGTGGCTCTCCCAAAACTTGGGAAACAAAGCATGGTGGGGACGGAATTACGGGAGGCTTCAAGCGGGTGGAGAACCGATCCTTGGTTAACCCAAGGTCTTTAATTTCGTCCTACAGGATTATTACCGCCAGAAGCGTGGGGGAAAGTTTGGTGGTGCTGTTCTTCCAAGAAAGGTGTTTAAAATTTCAAGACCGATTTCCCTTCTGAGCCGCGTTTTGTCCCTGTTCTCGGGTTCTTAGATCCTTCTCGCTTCCAGACTGAACGACTTCCAACCCAGAACAAGCTGGATTTCGAAAAGGCTTTGGTAAAGACCACATATTTCGCTGCGGAGATTATACCAGAAGACCGAAAGGGTATAATCTGCCTTTATTCGTTTGTGGACCATGAAAACCTTTGACTCTGTCGAGGCCCCAGGCGGGTGCCAGGCCCTTCGGCGTTCCAAATTGACGGTCGGTATATCAAGGTTCTGGGTGTTTTGGCAAAGCCCGATGTCCGTCCAGTACAATCTAGTAACAAACCTATCCAATTTGCGAAGAGGGTGTAAGACAGGGGTGATGTTATTCCCGAAACTCTTCACCCGCTGCTTGGAAAGACATAACCAAACTTAATTGGAAAGGACCGAAGGTTGCATCAACCGGAGGTGGCCCCCATGGGTTGCCGACGATATAGTCATCATAAGAGGGTCGCTGGAGGGCCTAAATTTCTCAATAACCTCAACGGTCTCTCTCTCAACCTTTGGGGCTTAGGATGGTGGACAAGACAGGTTATTCAACGGTCATGTTACCCTATGGGTTTGTTAAGTGCTGTGCTCAAGTTGGACGAATATTTTTTATGGGACCGTGGGCCGATTAGGTAAAGTCCAACTTCGATGCCGGGTCCATCGACGAATCCAACTCGGATGGGCGGCGTTCGGGAAGGCTGCGACATATCCTCTCGTCCAATTTCCTCAATGCCTAAGACCTAAGGTCTTTGTTAATGGTGTGTTCCCAATGACCCTTGGCACTGAGACTGGTCGCTACCAGGCCTTGAGGAAGCTCCAAGTCACTCAACGGCTATGGGCGGGGCCTTTAAGTTTTCGTGATAAAATTGCGCAACCATCCGCAGAAGAACCATGGTAACCGACCAACCCGCAAAATTTTCTTCAAAGGTCAATAAGGCCCCATAAACCGGAAGAATCCATTAACCGTTGGGGGAAAAGGTTTTCTCGGTGGGCAACCTTCGTGCCCGTAAGGTGTCGGACAACCGATGGAGTGACGGCCTGGCAAATTTCGGGAGGTTGGTGGATGGGTGGCACAGGATCTACCTCTTGGCCTTATGGGGGGCCTTGCCCAGTGGGCTTTGACAGGCTGAAACGACGACGACGATGGGAAGAATTTTTAATTTATAAGAATTTTACACGTTTTTTTAAATAATTCGGCTGTGGTTAGTTCCTTGGTCAGTTAGAATTGACTTTGGAATGCCGAATACGGAAACGGGGATTAAGCACCGCATGATTCTTTTCGGTTTGGATTTGATATGGGATAGGCAAAATAAAACTTTGAAAGATCGTCCTGAAGTTAAAAATAATTTTGTTTTTGAACCCGGTTTGGGAAAGGGCCTAAATGACTAGGGGCGTTTTCGAATGGAAAGGACGGGACATATTGTTTTATAGGAGCCTTTGGTTAATTTTATGGCAGGCCTTATTGGTCTTCAAGTTTTAAATTTTTACAAATTTATTTCCGGAACGCATATTCCTTTAGTAATATCGCTCTTTATTCTGTTACACCCTTAAATTTCCGGCCATGGGGATATTACCGGTGGTAGGGTCCCGTTTACAGGAGACCTCTGGGGGTACCCACCGCGGTGCCTTACCGCGAAGCAGAGGGAAAACACTGCTGTGTTCCGTTTACCAAAGTAGCCAAGCGTATTTACTGGGAAAAATGGCCAATAATTCTAAGGGTTTTCTATGGGTGCGGTGAACATTTCCCATCGATTGGCCCGACTGTTTCGTCTGCCGCGGCCATTATAAAAAATATATTACGATTTTCCTTAAGAATTTTTTATAATTTCTGAAGGAACAGGGTAGATAATTGTATAATGATAAATATTTATAATTATATTAGTATTATTAAAAAATATAGTAACATATTGTAAAACCTTAACAAAGGAGTTTTTGTTCAAACCGATTTTTGAAACTGTTATGGCGATTTCGTTGATATAGCCGGCAAAAAAAATGCCCTTTACCGGGACTTTAAAGATTTATAATATCTGGATAATAACACGGCAAAAAAAAAACTTTTGTAAACAGAAAATAGAAAGTAGTATATTGATAATATTTTCTTAAACGTGTATTTCCGTTCACCTTCTTGAATGGAAACTATCAGACATTGAAAAGATGTTCCTTGACGGGATTAGCCTTTAACCCAAATCAATAGATGTGGGAATTATTAAAGTCTTTAAACCATTTCTTTAAGAAGCTTTTTGTGTCCTTTTAAATATGTATTGTAAGCCCTTTGGTAAAGGATTTTAAGGATTCGGAATAGTTTCTTTTGAGAATTAGTAGATGTTCCATCAATTTTTTGTTGTGTTCTGGGATGGGCCACTAAAAATTTGGATTTGGATTAAGTGATTCCAAAAGTAGGATTTGGTGGTGTTAAAATAAGGTGAAAAGGGAAGATTTCAAAAATCTATCTGTTCGTCTAGGGAATAATATTTAAATTATCCAGATTATTTACTCATCGGAGTATTACTTTGGTTCATTATTCTAATGTGATGACTGGGGATAAAACCGATGTTGGGTTGTGGATTGGGTTGTTCATTTTAGAATAGGATTAATTGGGTATCTGGGAAAGGGTGTCCAATTATTATTTATTTTCCCTTTTTAAAAATTGCCATAAACTAATTCCCGGAGTTTTAGTTCCATCTAACGAGTTTTTGAACCCGGTTCTTAAATTAAACAATTATTTAAGGTTCAATGGTATTAATTGGAAAATTTGTTCCATATAAATACGGTCTGAAAGTTTTTAAGTTCCGAAAATACAGCCAAAACTTAATAACATGGACACCATCGGTTTGTAGAACGACCCCGTGTAAAACCATCGTTTTAAATATTATGAAATTAAAAAATGTATTTTTAATTTTTTTATTTTCTCAAAATTTTACTAAGCGGCTATACTAATGGTCTAAAATTATTGGGGTCTGGTACTGTGATTTTTAATACCAGAAACTTTCTGGTTCAAATGGTCCAAAATTTACCACATGTTAAATCATTAAAAATACTCAAAGGCAGGTATATAACATCAATAAAATTTATCACATAACCGGATCCCCCACGTCTACATTTTTTGGAATTAAAAGCGACACAATATCTTTTGCTTACTAAAATAAAATTATCTTTACTTCTTTTTTTTCTTTTAATAAGGACTCTCAACGTTGGAGAAAAACAAATGACGGTAGTAGAACAGAATATCTGAAAAAATTTCAAAAAGGATGCAACATCGATCAAAATTTTTTTTACTTTATTAACATTTAGCTGTTTCAAGTTCCTTTTTACACCCTTCCTGTTTCCAAATTATTTTCCCAAGTCATTTTTTTTTGGATTTTTTAATTTTCTTTTATGTGAGTGACCCTTCCTTTTTAACTTTCTGAATGTTTTGGTTCATTTATTCACAAAGTTCATTATGATTTAAATCTTTTCACTATATGTTCTTTCTTTGTCCTTTATTTTCAACTGTTGCCCATTCCTAAATGGGATCTTTTGATTTGACTGTTTTTGAAGTAAATATACTCAAATTATTGATTAATTTAAATAATTTTACTATGTATATCCGGCTTTTCCCAAATCAAATAACTAAATTTATTATATTAATTCTAAACCTCAATAAATTTCCTATAAAGGAATAAACATTTTTTCCAAAATATTTTGTGAGATCTTTATCAAACAAAAAGAATTTCACAATGATCAGATGATAACAATTAATGATGGATTTATTAAGGGATACAATTTTAAAATGTTTTTTACATGTTGCCAGGGGCAGTAATTCTTGGCTTCACGAAAAAGTTTAAAGGTTATATGTTTAACAATCTGAATCTAATAGTGGTGGTTGAACTTTTAAATTTATTTAAAATCACCACAGACTACAATATTTTTAATTGAAGAATGGTTTAATTAAAATTGTTCAATATAATTTCAAAGATTCCTTAAGCACTGGGAGGTCTGTATACACAACAATTTGAAGTGCTCCAACCCCACGGCTATTTCAATGTCTGTTCGGCTTAAGGCTCACTATATCTGTTCGATTTTATATTTTAAATTATTATTGAGCCACCCCGTAAAGCAAATTAAAACTTAAAGGGCACAATCATAAAGATCCTTTGTGACATATTTTAGTAATACTCCAAAACATTCGAAAAGGTGTAACGGACCAGCAAAGTCACTCTACATAAAAGCCAAAATTAAAGTTCATCCCGACAAAAATAAAAATGACTTGGAAAATAATTACTGGTAAAAAAGGGCTGTAAAAGAACTTTAAAATTCGGCTAAATGTTAATAATATTAAAATAAATTCTGATCAAGATGTTGCATCTTTGCAGAAATTTTTCAATTATTCTGTCTTTACCCACCAAGTCCTTTTTCTCCAACTGTTGCAGTCCTTATTAAAAAAATATTAAAGAATGTAAAGATAATTTCTATTTTGTTGTAAAGCCCGATAAAGATATTGTTCCTTTTAAATCTCTGGACATTAAAAACTGTAGATCTGTGGGGGATCTCAGTTGGGTGAAAATTTAAAGGATGTTTATATCCACCTTGCCCACCTTATTTTTATTTAGAATGGTAAATTTCTGACCAAGAACCCAAATAAATTATTCCGATTAAAAATCAGGCAATCACAGACCCCCAACAAGAACCCTTTAGTATATTGCCTGCGTTGGTAAAATTTTCGAAAATAATTCTTAAACAACCTGGTAACCATCAAAGGAAAATATAATTGGTTTTTTATAATAAGTGTTCTTAATACACATGACATCCTATTTACAATTTTTAAAACAGTTCTTTTTGCAAAAATGGGTGGCGTGTAATTATGTCGCGGTGAGAAGTTATCTTCTTTGGCATCATTAAAAATAGTTTTTAATTGCCTGCAAATAATTAATTACAATACAATAAATAATTACATACGAATAATTAACCTCAATTATTTTTGGGCCAAAAAAATTATATAAGCACAAAATTTTTTTCACTAATATTCACAAAAGTAAGTAATATCAATCAAAAATAATTAAGAAATTAAAGATGATAGATTTACAAACTAATCATAAAATAATTCGAATAAAAATTTATGGATTCTAAGACACTTTGATATATCATATAACTGGGATTCCGGCCATCTTTTGTTACAAATGTAAAATTCCCTAGAGATTTTCACTTGTACAGCGGTACTATAAATCCGAAGCTTTGATTATTTGGGACTGAATGGCATTATCAAAACTATTAATAAGATAAATCACAATTTGATATATTAAATGAATAAAAATATTACCCATTATGAAGTTGGAATAAACATTCATTACAAAAATTTTCCTTTATAAATAATATATTTAATAAAAATTTAAATAATATAAAATATATTTTAATAATATATATATATATATATATATATATATATATATATATATATATATATATATATATATACATACAAAACGAACCTTAATCCTAACTAATAGAGCACATTATGCAACAACTATCGCAAATAAAAACGACAACTCCATTATCACTACACAAAAATCAACCTTATCACTATGTAATATGGACCTTATTACATTTTCACCGTTTTCATTATAAACTGTTAATTTTGTGTCACGCATCTTAAAATTTCACTTCATAATTTTTCATAATGCGCCTAAAGAAGTATAACTTCAAAAGTTCAACTTCTAGTTCCTTACCGGACTATTCCTTGTATGTTTTGATGTACCAGGCTAATACAATGGTTCTTATTTTATTTTGTAATTTGTCTTGTACATTTATTGTTTTCTCATTAACACATTGATTATTATTAATACAATTAAATATGCTAGAGACAGCCTCTGTAGTCTAAGAATTTAATTTAAATTATTTGGAACATATTCCAAAGCATTACATGTCAGAATATTTCCCTGTTCTAAACAATCAGAGGACTTTATAGCCAAAAACTTGGCTGGGTTAATAATACAATAATATAGCAGCTGTGCTAACTGTTTTTTATAAAAGTTTGATGGGTTAAACCTATCGCCATGCATATGTCAGGTAACAGTTTCTATAATTGATTATTTGATTTATGTCAATTAGATGTATTTTATTGGCAATGTCAGAATAGGCTAAGGATATACAATTATTTTATAAAACATTGATAAATTACTATTCAACTCATGCCTATAGTAATTTTCCTGTGCAACTCCTTAAATAAGGAAATGTAAACAGAATAATTTTCTTTACATTAAGACTATTAAGTTTTGTATGAATTAATTTTAAATAGTTACTGTTTACATCTCCCGTCTCCCAATGAGGATAATTAAGACAGTGTGGGGCAATGAATATCAGTTACTACTTTATTCATTATCTGTGTGTAGGTTGCTCCTGGCAAGCAGTGGTTTGATACCAATTCCCCCATACACCTGTCATTTAGCAACAAACCCATATTCCTTCCCATTTCATCGCTATAAATTTTGATTATGTCATGGGAAGAGACATGTCTTGTCTTGTCCAGTCCAGTGTTGACCTGAGTCACTTCAGCCTGGATGTGGGCATAGAGTTGATATTAATATTCAGCTGTGGAGGACCAGAACTTAGACACTCGCATGTACATGCTTTAGTTAACGAGTCAGAAGCGATCATTGTTATATTTACATTTTATTCAAGCAGGTCGTTCACAGATAATATGTGTTCTGTTATTTCTAATTGAGATGCTTCATACTTCTTGTTATTAAATTCAAAGACTTGAGTTAAGGATGAGATCTCAGTCTGTAGCGACTCAATATCAGCCTCATGAGTCAGATGTGCCTTTTTGCTTGATTATAACATAATAGTAAGTACTACAAAAAATAGTAAGCGGCCATGTCCAACAAATTGTTGTAAACTTTTAGTATACCTTTCTTTTGATAAATTTAACAAAACATTACAATTTTACAGTTTTACAAATATTATATGAAACATTTAAATGCACTTACACCTAACCGGTCACATGCATCATGATGTACGTAATTACTTAATGTATATTCACAAATTAGTATTAAATTAATAGATAATGTGACGTATAGTTCAAATACTTAAGAATTTTCGGAACAATATAACTAAAGTCAAATTAACCAATGAAGTTTTAAGAAGCCTTCACTAATCCCGATTCATTATTATTCCCACTATTACACATTAATCCTTAAGATTAAGGTTAGATAAGATTACGAGGTAAAAGGCCTTTATTAGATGGTTTAATTAGAATTAAATACATTAAATTAATGTAATCAAGTCGTTCTATTTATTTTAAAGTGATAGTTAGAGATAACAAACGCTATATTTTAATAAAAATGACAAGATTTTGTAGAAATATCTTTCATTAAAATATGGCAAATAGAAGATAGCGGTATAGTATGTGGCTTTGCGTTTTAGAAACCGGATGATTTGGGCTCGACTCTTGTTGTTTCCTAGTCGGTTGGGGCAATGCAGACTGATATCCTGACTGTATGTAAAATAAGATGTTCCATGAATTGGATTATCATGTGAGAAGTTCACCTGATTGTTCTCGGTTATCCGTCCAATTGGATTATAAGACGGGTGTACCTATGTTTGCCAAACACTTGTGTACTGTATTTTCATATCTGATGGGGATTTGCCGGCTCTTTATAGATCATCCACTTAGTCGAAAACGATAAGGACAACGTTATAAGTTATAGTAACACGTTTTATACATACAAAGGAATATTAATTACAATATATTTAGTATCTAATTAATAATTATAGTTTTAAATAGGAAATGCCAACATTTTTACTATGTTGTATGACCCTCTTACTATAAATGCCACACAATCTAGTTTTTGTTGCTTCTATTTTAACAAGCTTTCATAAAGGTTGATTGAGTAAGAAAACGTTTAAGTAAAAATATTTTTTGTATGATTAAAACGAAATTGGTAGCGTTGACCATATTTTCTAACAACTAATTTTTTTTGTCACCTTCTAATCTGCTGCTGTTTAAATGATTTAGTAGTTTATAACTGCTACGCTTTTATACTTTATTGACTATGATCCGTGATTTTTTAAGTATTTAGTAAGTTAATGGGACTAAAATCTGCTCTAAATTTACATCGGCTTTGATAAATGCTCAGGATTTCTACGTGAATATTTGTAACTTTTTATCATGATAATTTTTTCAAGAATAAGTGTACTTCTTATAGTAACGTTTTTATGTTGATGTGTTTAATGGTATTGGTTTGCAAATAGTTATTGGTCTAGAGTAATGCGATTTAAAGACAAACTAAATAATAACAATAACTTATAATTTAATACCATCGGTGTTCGTGCTCTTTGTAAACACAACATCTGAAATTTTCCTTATTTTTTCCTAATTAATTATCAGGGTCAATTTTCCATGGACAAACATAGTATTTATATAATATATTATGCAGACAGGATGGATACAGGTTAAATTATGTTAGTAAACAAATCATTAATTTTACTATCCGATTATGGAAATCCTTTAATTTTTTTCCTATTTTTAAAAAAAAAATATTTTGCAATTTATTATTTTTATTTTGACTAGTTATCGTTTCTGTTTTTTAGAGGCTCGATAGACTTTCTTTAAATTGATTATAATGTATTAAAAAATAGAACTACGTTTTGTTTGAATGATTTTAGCTTCCGCAATGTTTACATTGCGGGCTAAAATCATAGGGAGGATAAAGGGTTAAAAATATAAACCTAATATTCTGTAAAGACATTGAGACTGTATCTTAATATGAAAGTGATTAAAGAAAGATGTTTTTGTAATTATATATTAAATTGGTAATAAATTTGCTGTAAACGGAATCGATGTAACGCTTATCTAGAAAGTGTAATTTAGGGTAGGTTAATGTAAAATAATTGCTCCATCGAAGTATATTTACATCATTGAGTTATTTAATTTTTAATCGAAATCAAATTATACATATAAAACTTTTAAAAATTAAATGTTCTGTACATAAAAACTTGTAAAGAAAAATGTCGTCGTTGACAGGTTTAAATATTGTTAATAGGCTACTGTTCTCAGGTATTCAATGGTACTATCTAAACATTTATATGATGTACTCAAAAATACTAGATATTTTTATGTGTGTGTTTTATTTTAATTAAAGATCTTTGACTCCATTGTAATCTAAAAATATGTGCTACAAAAATGTAATGACTTACTTACAATCTTACAAAATATTTACATTTAGATCCTTATGTAATTATTGTCACTCACTAACTAAACATTGTCCATTTTATTTAAATAAAACCGCAATGTACAGCAAGCTACAACTATGAATGATTCAGAAGTTAAATTTTATTTAAGATGAGATGGACGGATCATCGAAAAATATCTTACCCGTATGGAAAAATTAAGTCTAAAAATCTTTTTTTTTTACAAATCAAGCCTAAATTTTATTTTGAGTTTTTAAAAGTGCAAAACTTTCAATTTATTCTTATTATTATTTAATTATTTCCATTGATTTTCAAAAGATGTAAGTTGAACAATTTAAGTTGGTATCCCGACACTTATTCAAAATTTTCTGAATAATCTCCACTTCGCTGGGTTTAAACACCTCTCGTTTGGAAGCCTTTGAACAATTAAACTGCGAAGTTTGCACAGATGGTAATAGGTTTAGTGAGTTTTAGTTATGTGTGTCATTTCCAGGCGTGAAGCGTTGGATATTGTAAATCTACAACCGCATAGTTATTATGCATATACCATTTTAAAGTTATCAATAATCAAATGATATTGTATATTCGCTGATGATATTTGTTTTAAATAGTGAAACTTCGGATTTGGCGCTAAATATTCTGCAATAATTAACAGACGACTCTTAAATATTAAATTAATTTTATAAAGCTTTAAATATAATATTAGAATACATTATGTCTATATATATATATATATATATATATATATATATATTATAAATTTATTGGAACACAATCACCTTTTTAGGTCAAATGCAAAATAATAAAAAGCACATGTCATTAAAATCTTAACTCCATAATGTTTGAGGAAAGGGAACGAATAGATTTTATAATTTCTTAACTTTACCTCATAATAAATATCTAAGTGATTTTTTTTCTAGCACATTTCATTAACTTGATTTTCCGTAACTTATGCGGCCCATCGATCATCTTTTCCTGGGCAACATACAGCGAGTCCCGACACTGACTGGCCGACCCTTTCATCACCATGACATGTACAAATCTTATCATGGATACGCAAAGAATTATACAATTATGAGTAACATATTTTTTTAATTATAATTATACCGTTTTATGGATTTTAGTTCATCGGTAAGATAATTTTTTTTTATATGAGTAGAATATATCTGTATTATCTGAATTTTCTAGAGTTATATAATAAATTGGTACCAAATGTCCCCAATTTCCATCGCTATTTAATTTATAATAGAAATAAATTTGGTTGTAAAATAAATAACACTCGAGTAATGGTAAAATGAAAGCAATTGATACGCCAATAAATGTTTTAATTATTAATAAATGTATTAATTTTTATAGCAACATGTCATTTTTATTACAAAACCATATGGGCCCTTCAATCAATTAAAATTTTGGATTGTGCATATAACGCGGGCATGCATGTAATGATACTTATCGGCATTCATAAATATACTACATCACTGACAATCCCAACATGTTCGTCCATGTCAAAATGTCAGTATACACTTATTAAGGATGTATAACTGTATCTGATTGTACTTATCTGCCTAAAAATTAATGCAAAATTTGTCTTTCTGTTCTCAAAGCCTTAAAAATACGATGCGTTACTTTATTTTTTAATGAGTCCCCATGAGTTTTACAAGGGGCCGTTTGGTGTGGTATCACCGTGTTGCCTATTTCTAACGCAAATCAGTAGAATAGAGTTATATACTACTGTGTTCCGGGTTGAAAGACACAGTAGCCAGCGAATTTACTGGGTAAACGGGCGCAACATTCTATTTCTCAGATGGACAGCACATTGGTAATACCCATGGTATTGCCGATGTTCATAGGCGTACCTTGTATCAGGTAGCACGACTGCTCTTCTTTCTTCGTTGGCAAGAATTATTAATCAATAGATAATTTAAATATATCAATAAAAAATAGTTTAATTATGCTAACGGTAATAAATTTAGTTATTGCATGCACTTATAGTCACTAATGATTGCAATACAAAGTAATATAATATTGAATTTTTGTACAAATTTTTATGAAAGGTTACGCAGAGCAAAGTTGTTTCCCGCGCAATTTAATATTTATGGCCCTTCTATACAATTTATGTGCGCCTGGCTCTGGTAAAAAATATGGGATATGAAATTTTTTTTTGGTAAACGTTTCAAAAATAACTACACAAAGACTACTAACTACAGCAAGTGAAGGTTTTTACAAAAAAGTATAACCGACTTTAAAATCCATAGAATTATTATATCTTAAGGTCCTCGCTGACGTAAGCCTAGTCTAGTAAGGTTGCGTTTCTTTGATATTTAATTTACATAAGCAGTGACTTCGTGATAACAGCTTTACAAGCCTTGCCTCATTCGTAGCCCGATCTACGAATCGCCATTCGTACTGTACACCACTTTTCTTTGGAAGAGGGGGTTGGGGGGCAGTACCGAGAAGAACTGTGGATGGACTCACATTACATCAAGACTCACATCACTCCCCGTTTGCGGGCATCTTGCTAGGCCTCCCCATTGGGGTCTCACCCGGCACGGACTGCACGCACAAGGGGAGCTGATGTGAGCAGAACTCAAGAGGCCAATCACACCTTTAACGGAAGCCCGCCGCCGAAATGACGGATAAAGGAGGGCAGCCACCAACCGCACCAACATCTGCACCAAAACTAAGCAAGAGGACCGGTCTCATTCCAGTCGTGGATCGGCCTCTTGCCTTGAGGAACATTTTTACCCGGGATCCACCGATACCTTTACCACCGATAAGGGGGACACCAACCACATCAACCGCAATAAGCACCCACTCTGACGAGGAGGCTACAGCCAGCACGCCCAAGGCGCGAACTAGCCTTAGGACATCTAAAAATCTCCTAGGGGACAGCTCGACGCCTTAACCGAAGCGTATGAAGTCTAGGCACCACCATAAGTTAAAGTGGAAGCTTCCTTTTTATTAAAGGATTTTTAACAACGAAAGACCGACCAAAAAGAAAAGGAAGAGAAGAAGAGGAAAGAAACGGGCAGTTCAGTCTGAAACGGAATCCCATTATGCGACTCTGCAACCGCCGGTTAACCCGCCGCGCAGCAACATCGTACGGCCCAGGAAGTTGCCAACAACAACAACACCAGTAGAACCAACCAGCACGGCAAACGTGCTATAAAACCGTCAACTTCGAGCACATTACCGACACCGAAGCAGCAGAATCGTCTGGTGAGAGAAGACGACAAAGGCGCCGTCCGCAACTACGTCCGGCTGGTCTTCATTCTCTTGGGTTGTTGAGACAACCCAAGAGAATGAAGAGAAGGAGCGTGGTGAACTTATTCTACAACTGACTGAGAGGGCCCTGCGATGGTACGGCCACTCGTTTGCCGAAATACTGGGCCGCTTCGTACGCACTGTCGCCAGCCTACTTACTGATATACTCGCTGCAATAGCAGCCGGGCAGGAGCCTGTTGCGGCTATTTGGGGCGTCATGACCCACCTAATTGCGACTCTGAATGGCTAAACTCCTTCAAAGCGTTCTACCTAGAACAATAACATCCAATTAATAGATGTTACAACTCGCCAAGTATTGCTTCTCATAGTGTGTGGTGTTGAAAAACGCCACACATTATCGGAAGCAATACTATGCGACTTCGTTGCCCAATAAAAATTGGGGGACGATAAGCATCGCTCATACGCATGCATGTCGACTCCTGATGAGCGTCTCAGGGGTGCCTGTAAAACGGGTGGCCCTGAGTCAGCATATTGTCGCAACGAAGCTACAGTTGCATTCATTGTTGGATGAACATGTAGCCATTCCTAGAGCCGCAATTAGGCAAGATCCCAGGGTCCGTGTGACCCCTGCGTTTCTACCCGGGTCATGAGGAAGTCCTCGATACCCGTACCTGCACCTGCCCGACTTCTAGGGCAGCGAGTGTAGAAGACCCAGATGGTGATTTAATTTCTTATCATGGTTATATATTCTAAAAGTATTTATGATGATTCATCTTTATCATCAATATCGGCCTGCATTTATCCACTGCTAGACATAAGCCTCTCTTATAGCACGCCATTGAGCTGCTTTGCAAATTTTGTTAAAAATATTATATAAAATGGTAGACCACTTTTTTGCGTGACATTTTATGACATTTTTGCCGCGTGTTTTATTAAAAAATTAGTGCTTTACAACAAAATGATTATGAAAGTATTGAGACAAATAAGATTATAATACGTATTCGCATTTTGATTATCCTTTAAATTTCGCAATAAGCCCTGTAATCTAACATCATCATCGGCCTGTGATAGTCCACTGCTCGACATAGGTCTTCCCTAATACACCCCTATCCATGAGGGGGTTATGGACCGTATCCCACTACGCTAGTCCAATGCGGGTTGGTGGGGGATCTAATACCTGTAATCTTCATCATCATCCTCATCATCATCAGCCTTTGATAGTTCACTGGTGGACTTAGGCCTCCCCTAATACATCCTTATCCATTAGGGGGTTTTAATAATCTTATCGCACCCTAATCCGTTTAATTACTGAGATAATTAACGGCATATAAAAAAGGGTTTTTAATTGACTATCAAATTTCCTTATAATCTTTATAAAAGTTAGAACGAAATACTTTTTTGCTATATGCATTTGAAATTGATCCAAAAGTAATGAATTTTAGAAATCTACTATTAATAAATCTAGAATTTTAGAATATTTTAAAAATACATTATATACAGATCTTAGATATTGTAATATCTCTCACTCTCTATCTACATTCAAAAAGAAATTAAAGAAAAGACACTTCTTTGCAAATGTTTTAAGATCTTAAACCTAATATACCAATAAGAAATAAAATTTTAACAAAAAATATGTCCGACTTCTAACAGCGTACTATTTTATACGCAGGTACGCAATATAAGCAGATACCTGCATCTGCTTATATTGCGTTAAGCAACAACGTGCTCTTCCTACGAAATTGCATCGTTTTTTCTGCCGACGCATTTAAAATCTTTGATAACTTTTAAGATTATGATTTCATTAAAATTTCGTCTATCACACTGTTTATTTATATAGAATGAAGATTTTTTAATGGAATAACTTTTATGTGAACTTAACTATATTATCTTTAATAAACTTTGAATGTGCCTGATTGCCATTTTAAAACTGTTTGCATTTATATGTTTTTAGTGCATTATTCTAAAAACATAGAAATATGTTATCGCGGACTTCATTGTAGAACAACAGGTAACATATATAAAAAAACATATGGTCCGAATTGAGTATCTCCTTCTCATGGGAAGTTGGTCAAAAATTGATAATATCAAATGTAACACCAACTCTTTAAATTCCAAAATAATAAAATGCAGTTCGTAGTATATACCAAGAATTTGTGATTACAAGTTCATATCGTCAATAATCGCGATATGAATATTATTCGTGTCCTGATCTATATGAAAATTCTTAAATCTTTGGAAATAAATACATAAGTGCTTTCTAGTACAATGGAGTATTCTCGGAAAATCCAATTTCGAACATCCTCAGGGCAGATGTAAATAATTGATCTAGTGAATTCTCTCTGTAGGACGATAAATAGTCAAAGTTAAAGGTAAAATCCTCGCATAGCTTCTTTGTTTTAAACATACATCAAAAGAAATCAAAGCATCATTTTACAGTAATAAAAAAGTTATATTTCCAAACATTTGATCTTTGTCTGTACGACTAAGATCAAATTTTTAGTAGTACGCACTGTATCTCAAGACTAACTTTCATAGTAAAAAACCTATTGCATCGTAAGTACGTCATTAAAAATGCTAGAACTTATCAATTATTTAAAATTTATATCACTGCATCGGTTAAATATAAAAATATTTACATTTAAAAAACGCCAAGATTTTTCCACATTTCTGTGCATATGTAGGTCACGCTATTCTTTGCAATTATCGATGCGACTATGTACCACTCGTATTGATGAGTTGACAACTACGTTGTAAAGGATATTCGTCATAGCAACATCCAATATTAGACTAAAATAGCAAATTTTTTTATAACTAAAACTTAGGAGCATTTACAATATAAACTTAACATAAACTGAATCCTATATATATGTATAAAAGTTATTCGTAAACATAGCGTTTTAAGAGAATATTTTAACCTCAACTTAATACAGCGTACAAAATATGTATAAAAATTAAATAAAGTCTTAAAAAGTTTTTAGATTATTTAATTTTGCTTACATGTTTACTTTTGATTGTATGTGGCTTGTCAGAAAATATATCTAAATCACACTTTTGACAAAAGGTATTGTATTTGTTTATTTAATTTTAAAGAAATATTTATTTACCATATATGTTTATTCCGAAAAAGTTTAATGTGAAGGTTTAATAATTCTTTACCCGAATTTAAACCATAGGAACATTAATTTTAACGTCATTTAAGAGAGACGGACAATCAAGTTTATTAGTTTTTGAGGAGTTTTTGTAGGAACATTACATATTAGTTTTTGTGCAAAGATTATATGAGCTTTACAGTGAAAAAACATATAATAATAACAAGACCTTTGTTGCAAATGTTAGCGACAATTCAAAAATATTCAAAAAAGGTTTTTTTCTCACGATATCTCTTTATATTAAAGAAAAAATTAAAAATTCATCAAACAAAATAAAAATGACTTATCAACAGTGAAACTGGAAGAGGTACTAAGAGCAACTCTAAAATAAATCTAAATTTTGATGACTATTATATGGAACCTGACGAAGTTGTTGCTACTTATTTCGAACATTTACCTCGGACATTCTAGTTTCTACCACCAAGTCACTTTTATCTTCTTTAACTGTTGCTGAGTCACTTTTAAAAGATAATTTTAAATATACAGAGAATTTTATTTTACAAACGTAGGTACTAGAGATGTTGTAAGTACATTTAGAACATTGGATATGAAAAAAAAAACTACAGACCAGTGGTTGATCTCAGTTAAGTTGATAAGTTCTATTATCGATGTAATATCACCTAGCAGCAATATTCAATGTAAGAGGCGAATTTCCTGAACTAATATAGCATAGCAAAGTTATACCGGTATTCAAATCAGGATGTAATACGGACTCTAATAATTTTAGACCGATACATATACAGCCTACTCTTAGTAAATTATTTGAAAAACTCTTATTAAACCAATTGCTTAAACATTTCAATGGTAGTTGTCTTTTTCAAAAACAAGCAGCAAGGATTAACTAGGGGTCGCTCAACAACTGACGCAGGCAAGTTAAAAGCATTTTTGACGCTTGGGAAGCATCGCAGAATGATTAAGGCATTATCTGGGACCTCAAAAAGGCTTTTGGTTGTGTACACCATGAGTCTGAGTCAGGAAATTACGTCATTATGATTTAAGATATACTGCACTGAAGCTTCTTTCTTCGTACTTGAGCCATCAAATTCAGAGGGTCGACGTGAATGGTAAAAGATTTCCCGGGGCCGCACAAGAAGCCATTCTTGGACCTTTCTTCTTCCTTTATTATATAAAAACTTACCATGTGTAATAAATAATAGCTAAGAGATCTCATTATTTGCAGATGACACATCCTTGATTTTTAAAGTTAAACGACGTATATCATTAAATGACGATGTAAATAATACTCTCTCTAGAGTAACGAATTGGTTTAGTGTTAATAACTTGCTATTAAACCAAACAAAAACAAAATGTATTAGATTCATGACTTCTAATGTGAAGCACGCTAAATTTGTAGTGGTTATGGATGGGGAGGCGTTAGACGTAGTTAAATCAATTGTATTTCTAGGAATAACCATAGATGCAAAACTACAATGGGGCCCCCATATTATTATGCTGGCAAATAAACTAAGCTCTGCAGCTTACGAAGCAAAAAAAGTAGATTATTAATTGATGTGAAGACAGCTAGTTTAGAATATTTCAGTTATTTTTAAAGTATAATGTAGTATGGCATTCTACTGTGGGGAAATGCGGCAGAAACTAATACGATCTTTGTTCTCCAAAAACGTGCAATACGTGCAGCCTAACTTGGGCCCCAAAGAATCACTAAGAAAGTTGGGTACAAAAATGATGTTGGTAAGGCTTTTATGGGACAATGTATACGTTTTTACAACAAAATCCCATTAAATGTCCAGAATTTAACTATTAATAAATATAAAAAGGTAGTCAAGGAACATTTATTTATTAAAGGTTATTACGATAGTAATAAATTTTTAAATAGTAACACAGCCTGGTAATGGAATGTCCGCTCCAGGTTTTGTTTCAATATTGCAAAATATGGCATGCCTTCAAATTGTTTGTTATGTTCACAAGATGACATAGAAAATAGCCCGCTGAGTTGTTTCGCCAGTTCTGCTCCGGTCTGAGGCGTCTTTTCCAAATCTGTGGTGGTGTGTTTCACAATCAATAAGCAAATGTAAACTTCTTTTTGAATAAAGATATTTGAACTTGAAGATTAATTTTTCCCGAAATCAGATTAGGTTTGTTTAATACATAAATACTCTCGGTTTAATAAAAATCTTAGTTCCTTGTTTTTATCGATTAAACAAAGCACATGGCAAATAGAAACCGTGAGTGCTTCTGTAATATACGAACCAACTTTTATTGCATTTTCTAATCACAAAGTTTGACCAAACGGTTTGACCATTATAAAAGCAGTGCATAAGTGGGTCTTTGTGGGAGTAATTTAGAATCTACTATATTGGATAAATACTTTCCGGTTTTTAATTTTATTTAAAATTATGTAATTATGAGATTCTGCTGTTCTGATTTTTGCATCTCGGTTACAAGGTTAAGAGTTATCTAGTTAACATAGTTGAGGTTAAGAATAGTAGTATTGTATACGTAACAGAATTTTTAGAACAAGAATTTTAAAATATTTGAATATCATAGTAAATTAATTACACAACATGTATATTATTTTTCTAAGCAATGTCTTTTGAAGCTTAAGAAAACGCGCCCGTTGTAGATTTCTCATAGTTGTTTTTCATGTAAGACGAAGTTATAATGCTTGTCCCTGTCAATACCAGTGACATTGATCGATTAATCTCCATGTTGTTGGCTCCAACATTTATTTATGATTATATCAGTTTACGTTATCAAAAGTTTCATTTCAGTTGATTAGATATAATTATGAAATATAAGAATACAAAATACTTAAAGTCTATAAAATAAAATGAGATTATAATATTTCAGTATTAAGACATTTAATAACTGTTAAATATATTAATCAGGTAAAATTTTCGTATCGTACATCGTACACTTCCAACTTGTTGGGTTTTGTGTTTTGTGTCAACCTGGCAGCCTGACCTTAAATCTATAAAACGCAAAAGACAGAGAGTAGGAAACACCCAAATTTCTGTAGAAGAAGATACTTTGGTTTTACCTGCTTAGGCTATTAAAAGCCAAGCTTATTCACATTACCGACGGTTATGATAAAACAAGGTCTTTTTGGCATTTGTTGATGTCAGAGCTAAAAATTAAAATAAAAATCAAACGTAATTAAGATCTGATAATCCCGCTTCAGCAATGGCATCTTAACACATGACACATCTGTAAGTCCCTTGACCAAGGCTTTTCGGAAGTGTTCGAAACATCAACCATTAAAATTAAATTAAATATATAAATAATCGCGATAAAATTAATAATGATCGGTAGATGTATAAAATAGTTGCCTATCAATTACTTATAGACCATAGAAATTATACACGAATAACTAAACTTCACCTATGTATTCCTGTAAAATTAATGTGTATTTTTATTTTCTATGCAAATAAATAAAACCGGAGTGCTTTTTTGTAACATACAAATAACCGTTTTAAATTATTACTTTGTGATATAAAACAGATACATTTAATAGAACAACAATTAAAAAAAAATGTCCTTTGAAATCATGCGCATAGACCGAATAATCAGATTCTTTTAACATATTTCAAGCACAGTAATATGCCGATGCTAAGCCGCAGTCTACATCAGGCTGACTTTGATAAATATGCACGAAACTGTGCATTTGAAAACTCTAAAAAATTAAAATTATACGAGGGACTTCAGACACAACTTCGTAGGTATGTAGGTATTTTTTTACATTAAGCGATAAACAGAATTTTATTTCAATACGGCTGGATTTACAATGATGCATGACATTCAAAATTATAAAACTTTTTTTTGATTTATTTATGATTTATAAGTAAAAGTTTGTATCCGGTTGTCCTTCATTGAAAATAATTTAAAATATGCATTTTAATAAAAAATTATGAAAACAAACACGCCGTTCGTATTCATAATTTGTTTCTTTTATATACACGATTAATAATTATTATATATTAAATCCGCTGTTAATGATTTTTATGGGTTTATTCTTTATATTTTAATTGTAGAATATTGCATATATATATATATAGATTAGGTGAATAATGTAATGTAATTCTTTATGAAAAATAAATTCTTTAAACCTAACGTGGGCTTGATAAACATCTGACAAAAAATTTAAAATTTTTAATATTTTAGTAGCCACAATTCATTCGAAGAAGTAAGAGTAGAGAGCCGTAGAACAAAATTATACCAAAATATAAGTGTATGGAATTATACGTTGCTGATTGTAAAAAGAAAAAAATTGCCTAAGTTTAGCAGCGGTTAAGCAGCAACGTAACCGCTTTTGTAGTTCATGTTCCAACAGGTATGAGAATTTTTGCTTTTTACGATGTTATTGCTTCGATTACCGAGATAGGCTACTTTTACGGATCCTCTAAATTTTTGCCTCGTCACGTATCATCCTATTTCCAGTACTTTGATAAATATTTTACGAAAGTTTTGAGTTGACATAGATTCATCTTTTTCTTTTCAACATTTTTGTTATAAAATCGACGTCTTTTCATAATTACACAAAATGTAACTGCTGTAAATATATTGAAATAGCAATATTTTTGTTTTATACACTTTTTCTAACTTCATAATGGTAGGTTTGTTTTACCGAGTGTCTAGACTACCATATTGTAGCGTACATTTAGAAAAAGAAAATATATGTTATAAAATAGAATCGGAGTCAGATTTGAAACCTTTTTAATCATAATAATAAATTTATATCTTAAAAGTTTTTACTTCAGATATCTAGCTCATATTGGTCTTTATAACACATAAAAGTAACAAAAAATATAACCGAGATAGAATCCGTTATGAGGTATGAATACCATCAAGTTTTATGTTTTCTATTAAAAATAACTAACAATTTTAGAAACTTAATCCCGTTCTTTATGACCGACTTTCTCAAAAGAAGGAGGTACTCATTTCGGAGCCTATGTTTTTCTTTATGTTTTATGTATTAGCTCGTTGCTTCGCTCCTAGTGCTCTGATTTTGTTCATTCTTTTTTTTATAGAGGAATTATCATTTTTGGTCCCGTTTTTTTAATAAATATGTTGTAAGCAATTCAATACATGCTAAAGAAATTAAGTAAATTTCGGCGTCAAAAATCACAACCTCGTGCGATTAAATTGCAAACGCTGTCAAAACCGTAAAAGATAGACATAAAGTATATTTTACATAACTGTAATACGTGGATGGGTCTACATTAAAAAGACACCAAATATCTATGTTTTAATTGTAACGCACAATAATCATTTTAACGAAAAACATTGTTAAACAGCCTTTAGCAATCCACTGCTGGAAGAAGGCCTTTTTTAATGAACGCCAAGATGGGGCCTTTAAAAAGAGTTGCACATAATTGCCACGCTGGGCAAGCGGATTGGCAATTGACTAATTGCACTTGTATTGCGAATCTGTCTTACTCCCACTATAAGACAGATCCGCCGTCAGTCAAGTGGTGGTGAAGTCGTCACATCCCTACGCCAGCTTAAATATTTTATGTGTTGTAAAACATGTACTTTATTTAAATGCTTTTAAAATTATTATGAAATAAATTATTTATATATACTTTTAGTAGAATTGTAGTAATTAATTTTAAAAGAATTATAATAACCTCATATCAAGTTACAATAGGTTCACATAAAATGTTTATTACGAGTTACATTTACCACCTAGATAAAAGCCATCGACGACTTTTTTAAATTTATGACTTAAATTTATAAACTTTATGATTCAAAATCATGAGAAAACGAATAGGTAGCATACAAAAATATACATATAAAATATGTAATTATACCAGCGCTTCGTTTTGATCGCTCGCTTTTTAAAGGCAACAAAAAAGACATGCGAGAAGAACTGACATAAAATGTATATTGAACGAAATATTTAATATACAAGCAATAGCATTCTATTCTTTTATCTTGTTTTTTTGAGTTGTATATAAGGTTTGATGAAGTGTCTTTAATCTGCTCCTTTTTTCTAGAAACGCTGGTGGTACTTACTGCAAATTTTGTCTCTACTTTTATACAAAAACAATGCAGTGTTTTGCATACTGTTTATTTACGCCCTTAATAGCCAAGAAAGGACTCCCAACCCTCAGACAGTTCTTTGGCAATAGTAAACTAATACGTTAAATATTAACAAATGTTGTTTTTAAAAAGTGTACTATTCCAAGTATATTTTTGCTTGCACTGTATCATTTTCACGTAAAAACCGTATGTTTCATGTATCGATTTATATTAAACTGGCAATCTATTTCCGTATATTAGCCGTATCGGTTATGTGATAGCCGCTTTAATCCGTGGAGCTACCTCCAATAAATTTTCTTTGAGGTACCGCAAACTTCGTATACGATAATTGGATTGACGACCCTTCACGTGTCGTTGTTGACATAATTAAGCTGCATGATTAAGTTAAGCTTTGGGCACAAATATCATTTTGTTTTGGAAAATATACATAAAAAACAAAACTAAAATAGTAAACGTTTTTTGGATAGAATATTGCAATAAATAGGTAAAAACGCTAGGTTTTTTCATTTATCTTTAAATGTAATAACATATTTAGTTTTAAATTACAGTATACGAGTATGTATGTATTTATTAGCATTGGAAGTTTTACAGATGGTACATGTAAAATTAGGATGAGTAAAACAACTGGACGGCATTATTATGTATAAACAAATTCCATTAAGGACCTATGTCTGTAGTTATATTTATTCTTTTGGCGCTTTAGAAAAAATTTTGAGGTTCAAATTTTATTACCATATTTTTGCATGTTATGTTTATCTGTAATTGATTAAATTCTAATTTATATTTCTTTATATTCATGTGATGTATTAAGTGTTACTACTGTCAAATAATAATGTCCGCTTATTATCTCATCGCGAAAACTGACACTCTGAAGTCATCATCAGCATCATCAGCAGTGGATAGTCCCTATCCGTTAGAGGGTTTTAGACCGTGTCCCAACACGCTGGCCCAATGCGGGTTGGTGGCTGGACCGACTTTTACATGCCCATCCGAGCATGGATCATATCAACTTTCAGACAATTGGATGATCGGCCTAAATTGCCTAACCAACTAGGAAACAATAACGAAAATGTGTCGATGCCCGCAAGATTAGAACCCACGACCTCCGGTTTCTAAAGCACACGCCCATACCACAAGGCTACGGCGGCAGTTAGTTATTATGAAGTATGTATAGTCAACTAAAAACTGTATTCACGATATTTATTTCTACAAATGCAAAATAAGGCGTAAGACAAAAAAATATCTTCTAACGCTTAAGAAGTAGGTATAATTTCTAACTCGTGTTCATATATAAACACTCTTTTTATATTATCTTAAATAGTTAATTTCAACGTTATATTTAGTACCTATTACACATTTACTGCCACCAATTTAACGTTTACAAATATATAATGTATAAGAAAGTAATTTTTTATGTCTGTTCATGTAAAATCTTGCAACTTTTAAATCTCATTTATATATCCATATTTAATTTTTATTAAAAAAACAAATCACTCAAAATGTTCTTACACTTACAAATAATTACTATTGCTGTACAGTTTACATTTACCCAAAAAATTTCAATTAAAAATCCAATTTCAACTTTGAGTTTTTGTGTTTTATTTTAGGAATTTTTTCATATTTTTATACATAGCATTATGTCCTAAAAGTTTAACGTTATTTCGTATACAAATAATATTGTTTATAGATAATATACATTTATGACAATAATAACACTCAGTAATCATCTGAATAATAATTTTTTGTGCTAAATTATGTGCATGTGTACTTTACAAACCGAAGAAAGAAACTCTATTACTCAGTTTTTGCTTTTAAAGAGGTTTATATTTACATTACATATTTTTATTTTATCCTATTGACGTGCTAGTTGATTCATGGCATTTATTGGTTTATTTATCATTTAAAAAGGTTTTCATTCATATATTTGTTTCATCATGTGTTTGAAAAAATAAAATACTTTGAATATTATATGCAAATATACTCAAAAATATAAATAAATATAAAAAAATCTAATAGTTGAGATTATTTTTCAAATAATTGCGTAATCTGTAGGGATCTATAGTCTTAACAACTAACATCATTATTGCACAACACTTGTACCGCTCGCCGCTGCGTCACGCAAAAAATCATATTATTGAAACTAATTCCGGGCCGTGAAATTTAATTTCAAAATGAAGAACTTAAATATATAACACATAATATTAACTGTACTGGGAAGTCAATTCATTTTTATTTGTTTATTTTAAACTCAAAAAAAGTGATAATAATACAACAAACGAACAAAAAAAATTTTTTTTTGTGAAAAAATAGATTAAAAATTTTACAACGTCATCTTCAATGGTTTCTTTAAAATTAATTTTTAAATTGAAGGTACCAAAAATGCTTGTTATTAAAAAAAGTATTGTTAATTTCACTATATTCGAAAACTGTTATGAGGAATGATTCTTAGGTATCACTACATGCGAAAAATACTTATATTTCTATAACTTTAATTATTATTTCAAAAACTCTATTTAAAACACTCAATTTCATTTAGATAGCTTGCTTTAATTTCAAATTAAATTTTAATAAGCTTTTGCATAATATTCCCCCGGCGTTTTAAAACTCCTACTTAACGACTCTCTGCAAATTTGTTGTTATATATCATTGGCTAAAACAGGGCATTAAAAGTTTTAAGTAGCACTTTAGAAGCCCATCTCGGTAATCGGAAGCGATCCGGAGCAATTTATTCTCAACTTTTAAGCATAAATCAAGAAACGACCTATAACTCTTAACAATATTTTTAACTGAAAAAGTTTGATAAATTTCTAGTTTAGATAGAGGTTGGGGTCAGTATTGAAATATTAAAACGGTTATGAAATATGCGTATAAAAATAGTGAATTAAAAATAATATTATAGTATCTTTTTATCACGGATAGGTGGTGATGGTGAAGATTCAATCTAACTACGAGAAAGCAAAGACGAACCGAGCCTTAAGATTGAGGCTGACCATGGAATCTATACAATATGGACTGATTTAGCCTGCTAAGGATCTACCTACAGGGGCTGAATGTGATAGTTATGACGCTATAACATTTTTTACCGCTGAAAAAGTCCAATTTAGGGATTCCCCATCTCTAACTAAAAACCATCGACTGCTGCTTTTCGGCGATCGCGATCTCGGTGACGTGGCCTTTGCGAACCTCTTTTCTCGGGGTGCATTAAGTCAACGGGACCGTCGCTTTAGGTACCGTGCCGGAGCAAAGAGCATAGCACCCGTTCTTGTGCCCTTCACTGTACGGCATGTAATATTTATATCTATTTGTACAAGATTCAATTATTAGGGGAGAAGGAATTAGATAAAATCTAAGTAATTTCATGTTTATCAAATCCACTTATAAAATATTTCACTAATTTACGGATTTTCCACGTTACTTAAATATATTTATTGCCGACGTTTCGGATTCTTTCCAGCAACCATGATCACGGGCATACTAAGTTGGTAAATGTCTGTATCCGTATGTTGGAGATACAGACATTGATACAAATATATTTAAATAACGCGGAAAATCCATAAATTAGTGGATTTGATAATTTAATTTTTTTAATAATCGCGTAAATAAAAGAAATAATTAATTTCATGTTTTAATTTTCTCTATAGCAGCTAGATTTATTTTGACTTTTAAAGCTTTTGTTTGTTCTTTTATTTGTATGATAAAACTTATTTACACCTACTCATTATCAACCTATATCAATAAAACAATAATAGATGACAATGTTTGAGCCAAAAACTCAAGTAAGAGCACGCAAGGACTATGTAAGTAGCCTTAAATAGTTTTTGCTTGAATTGTACAAGATACTGATAGATTTTCTGGTAAAGGACGCTAAATGTATTCATTTAATATTTTGAAAAATATTATTAAAATCTTAACTATAAAAAAATCGTTATTAAAAACATTACTTTTCAATTAGTTCATTCAAAAATTAGTAGTCAGTTTGCAATTGTTTTTTTAAAATCCAATCGTCGTGAATAATTACAACCGCAATGTAATATGTAAAAATTAATTTGCTCATAATAATGAAGCGTGAACTATACTGAGACCCAAAACCAAGCCTGTTTTAATTAATGCTTGGCGGTTCTTCCCTAAACTTAATCGACTACTAAATAGAAACCTTCAATGGTTTCTATTTAGTAGTCGATTAAGTATAATAATCTTAATTTTTATAAATATATTATAAATATAAACCATACATAACATTCGTAAACCAATCACTTTGCGTATAAACAGTCATTTATTTTGGTACACCAGAGTGAACTATAAAATATCTTGATAATTTTGTGGAATGTCTAGCAGCATAAAATACTATGCATGTTATAAATGAATTACCAAATATGTTCCTTAAATTTAAAGCATTATTAGAAATGCATCGAAGGTGAAATGTTCTCCATTGTAGGAGAATACCTGGTAAGTAATTTCAGCGTGCCTATTTTGCAACAAAGCTATAATTTGGAAGCACTTTTAAGCAACAGTAGCTAATGTACCAGCAATGGTAATATTTCATGTATCAAACACGTAGCGTCTTTCGTTGAATTTATAATAGGCTTAGCGTAATTTTCATATCAGGTGAACGCCCTACTTATTCCGCTACTTTTATAAATTTAAATCATAAATGGTAAAACACTGAATAATTTGTATCACGTATAAATAAACAATAAAACTTATTTTAGTAACATAAGATTGACAAAATAGAATCGATACATTATTTAGTATGTATTCTGTTTCACATTTTTTTTAATATCACACGCATCAAAATAAAGCAGAGTGTCGTAATTGTTTTACGGTGAGCGACAAATAATATTTGAGTATCAGATATTTGTATTTACTGCCATTTATCTAGCACTAGGAATTTAAAAATGGGAATTTTCAGTTTTGTTCTCAAAACAAGCATGATTCCCATGAAGCTAAGTATAAATCACAACATAAACAAGCAATTTGAAAACAAAATACGCGAATATTTAATGTTTTCAGTTTTAAAAAATACTCACTTAAATTCAAATTCCTCCACAACTGAGAAAGTATTACAAATATAGCACTTAAAAACAACAGAAAAAAATATAGCTGATTAAAGGCATTTTTATTACATTGCTTGTACAGAAAAGTTTTTATAAATATGTTTGTGTAATCCACCTGTGGAATCAAAATCGTAAAGTTACCTTTCTTAATTAATTTTTAAAATTTAAGTTCCAAAAATGTTTAACATAAAAAATATATTGTTGAATTTGAAATTTTTAAAAATCTCATGCGGTATGACTATTAGGTATGACTAATTTCGAAAAAAATATTATATGCTTTCCGTCATCAAGTAGTAAAAGGGCGGTCAACTTTACGTGATTTGACTCACATATAATATGCAAAGCACGTATATATACTCTTTGGAACAAAAGCTCGCTATGTACTTGTTAACAAACGAAAATCGTTATAAACTTGGCTGTTATGAAGAACTTTAAGTATTTATGAATGCTTTCATTTGCGTAAGGCAAATATTTGTAATAAATTACGAGTTTTGGCGCACTTTGGGATATTGATCCGAGAGTTTTGAATGTTATTGTTTAAGATATGGTTCGTCTTAAACGCCTCTTAAACTCTAAAGGCTCTTTGGAAGCAGCTGTAGCTAATACATTTTTTTGTGAAATCCTTATGAAATAAAATAAGATGCATGGAGACAGGATAAAATACCATAAAGAATAAAGATAATTAAAATAAGATATTCTTTTTTTTAAGTGGGATCTATACTTGATTTAACAAGTTTGGGATTCTATGTTTTCATTATTGTATATAACATTCTTATAGAAAATATTTAGAAACATTTTTTAAGAATTTTTAATGTCACAGTTTTTTGGTTCTGTAAATACGTTTATAATTTTTTTATATTACAATTAATGATCATATCATATACACACAACAGGATATTGACATGTCAATGAGTAATACGTCATGCTTAACAGAAAATTAGTCTATGAACCTTTTAATCCGCTCTCCGCCTTCAGACAGCGGACGTAGTTATGACTATTCGGATTTACTTGCTTTTAACTAATTTTATTCTAGTAGGTATCGTAAGATAAAACGCTTTACTTTTAAAACGATAAAATTGACAATTTCAATCCAAACGACTCAATAACATGTTATCTGCGAAACAGTAAGAGACAGAATGACTTTGAACAAAGAACAATTGGGGTTTTAATCTATCAATGTCAATGAAATTGACAGCAAAGTTAATAGTGTCGTTTGACATGAAAAGTAACTCCGTAAAGTCAAATATGTTAAGTTCCTGTAGGTCCATTACTATAACAAATAAAACATTCTTTTTACTATCGTTACCTTTACTGGTTTTAATATTTTATATTTATATAATTATGATTCTCTGTTGTCCCGTCGCGTCGCAATATAAACAAGTGAAATTTAAAAAAAAATATGACCAACTTCTAACAATACAACCTTTTTTACACAATATGAGCAGGTAACAACGTATTCTCTGTACAAAATTGCATCATATTTTCTGCCACCACGTTTGGAAAGTAAGTCAAAAGGGTATAATTTTCTTTTTTTTTTCATAAGAAGTTTAAAAGTATTAAGTTTGGCAGTTTATTTTTTTTTTTCAAAGCTTCAATTTTTAAATTCTTTTTAACCTTTTAGTTCTGTGAGTTTGAATCTATATGTAAAGAAATGTAAGAAATCTTCAGATATTATAAAAACCTTCTGTTACTTATATCTCACAACTATTTTATCAAATTTGACGCTAAGAAAAATAACAGCTACGTTAATACGCGCAGCTGTCCATTGTCAAAAAACTACATTATTTTTACTATTTTCCTTTAAAAGTTTGATCATCAACCACCAACCACCAACTCATCGATATAGATTGTGTTGCCTATCCTAAATACGAAAATATTCGAATGTATTTTAGCTTTAATGTACAAATAGAGATCGGTATGTGCTTTTTATGGTTTAGGTAAATTTAACTACTAGTTTTATGAAGTCTGCTTTAGATAAAATTAGATATCATCGTAATAACGATTTGTGAACAACGTAACATCGTACATATATATATATATATATATATTATAACAGAATAGAAGGCTTTTTCTATAATCGTATTTTTGACAAATTTAGCTCAGGATCATTTAATTTGCATTTGGCGTCATTTAATTTATTGTACTTCCTCTATTATACAAAGAAAGATTTTCAGTTCTGGTCAGTCTAAGTCAATAGCTGTGGCTCAATACGATCCCTGCGCGGCCTGAAATCTTCTTTTAACAAGCCATGAATATTCGCACTGCATAATTTTTCAATTTGTGTTTAGTGAGGAGTAAAGTTAAATTTTATTCAAATCCACTAATTTACGTCCATTTGTTGAGTACATAGTTTCGGATTCTTTTCAGCATCCATGATCACGGGCAGACTAAGTAGGTATATGAATTATTAAAATTAAAAATTTAAGTTTAGTAAAAAACATTACGTTAAGATTCCCGGTAATTAAATTTATAGCCCATTTTGATAAGCTTTTATAAGTCTTTCGTTATCTTTTTTCATATATCTCTAAAATTTCACTATATCTCATTATGTAACAAAAATTTAAATCAGAAACTACTCTATCAATCTTGTTTTATTGAAATAAGTCTAATCACTAATTTGAAGTTTCGCGTTTCATGTGCTAAAGTAATTTTGGATCTTTCATTAACTACCTCAACATTTTCCTTAATAGTTTTCCTATCTATATTTAAGTCTAGGTGATTCCTTTGATTTTATTTGAGAATGACTTTATTTTATGATTTAAATATTTTTCCTTAGCCATCAAACAAACTTATTTAAATATTTTTGAGTATCTTCTCACATAGTTATGAAATTTTACATTAGATGTTTATTATTTTTTAACCGACGTCAATAAGGAAAAGGTTTCTCAATTCGTTTTGTATTTTTTTATATTTTTTGTTTGAACATGTACTTCCGTTTGGTCTCATATCAATTTGGTCGTTCTGATTTAGCATCCAGAAAAATTGAATAAGTCTGAAATTTACTTTAACTTTTAAAAGTGGACAATTTGGCTCAATATCCGACAATTGATCTGAAGTCGGTTTGTTTTTTGTTAAAATTTTATCATGATTGTATAATAGATGTAAATAATCCCTGTTATGCCTATTTCTCATAGTAGCCCAGTCACTTAAATTCAGTTTTTTATTACTTGTAATAACATTCTTAGTATAAACAGCATTGTATTCACTATAAATAATAATAGACATTGCTGAATTCAGTTATCTAATTATATTCTTATTGAATTATATTATTAACTCTATTCAATTATCAGATCCAAAGATAATTTTAGCTAAGCTTTTACAATAAACTTTAATTAGTTTTATTCTGTTCCTGATAATAGGTCTATACAAGATAGGAAAGTTACTCATCGGAGTACTTTATACGATCTGTGTTTTTAAAGCTTTATGATCTGAACGAATATCGCTTAAACAGCTTGATCTAAAAGTTACAAAGACATTATCTATACAAGAGGCACAAGATGGTGTTAATCTAGTTGGTTCATTAGACACACATTGAAGATTGAAGCTTTTAAATAGAGTTTAAAACTACAATTTGTTCGGTAAATCAGTTAGAATGTCTCTACTAAAGTCTCCAAATACAACTATATGCTACTTTGAGCTGATAATTTTTCTTAGAGCATCCTCCATAATAGTATAAAATTGCCCTACATCACCAGAGGGAGGCCTATACACACAAAAATATGTACTGTTCACTTTCTGCACAAGCAATCTCACATTTTCGTTTAACTGAGTATGCTGTGTTGTCCTTCCTTTCTTTAAATTTAAAACAATTTTTGTGTAATATAAGATCTCCACCTCCAATAGCAGTCACTCGGTTGAAAATACTGGTAAATTAATGTAATAAGTTTTTTAAGCTAAATGACACATTTTTAAGCCATGTCTCAGTAAAGCACAAAACATCTACATTATCTTTTTCAATGAATAATTCAAAATCGAGTACTTTGCCAGATGAACGATTTATGGCAACGCACACAATTTATTTTTAACCTGAAGGTTGACAATTGGGTAAAACTGTAAATCGAAACATGTTTTTCAATTCGAGTTCTATTACCCATCATTAAGATGTTAATAAGAGTTGTGTCACTGTTCATTTTAGTTTTTAATACTGTGTAAATTATTTTAAATATTGTGGCCGTGTGTGACAGGTAGTGATTTGTAAGAGTTCTACTGGTAAGGAGCTTATTTAAGTTTGCACCAATACCTTTACCAATGCTATCACTAAACTATTGATGGACCCCTTTTTTCTGTTTGAACAACTTTGTGCTTTGTGTATTACTCAATCACTTTTTAATGACTCAGTTTCTATTTAGAGGCCTGAATTACAAAAAAAAGTATTGAAATTACTATTCATTAGGAAGTTAGGAGTCAAATCTTTCTGCCTTAAATTTACTACCTTCTACTAAGTTATTTAATGCAATAATATGCTCTTGTATTTCTTTCTGAGCACATTCATATTTTAACGACAAATTCTGCAAAGACTGTTCTAAATTGGTAATAATGTCTTGTAATTTATTTTTTCCTGAATTAGGTGATTTTACTGTGTTATTGAATTTATGTTTTTGCAATGGTAGTTTGTATTGTAGCTTTTTAATTTGTTTATAATAGCATTTATGTTTTGTTTTTTGAGTGCATGAATTTTTCGAATAAATTTATAAATTTTTTGTAACTTTTCATTTTATTTTGACTTAGTTTTAATTAGTTATTTTCACTAATATTACATATTGAATCATCTGCTGTTAAATCTATTGTGTAAGCCAAACTAAGTAGAGTAGTAGAGCACTAAGATAGCAATAGCTAAGCTTATTAGAGTTATTATTATTAAAAAAGAACAGTTTATATAGAGTGTAATGTGAGAGAAGCGTGTCTGCGGCAAATGGTTTTGTCTTATCTTCACTTTCACTGATTGTCAAGCAAAGCAAGACGAAACAAGCCAAGTGTGTAGATAGACGTTACTCACATATGTGAGAAGTGTAATGTATGTCACAATAAATATTAATATTAATTTTTACGTAACACATGCAACGATACTCGCCCGGTTACGTTGAACAGCAAGTCATTTTGGGGTAGAACAAGTAGTCAAGACACTTGTAGAGGTTATGCTTAAGTACTAATTTAAGTAAACCCCAAACTTTATATTCCGTTCATTATTTATAAAATTATTAAATTTAATATTTTGCAATTCAAAACGTGTGCGTTCCTTGACACTTAGAGTTGCCATTCAGATGTTATACCTTATTATCTACTTCTCAAACCTTTTTATGAAATAAAATTGTTTACCTCGTGACTGTTTATTCTAATAGCCTCAATTGCACGAATAAAAGAGTTTAAAGATTGCTAGAAACTCAATATTAATATTGTTACTATTTATTATTATTATATACTACAGATAACATCAAAAATACTTTCTATTTGAAGTACAAATACTCGCCAAGAACAATTGTTTGAATTTTTGCATCTCCTGTGAACTATAGATTTTAACGTTATCGGATTTTTCGCAGCAAGCAAAATGTGTATATACTACTTATGACGGCAATATGAACCACGTAGAAGGCTTATATTAATTAAATTATTTTGATAAGCTTACCTTGGTAAAAAAAACATTATTTAAATATATTAACATCATCGATTACACTTTCGACAATGTTACCCATTCGTCAGTGTCTTCCATGCCTGCCAACATAGACCTTTTTAAATATCGTCAAGCTATCAATTTCCCCATATCGAGTTACGGTATAAATTCGTGTTTGAAAGAAAGCTCTTTTGTGTGGGTAAATTATGAAATATACTCATCCAATTTATAAAGATCCAGATAAAAACAAATGGTTACTAATATTCTTATATTGAAGAAGCTCTTTTCATGTCCGCGTGGAATAGGAGAATTTCCGCGATAAGTATTGAAACATACTGTATAATATAACATAAATGAGGCGCTTTTATTGTATACTATAGAGTTTTATGGCTTTTGCTTCGACGATGACAAAATTCCATATTGATTTTCAGACCCTTCTTCAACCCCTACAACATCACCGTACAGTGTGTAACCACAAAATTGCTAAAAAATATCATTTTGGCAACAGTTTTTATCGTTTTATGTTTAACCTAGACGATTTCCAAATTAAATTTATCCCCTATCTTAACCCTTTCGACCACTTTTATCGCGTTAATTAATAATTAAATGTTAGAATCCATTCTAAGTGTATACCAAATTTGATCTAAATCGGTTCAATAGTTTAGACAGTAAAGACGGACAGATAGACAGACTTTTGGATTTACAATATTAGTATGGATTATATCAGTAGCTTTTTGTTAATTCTTTTTAATTTAGCTACCGAATTGGGGTTTAATTAGCCGGTGTTTATTTTTTTGCTTTTATGTAGAAATAGTATATCTGATAAACTGAGCAATAACTATAAATATTGTCATCATGATACAGTTTATATATGCTTAATCGCTGACATTAACCTTTTAACATTATAAGAATATCAGAATTATTAGATTTAATGACAAAATATTTAGTAATATTGTAATATTGTAATAAATAATTTTAAGGTGAATTATTTATTACAATCACTGTGGCAGTATTTCGATGCAATTTCAAATAATTTTTAAACTTAGTTGTATTTAATAATTTGTAAACAGGGCAATAACAAAATAAAGATAAAATATTCACCTATCGAACAAAAGACAATCATCGAAATCTATACATACTTAGGTAGCATAAAGAAAATACGAATTGAGCATCTCCTTTATTGAAAATTTAGTCTAAAATGTTTCACTTCAAGCAATATTTTAAATTCATTTTTATGGTTTTTCCTATAAAAAATTGGTAACGTTACTAAAGCATCAGAAAATTCGGTCCACCCACCAACCTCGATTGGACCAGCGTGGTGCGAAACGGTCCAAAAAACCCCCTAATGGATAGCAGTGAACTATCATAGGCTGACGATGATGATGATGAACGTTACTAAATCATAGTCCTGAATCACATAACCCTCGATCGCCTGTGATCTTGAAAAAATATACCAAAAAAAGTTCAAAACGACAAACGGTTTTGCGTGAGAATAGTGTTAATAATTGAAGAACATTACCTCTTCTACAACGCCTTACTATTCTAGGATGAATAATGAAGAATGTGAGGACATCATTTTTAGAGTTAAGTATGTCATTTTGACACTCTACATTAGACAAACTGTCCTGATTCTTGTCCCAGTGTAGATATTCAAATGTAGTACACGTTATGTTCACATAAAATTTATTGGATTGAAAAAATGTGCATTCTACGTACATACAACGTGTCATAGACAACATTTTAATTAATAGAATATCTTAATAGCAGCAGAAATCGTTCTGGACTTTTAGTAAAGGTCAATGATGTTACACACTATATTAGGTTATTTTAAAAACATAAATAATATAAATAGTACAAGTAATAAATTTGAGCGGGTACCTAAAACAAAATAAAATCAGTTATAATGTTATAATTTAAAAATGATTTTCGTGCATAAAAGCAAAGCAGTATTCAAATATAATAAAATTTTAGGTATGCTTTCCTGATAGAGAATATAGACCATGCCATTATTCCTTTATACATAACAATAAAAGAGAGTTCTAGAAAATGGCCCTTTTATTAAATATACTGTTAGTGTGTGTACTTAAATAAACAAACAATTTTTTGAAAGGTTTTTATTTATAAATTAACAGCGCCTTCAAACCAACTCTCAGAAATATTTTAATAATTAATTTGCTAGGATATTTACTGAACAGTAATAAACAATAATTGAAAAGCCGTAATTGTTCCATTTTTATGGTTCAACGGATTTCCCTTTTTCGTATTTATTTAAACAAGGCGCTCCAATTTCTATTGTGCAAATTACTGAGATAACACAAAACGTTAAGTAATAACCCTAAAATCTTGTTTATACTCATCTTTAATGATGATTTTGCCCTAAAATATTTAATAAACGTTCAACGTAAATGCTGCCGAGCATTTTAAAATTTACTTAATTTCGCATTGTTATTATTGCGTGTACATGTACAATATTCCTGATATTTCATTACATATGTATATAGTATAATTAGACAAAAATCCTTACAAAATAAGGTTTATTTTAACTTACATTTTGAAGCAACGTACTCTCTAGGTATTCTACGGTTACATTTACCCTCCATGTCAATGAAACGCATAATGTTTTTCTATTTCTATATTTTTTAAAAGTATAATAAATCCTGCTAAAGACGTTTTTGACCCCCTATACTTACTTCTCACAAGGTCGTTGCACGCATAAATTATTATTGGCTAATTTGAAAATAACATGCCTAATTTTAAAACGTGATAGTAATAACAAATGACCTAATAATGTATTACTGTATTGGTGCCGACTAGTTTCAGACCTATCGGATATACGTCCTTCATCACTAGTCGGCACCAATACCGATTTCACGTGAGTAAAGCCGTTAAAAGAATACATTATTAATGTGATGTTTAACAAAAAACCTTTTGAGATAAAATATATTAGATAAATAAATTGCTGGTGATCATTGAGAAAGGCCTATGTCCAGCATTGGACGATAATGATGATATAAAATGCGACGGCAGAAATTCTAGGCCTGTAATAATATCCTCTTATACATGTATTTATGACGATTGTTTGCTTTATGTTAAACATTACATTAACACTGATCAAAAATTGCTCAAAAAATTACGTTGTATACCAAATGTGTGGAAATAGATCATATTCTGTACAAGCTATTCTCCCAGTAACTTAATAATTACACTAACGTATCGTTCATCATTCAATTAGTGATTTATAATTAACAAATATAATTTAAAAACAAAAGAAAGAAGATATGTACATGAAAACAAAGTCAATCACCAGAATTTCCTGCCAGGACCCTCTGAAAAATAATTTTTTTCTAATAGAAGATGTAAAAATTGAATATGTCCAATTAAGGAAAGTGAAAAATAAATGTTTATTACCTTTTTAAAGAGCGCTCCTTATATTCGAGTTAGATCATATTGTTTGCGGCAAAAATAATGGATTCAGATGAAAATACAAACAAAGGGGTTTTGTCGACAAAATAGCTGCCATCAATTAGGCATAATTGATGGATCCAGTTTTCACATCAAAGATTCAGTAGCAACAACCTATACTAGTTATTTCATTTGCATAAAACGGCTTTTTAAAATTATACTGATAATAGTAACTTGTATTGATAGTCTAGTTCGAGGATAGATGAAATTTGAATTAGCAGACTATAGGTAATTTTTATTATTTAGTTGTCAATATTTACTATTTAGTTGGCAGCGAGTAGCTAGGGATCGGCCGCCTTGGCGTTCATTGAGAAAGGCCTATGTCCAGCACTGAACGGATAGGGGCTGCTAATGATGATGATGATGATGATTTTACTATTATAGATATATTTCCGTGAAAATTACCTAATAAGGTAATAAAATAATTAACAAAACTTTCACGCTGTGGTCAGCTACTGCATAGAGTAATATATAACTATAGGTGAATCCGTCTGCCAGTTTTTAACGCAGTAACATCTATCGTAACATGCCAATATCATATCAATCAATCGTTTAATGCTTTTTTTACTAAACATATAATTATTGGTTTAATTGTTATAATAAAAATTAAACAAACCATAATTTGTTTCTTATAACGCTTAATACGTCTTTAAATATTAAAAGATTTATATCCGTTTCTTACCATTTTATGTAATATTACATCCATATTAATCAAGTTTCGTTTTCTCGCCTTATGAACTCAAAAAGAAGGATAGATCTAAAAACACCGCGACATTGTAGCAGCCTGCTACCGGAAGCTTATCAGTTCTTCATCAGATTAGTAAAGTCACGCGACGCGAATGGTCAATACCAATTTTATTTATTGTAAATAAATTGGTGTTGGCGTATTTTCTATTTTCTCTTCCCTCGTCTTAAATCCGGCCTCTAATCTTCTTTTTTGAGCCAGATCGCCCATAATATACATTTTTTAAAGATAATTAAGCGGCCTAATCACCCCATTGCCCATTAAGTAAGACGCGCTGGATTAGCATTTAAAACGTCAGTCCTGCGCCTAATCTCGTATCGTCATGTTAGTTATCCATGCCTTCGGACTGAAAGGGGAAGGAAGAGGGAATGCAATAGCTCCTGCGTAGTTGAGTGATCTCTAATATAACGCGGCCACTGTAGTTAAAATGGCTCAGATAACAATATTTTGAATCACCGTTGGTTTACAAAGCTATTTAAGCCTAAAAGGGAATCAAATTAAAATTATGGCTTTTTGGTTTAAGTCATGACAAGATGAATTCCCGTCTAGCTAGTAAAAATACCAAAATTAGAGACGAAAATATAATAAGCAATAGTCAACACTTTTGGAAAGCATAGTTTAATCACTACTACATTTCAAAGAAGTCCCATAGGAACGTATTTACAACATCTTTACATTTCTGATTAAATTAAGAGAAGAGTAATAGCTTAGATAATTGATTATACATTAAAATAGCCAATTATTTAAAACAAAAAGATATTTTAATGATGATCTTATATTTAGTTGATGTACTTTTAGTATATTTAGGATGATGTACTTTATAAAGTTCGCAAACCATTTTTTCTTTAGTATTTCTAAAGGAACTCAGTTCTTTCTAATGATGAAGTTGAATTTCGCATTTTTCTTCTAGTTACATGAAATAAATTAGACAGAACAGGAAAGCAATGTCAATTTTCAATAGAAGTCTTACGTTTAGTCAGGAGCAGACTTGCGCAATTTATTTTCATTTAATGTTAAGTATTTATTGCTTAAAGTTTTCGTTTGATGTACAGTGTATTTATTTTTTAATTTATTTTTTTACAAAAAAGAGACATTATTTGGCGACTTTACCTTACTTTATATCATACTATGTAATTCTGATTATTTAATACTAGTTGAAAATAAATAGGGAATATGAGCAATGTCTGCGAGGTATATTGTAATGTACTGTATGATATATTTTATGATTAGAGGCTAAGTTTTATAGCTTTATCATTTCTCATGTCATCTCCGTACAATTTGAAACTACAAGTTACAAGTTGACTACAAGTTAGTTAGTGTAGAATAGATTTTAATCATACACAGTTGAGACCGTTCTAATAATAAAGTTACGTATATAAATGTATGGTATTATTCTTAACTTTGTAACATCCAAAAACATTTTTAATCACTGACCCAAATGCAACCAAATTAAATTGAGTCGACATTTGAATGTTAACCTTTTCATATGCTAATGTAATGATCATACAACAGCAGGCATATGCTATTCGCAAAACGAAGCAGAAACTTTATCATGGAATAATGCTCGAACAGACCTTTCTTTATATGAATCTTAATATGAAATCATTTTCAATTTAAATTTGACATTACTTCGAATATTATTATAACGAATATAAACTAAACGTATTATACGTATCTATCGTTTTCATTTCAGATTATTATTATTTTTTTGTATGCAGCGCGTTTTTAAGAAAGAATAATGTCAAGGATTATTTATTGTACTATTATACATGTTAAATTATTAAATGAATCGTCAATATTTTATGTTTTAGATAAAAAAACCGTTACCTCACGAAATCTGAGTAATCTCGAACTACTGGAGTATGTGAAACTTCACACTCAATAGAATAAAGGAAAAGGTTTGACACCAAAGGTGGAGAACTACCACCATAAACGTAATTTCAACATTTTACTTTCATGAATATTAAAAAACAAAGAAGTAAAGTTGATCACATGCGTCGCAAGCGTAGGTAATCAACTATCGTATGAATTAATAAATAACGAATACTTTTAGTACCGACAATCGTATCCACCGTTATCATGAATATAATATCTAAATATTTCCTTGTATAGATAGTAGGAATATGGATATAATTTGTGATAGTTTTAAAACCTTTTTATGACCGCGTTAGCGAATTGCTTTGTTCGCCAAACGCTGAGACAAATTACCGGAGCGAGTGAAAAGGTTTTATACCGTTTACACTTAGCAATGTCGTAACGCGGTCATAAAAGTGTTTTAAAACATATCACCAAATTACTTATATCACCAATATATCTCCCTTTACCCTACCACATTACTTTTATTTTATTTTGCACTGTAAAAATACATTTCTAATTTTTGACCCGCATGTTAAGAAGCCATTTTTCGTTCATTCCTTTTTTTTTATTTAATGGCCTGGTATTCAATAGCGGTGTTATAGAGTTACCTCTTTGTTTTAACCATAGATAATTTTGTTACAAAATTAACTATCATTTATTATTCATTTACACAATTATTTTTATTATTCCAATTGTCCTATTGTCAATGAAAACTTAATACAAATTTTAAAAAAGCGCCATTTATTGACACATACACAACCCAATCAAAAGATATCGCCAGCTAGCAGCTTGTATCAAACAATAATAGTAAGATAATTCGCAATGAAACAGTATTGCAACTTTTAAAAGATTTTGAATGATTCTATCGACCAACTTTGACTAAACTACACATGGCGCGTAAATAATATTAAAATTGATTATGTAGTTAAGGAGTCCATCGTGGACAAACAACCTGATATGTGAATTATATGTTAGATTATCTTGATGTAATTAAGATCTTGGACGATAAAACAAAAAGAGAAATAAATATACACTTCTTGTCACAAACATACAAAATCAGTTCACTCTCACAGTATGTTACTGCCATATATAATCCCTTAAAATTTTGCAAAAATTAAAAAATACACTGATTCAAATATATTTAATTAAAGACATTAAACATTTTTATGGCCGTACATATACATAAATTTTATCACTCTTGGTTAAATTTCTTTAAAACATTTAATAAAGCGACAATAGTTGAATAATATAATATTTAATTTACAAAAGTTGGCATTTTTTGAATTCTTGGGAAAGATATCTTATTTTTTCCTCATTTGAAAACCTAATAAGATAAGATAAGATCCAATAAGAGTAGAAAGAGGCGAAGCAATAAAAATAACTTTAGTCTTTACCATTATAACAATATTGCATTTGCGATATTGCAAATTTTCATAATGTCTGCCGCTTTGATCTAAGCAATATGAAAAAAAAATATTACGTGCTGATATCGCAAGTTATATTTTATTAGGAATTATTGTAGGAGGAATTGCGTCTCCTGCTATTGTAGTAAATTTAAGAAAAATATACAATTTATAAATTTAAGGTTATTATTGTTGTAAAATTTTATTTATTATTTTAAATTATTATTGGCTTTTTAAAATATGTATGCCTCGCTTAGAAGCCTGGTACTGGTCGCCGTGTGAAACGACTCCTCACAAGATAGAGTGACGACCCGTGCAAATATACAGGGTGTCAGTCAGATGCAGGTAAGCTAAAGATCGCACCACTCAGGGAATAACGGGAAAGCCCATGTATATTTATTTTATATGTTTTACATTACACATAACGACAAGCTATTACTACTACTGTATGGTAATTGCACTGATTATATCTTGATCATAACAAATACTCTAACTCTAGGTGATATTTTGTCTCAGAAAAATAGGTTAGGGTTAGTTAGAATAATATGTTTTTTTACATATTACATTGCCGAAAACCGCGACAAGTGGAAAACAATTATCTACAGATAGAGGTACATATTTCATCATTAAAATTTTGTGCATAAAAATCCAGTTATTGTTTAAAAATTTATAGCAAGTTTAACGAATGCACAGATTGTCTCACCTATTGTAACGCGAGATACTAAAAGCTTTGATAAAGCTTTTGTTTGTATTTACATTGTTAAAATGTCACGCCCTGATTATCGGATGCCGTGTCCTCCTGACGTGATATTTACAGTATAATTATTTGTATCTTGTCAGTTAATGAAAATGATATATTTTGTTACATTAATTATGATAATCATCAAATAACTAAACAAGATACAATTGTTAACAATTTTTACCATGTTTGATAAAACGTCAAGAGGTGTTTTTACGTACATCAAAATTCAAAGAACCGTTATAATCGATGCTTAGTACGGCAAGTTAATGATTACTGTTTATAGAGCATTATATGAACTTTAATGATGGAAATTGCTTGAAGATTACCGTCTATAGATTTGCTGTAGTATGTGGTAATAAATAATTCTAAATAAAACGACAAAAGTCAAAATATTACAAATGAAAATATTTGTTAAATAAAGTTGTTTTGCTATCATAAGTCTTCAATTTTTTATTCTAAATTTATCAATAAATCTTGAATCTGATCCCTTACCAATTTTACGCTTATAACTTTTTCGCCTTTCATGTTTATTCACCGTTTCACCAAAGTATTATTAAAATATATACGTAATAAAATAAATTTGACAATGACGTGAAGTCTCTCGATTTTTAACAGTTTCGTTATAAACTTAAATAGTGTACAAACAGGTACCAATTTTTTTTATACATTTAACTTATAACATTAATACGATTATATTAATTACTTGTAAAATAGCCAACTGGGTCACGAATATGTACTAAATGTGTACATTTTTTTATTTATTTTCACTAATAAGTATATTTAAAATAATAATAATATTATGTATTAGTTTTACTGAATACAAAGCTTTGCGACTTACTGAAAATGACACGTATACCAAACTCTCCGAACCTATTACCTCTTGTCGAAAACTTTTGCATTCTAATTGCTCAAAGCGTTCCATGAAATCAGTGATTTTTAAAGAGGTCACAGAGCGGCAATAAATTATAACATGCCTCGAATTATTTTGGATTAAATACCAACTAAGTTAGCGAGCCTCACATTTTCTTTTTAAACTTAAACAAAAGGAAGGAAACCATACAATTTAAAACTTCTTTTTAAATTTAATAAAAAGACAAATCGGGCAGAATTTAAATTTGGCAAAAAACTATTGAAACCAAATAGGTTGGATTAAAAATATACTATAATGTGTTTTGTTTCTTTTGAACGTTAACCTTTTAATTAAGAATTATACCTGTCCATTAGAAATTTATCAGCAGTAGCTTGAGTTTCTGTCAGCCGATATATAAGATTAAAGTCTTAATATAATTTTTAGTTAAAAAAACAGTTTTATGTTCTTAGTGGAACTTAAAACTGTTTTTTAACTTGATAACGTTTTATTGGTTCCTTTTGGTAATTACGCTGTTATTAGGGCCTAGCTTGCTTACTTACGAAAAAATATTTTTAGACGTATCTTAACGCTGTAGATTAACTGACTGAGATCAATAAGAGTGAAGCTGCAATAAAAGCAAAATGCATTTAATAAATTGAGTTATGCAAAAACTGATTATGCCCTTTTTTAGGTCCTGTTATTTTCCTAAGAAACAATTGTTTACGTATTTTTGTATTTATATCTATATATACAGGGGTGGGTGGATCTACCTTACTGAGGGAGTAAGACAGATCCGCAGTGCAAGTGCAATTAATCAATTGCCAATCTACCTGCTCAGCGTGGTAATTATGAGCAATTACTTTCCAATGAACGCCAATTAATGCAAACAGCCCTATGTTCCCGGTAGTCCCTATATTTTTGGCCCCGGTACCGCCCATGGTAACGGTGGATCTAGGGGTGCGATAAATCCACGGGTTACCGCTACTAGCCAAAACTTGAACGGGCTACGTATAATTGACGAACGTTGAGACTTGGCGAATACCTGGCCGAGCTAGAGGTAGAACTGGGCAAGCTCCGGTGGCACGTTTTAGGGCTGTGTGAAGTCTGAAAACCAGGAGAAGACACCATAACCTTGCCATCGGGTCCTCTTTTCTACATCCGTGAGGGCGACCTTCCGCCTCAAAGTGACCTGGGATTCCTTCTCAATAAACCCCTTGTTGACATCATTGTCGTAGTTTCGAGCGTCTCGAGGAGGGTTGTGTACATTGTTATTAAGCTGACAATAAATATTCCTATAATTGATACACGTGTTCACACCCACTTCGGCACGCCCTGATGACGATGTGGCAGCCACTAACGAGGATGTCTCCCGGGCCTTGCATAACTTTCACAAGGCATATGTTGTCATGGGGGATTTCAATGCTAAAGTGTAAGTACGAACGGGCGTTTAGGACCCCCAGTGTCGGTAGTCGAAATTTCATGGGTCAGATGCTGGTCAATTTCTCGAGAAGGAAGGGCTCTTTTTAATGAATTCATATTTTAACAGGAGTCCTCACAGGAAGTGGACAAGGCAGAGTCTCGATACTGTGACAAGGAACAAGATAGACTTCATCATGATGGAACGGAAACACATATTCAGTGATGTCTCTGTGATCAATCGGTTCAAAATTGAAAGCGATCACCGACTGATAAGAGGCCATCCATCCAACATCATCAGCCTGTAAAAGTCCACTGCTGGACATAGGCCTCCCCTAATACACCATTATGGGAGTTTTGGACTGTATCCCACCACGCTGGTCCATTGCGGGTTGGTGGGTGGACTGACTTTTACATGCCCATCCGTGGCATGGATCATCTTACTTTTCAGACAATTGGGTGACCAGCCCAATAATAGCCCTAACCAACTAGGAAACAACAATGAAAATTTGTTTAGTCCCCGCAGGACTCCGCGACCTCCGGTTTTTAAAGCACACGCCCATACCACTAGGCTATGGAGGCAGTCATGCTGGTGAGAGGCACCATGAACTTATATTACCAGCGCAAACGGGTCCGCTTGGTTAGGTCTACTCTCCGACCTAACTTCAGGCAAACCGTGATGGGCTCTGAAAAATTCTAAATGGAATTAAAAGTTCTATTTTTCAAGAAGGGAGAAAATACTTTACTCAAAAATTACCGACCAATCTCGCTTTTAAGCCACATATATAAGCTGTTCTCGAGGGTCATGCCGAATCGCCTCACTAACAAGCTAAACGGATTCCAGCCACCGGAGCAGGCAGGGTTTCACAGGGGATTCAGTTTCATAGACCACATATACACCATAAGAAAAATTGTACAAAAGACTCATCAGTACAATGAGCCTCTGTGCCTTGCCTTTGTAGACTATGAGAAAGTTTATGACTCTGTTGAAACCTGGGCTGTTCTGGAAGTTCTTCAACGATGTCAGGTTGATTATCGATACTTCGAGGTGTTGAGAGGTCTCTATAGTGCTGCGTTTATGTCTGTTCTGATTCCGGGTGGTCGAAGAAGACTTATCAAAATGCATCGAGAAGTGCGACATGGGGATGTTCTTTTCCGAAACTGTTCACTTATGCTATGGAGGATGTTTTTAAGGCCCAAGTTTAGGCTGGATGTGGCATAAACATCAACGGCGAATACCTTTCACACCTCCCTTGTGCCGACGATATTGTTAAATTGACAAAGACGTTGGAGGGCTTGCAGGAGACGTTGCACAATTTAAATGAATCCTTCTGATGTATTGTCCTCAGGGTGAACTTAGACAAACCTAAAGTCACGTTTAACGAACACGTTATCCCGAGGCCGGTCAATGCAATGGCGTTACTCTGCAAGTTGTCGATGAATATGTCTACCTTGAGCACATTTTGCAGTTAGGTAGACACAGCTTTAAGAGAGAAGCCGATAGAAGGATTCATTTGGGCTGGGCTGCATTTAGACAGCTGAACTACATTCTTACGTCAAAGAAAAAGTTAAAGACATAAGTATTTACCCAACGCATAGTCCCAGTAATAAACTACGCGACCGAAACGTGGCCTTTGGCTGTAGAACTGTTCCACAAATTTGTTGTAGCTCAACGGGCTTTTGAGCGCACCTTACTTGGAGTTTTTTTGTCAGATAAAAATCGTAACGAAATTTTTTACTAAAATTATTAGCCTATGTCCTTTCTTGGAGTATATTCTAAGAATGTACCAAATTTCATCGATTCAATGGTTTAGACAGTAAAGACGGATAGACTGACCGACAGAAAGACAGGCAGACAGACAGAGTTACTTTCACATTTGTAATATAAGTATTATAAAAAATAATGTCCTCTTTATTTATTTCTATTAGCTTGCGCGAATATTATACATTATTAAATAAAATTACTTTACGGATTTTATATAGCGTTTATTTTACATTTTAAATTCCGACGTTTCGAACACTTTCCAGCGGCTGTGGTCACGGGGTCGACGTTGAAAGTATATCAAAGGGCTTAAATTTGCAATTGCACCAGTGAAAATCCTGATGAGCAAATTGTATGTAGTGTGAGGATTGTTTGTTCAAAAATCAATTGCAAAGGAAAGATTTGGAGGCTATCCGACAAGATATTTCGTCAATGTGTCGTCGAAGCAAAGTGCCGAAACCTAATCTTCCTAAGGATGAACTTATTGCACTTAACAACTTACGCAACAACAAAGAACTAACAATTCTCCGAGCAGACAAAGGGTAATTCTACGGTGATCATGGACACGTCAGATTATAATAAATTAGAACAACTGTTATCGGATGAAACTACTTTATAGAAGGTCAAAACTGACCCTACTACGAAAATCTCAAATTAACTAGCGATCTTATTAAAAAGCACCTGAAAACTTAATTCTTGACGTAAAATTGATAATACCTTCATGTCCCAAGCCCCAAAATTGTATGGGTTTGCCTAAAATACACAAATTTCAATGCTCCATTGTGCCCTATTGTTAGCTAAATTGACTCACCCACTTACAAATTGGCTCAACATTTAGTAAAAATCCTCTCACCACTCAGAGGACAAACAAGCGTTTACAAAGATTCATACCATTTTGTTAGCGAGGTAAACATCTACATCTTGCTGACAATGAAACTATGAGTTAGTTTTGATGTTCAATCTTTGTTTACATCTATACCATAGAAGATTGCATCAATATTGAACAAGAAAGTTAGAGGAAAATAACATCTCAATAGAATATGCATTTTTCTAAAACATTGCCTAACATCTGGCTATTTATTGTGGAAAGATGAGTTCTACATGCAGATGGATGGTGTAACGATGGGTTGCCCTGATGTCTCCTATTGTTGCTGACATTTTATGGAAGACTTTGAGGAGAAGGCCCTTCACCACTGCTCCCATTCATCCAAGATTTTATAAGCGCCTATGTGGATGATACATTTACTATCTTCATCATCAGCCTGTGATAGTTCACTGCTGGACGTAGCTCTCCCTAATACACCCCTATCCAGGGTTTTGGACCGTATCCCACCACGCTGGTCCAATGGGTTGGTGGTGGACTGACTTTACATGCCCACCATCTTACCATATGATAAAAATAAATGCATTTTTAAACCACCTTAACTCCATAAATTCAAAAATAAGTTTACTATGGAGTTAGAAAATAATAATTCTTTAGCTTTTCTTGATGTTTTAATTATTCACAATCCTGATAACACCTTGAGCCATACTGTGTATAGGAAACCAACCCATACAAAAAATATTTAAATGGCAATTCCACACCACCATCCATCCCAGTTAGCTACCGTGGGCAAATCTTGTTTCAGAGAGCACGAGGGATCTGTGATGATGAACACCTGGCCTGAGCACAACAAAGCAAATTGGGAAAACAAGCCTGTGGCCAACGGGGTCACAGGACGGAGTGAAGGCAGCCACAGTGGGAGGAAAACCCGCGTTCTACCTTTGTGAGAGGCGAATACAAGATTTTTGGGATTTTGAGGGGGCTTAATCAAACTTTTTCAACGCAAGAAGATTTCACCCTACCACCTGTCAATGCAAATTCCCACAAGACCCATTGGACAAAACAATTAAAATAAAAATTGAAGGAAATATAGCTGAATTAAAAATAGAAGACCCAACAAGTAATTATTTTAGAATTAAAATTAAAATCTGGAAACCCGGCCCACTGGCAAGAAGACGCATGACATCCGTTCCCCGGACCACGGGTGGAAAGGTTAAAGTCGGAATTTAAAAAAAATAAACCGAAAAAACCGAAAGAATTTAAATAATGTCCCTTTGTCGATTTGACTACGGCGGCAAATCTATATTAAGATCGCCAACGCAGAAGATAGAAGGTAGAAGGTACGCACCACAGTTGATCCATTTTTTTCTCTGCCAATGTAGGGGATAACGACACGATCGGAGAGAGGGGCGCAAGATGACTTTCTTTCGCCCATCCGAGCAGGATATTTTACATAAATATTTATTTTAAGTTTTAATGTTATTTATTTAACTGATCAACAATTTGTATAATTTTACTTTGTTACAAAATTTTTTTTTTTTACATTAAACCACAAAACATAAACTATTAATAAGAATAATTTACCGAAACTATCTATTAAAAGTAACGCTCAGGCCTTTAGATTTAATGATACACGACCAACCAAATTTAATGTTTTGGCTATAAAGTGAAAAAGAACTGCCTCATCCGTTGGAATGGGCATGTGTTTAGAAACCGGAGGCAGGTTCGAATCCTGGGGATTCAACAACATTGTTTTTTGGTTAGGCATTTGGGGGCCGACACCCAATTGTCGGAAAGAAGATGATCCATGCGTCGGATGGGCGGGTGTCGGTCCACCCACCAACCCGCATTGGACCAGCGGGGTGGAATAGATCCAAAAACCCCAATGGATAGGGGTGATTAGGGGAGGCCATGTCCACAGTGGGCATCCAATGCGATGATGATTATGATAATGAAAAAAAAAGGATTTTTTTTGTTATAATTCTGAAAACTACCCTTACTATATCTGACTTTCCTTCTTGAAATTATAAATTAATTATATAATTGTTGAGAGCCTGGTTAATTTCATTAACTCAGGAAACTTTGTAGTCGGGACCCAATTATAGTAAGTGTTTGCTTTCCAAAGGTTTATTAAAAAAACTTTTTTTTTGGTAAAAAGGAATCTTTGTGGATAAGAACTTAATCGGTTTATACGTTATTTAAAAATCAAAATACAAACTTGCACATTAATATTTTTTTTGTGTAAGTTCACATTTTTCAAATATTTAAGCAAAGAGGTAAGAAAATATACGCTCCGAATGGAGTAGCTCCTTTTTCATGTCCTCGTCTAGCTAATTACTTTAATAATAACTATGGTAAATAAAAAACAAACATACTATGTTTATTCTTAATTTTTTTTTAAGAGTTATTTTCATATTATATTATGTTTATTATTTTTAGAGCTTTTTTTATATTATAAAATAAATTTAAGGCGTTTTTACAACGAATGTCAAATTCTAACAATAATATAAAAGCAAGTCCTTTTTGTCCTACTAAAATTCAATAAAGGTTTACTAATCTATACTCTATAATCGTAGTATATCTATAGATTTTCCAGCCTTTTCCAGCCTTTCCAGATTTTAAACGCCAGATTTTCAAGCGATGTTGGACATCCTGACTATTTTTAGTAAATTACTGTTATTTTCAAAAACCAACGAACATTTTTGGGAAATTCTGCGTTTGCAGGTTCAGTATGGTAATGAGGAAATAAAGGATGGGAAAATTAGCGCGAGAAAGGAACGGGTGGGCCGGTGGGAACCCAGAAGTAAAGAGAGTTTTGATAGGGTTAAGGATAATTGATTATTCTTCAATAAGTTGTTGCAAGATGATGTTCCCTGATTACAGGTAATAGTTTGCTAGTCCCAAACCCATAAAAATGGGGATTGAAAAGTACGAGGAAAAAGTTTTGGTGTACACAGATAAAAATGGAGGAAAAAAATTAAGACTAACTAGATTTAAAGATTTAACGTGAATCTTTTTTGTTTCAAAAATAGAGGGCCACCAGGGGCATGGGCAAGTCGAGGCCCCGAGCTTAGGAGGCCCAGAATTTTACCAGAAACCCTATTGAAACGAATTTTGAAGTTTCTCCCATTTTCAAAAAAAATGAAAGGACAATTGAAATTCCAATTTGGGTCTGATATACCCGGAGGGGTAAAACTTTCAATAGATATTAATTATATTATTAATGTAAAATTAAACCGATAAAAGCCAATAAAAAATAAAAAATAATAATGTATGGTAATTAAATACAAATGTAAAAAAAAACAAAATCCAAATTCGGCTTTTATTCACGAAAGCCGTTAAAAAAACGAAAACGCAAACTGTGAAAAAATGCTTGAAAGTACATTCTGATTTGAATTTTGAAACGTATTCAGTTCAGTTTTCATTTTGCTATGATGAAGTAGCAAAATGAAAAATTTGTTCCCCGGGAACGGGAACTAGACCCCGGGATTAAAGAAACGCCCTTATTTGTAGGTTTGGAGGCAGTTTATTATACATTATACAAATATATAGTGTAGTATATTCAAAATATTTCTGTATAAAGAAGAGAAAATAGATTTAATAAGATTATTATCAAAATTACCCACGCACTAAAGTTGTGCAAACATATTACAAAAGTTATCTCTATATATAATTTTTCTATTCTTGTGAAGTAACTCCCTTAACGACTGGACCGATTTGAAACAAATTTTTGTGTTTCGAATTAATATCAAATAAAGATTGATTTTTTTTAAAAAGTTAAACAAAATGACCTCCCCAGATTGTACAGATCCTTTTTTTTTTTGTTGAAAAAACTTGTTTGAGCGTCCTTATTAAAGTCAATTAATTGGAGATCCAAAAATTTATTCGATATCGAGTGAAATTGGCCTGGGGTCCCCTCCGATTCATTATAGGAAGAAAACATTTATTTATACCTTATAAAGATCAGCACCATGGTGGGAGTATCAAAATTATGTTGATTTATACCTTTGTTAAATAATTGAACCGGGGAGGTCCCTGTTCCTGGGAGGTCCCCCGTTTCAGGGGAGACCGTCTTGCCTATTTCAAAGGGGGGTTTATTTCAAAGTAGGGGGAAAACACTTTTTCCCTTTTAAAGGGCGCCGAGCGTATTTCGGGTAAACGAGACTTAACATCCCATGTCTCACGGTGCGGGTTGGCGATACTACTAGTTTACCAATTCATGGGGGGGGATCACTTCCCATCAGGTGGCCGACTGTTTCGTCTGCCGGTATGCCATAAAAAAAAAAAAAATTTCCAGTTTTTTCGTTTATTAAATGTTAACTATTTTTGATGGAAAATTTTTAATTTTAAAAAGGTGGGTTGTTTTAATTTTAAATTTATTATTTTGTTGTTGTTAGGTTGTAAAAGAACAAATTAATGTTAAACTAAACACGAAAAATTTTTAATAAATAGTATGGAATTGAATGCCACCTTTAGTCACATTAATACCAATTATTTAAAAATCTTTCGAACAGAAAGTTTTAAATTATCGTTATTCATCGATACAATATTCAATCTTTCATCTTTTGAAAATATTTTTATGCTTCATAATTTTAAATGTCTAATATAAATGAAATAAATACTTTTAACTCACTTTTAAATTTAATTAATCATTTGTAGAGCAAAAATTTTAGAACCCGTTCTTAGAGAGTAGGTAACAATTTTGAAGTTACATCTTTTTAAAAATATAGTGGTCTTTATTTATGGTTTAACATTATTTTGTTTAAAATACCGATGCTTAAACAAAAAGAATCAATAAAAGTTTTTAAGAAATGTATAGAAGAATGTTTTTGGAAAGATACCAACCAAAACAACCAGTTTTCGTATCGCAAAGAATATTCAAAATTTTTAACGCTTGAGAAAGCAACACGGTCCACAGGTTAACGCTTGGGGTAAACCACCAAAATTAGGAAAAATGTAGATTTCCTGTTTTAAAATAATTAAACTTTGACTATTTTTTAATAAAAAGAAACAAGAAAATTATATCAAGAACAATGATCATGGGTAAGAGAAAACAATTTATAGGTATTATTTAAAAATTTCTTGACATTTACTTTCCAAATATATAATGCAAATCAATTTGAAGGTTTAAATTGACTCCATATTTGAATAATTAGTACTTTAATAATTACACATAACGACTTTCTGTTTACTTTTTATTATAAATGAAATAAAATCAACATCATAATAGGTAGTCAAAAAAATCAAAGGGATGGACTTAATATTTCAGAATGAGTTAAAATTACCTAATTACAAAAGTCAACATCTAGGAATTTAAGACAAAACTTTGATTGGAAACGACCAAGAGCCAATGAGTTAAGGGTAAAAAATTTTGCGGTGTCTCTTAAGAAAGTTTCACCTTCTGACACCAATTAATTGTGCAGGCCTTTAGTCTTCTATATGACTATGGTGGGGTGGCTGTTTTGACCCGAATGCAGATTAATCATTAAACCTACCAACTTGAAAACAAACGATTAATTTTCAACTCGTAAATATAACAATTCCCATCTCCGAAAGAAGTGCAGTACCATTTGTGGAAAATGTTTTAAGAACTTTAATTGCCCTTTAATATTTTTGACTGTGTTGATTGACCCTTTCCGCTTTCACCTGCTCAATTAAAATAAGAATTTTCGTCAACGCAAACGTTTTCTGAACCATCGTTCGATTCTTCGTTTTTTTCACATCCGTCCCTTCAGTGGAATAGGTTACCACCGCAAACAGGGCATTTCAAAGTGTTTATCCCAAAAAATTAGGATTATATTTAAAACTGTCCACGAAAGTATCAACTTTATTGAAGTTTTACTTTAGGGCGCGCAGAAAAAAGATGAGAGGAATTTTGGGTCCAAAAATTAAAGTTTTAAATGAAAACGGTGAAATGTTTAAAAGGCCATATTAAAAGTGAAAGGGATTTTGTGTAGGATTGGAGTTTTTTTGTTTTTTATTTAGAAGTTGTTGTAATGCTCTAAGGTTTAGATTTGCGTTTTGGTATATATATATATATATATAATATATATTTATTATTTAAATTTGAAAATATATTATTATAAATATATTAATGTTTTAATGATGTTTTTCAACTTGAATAATGGTAAATTTTTTTCATTTAATATATAAATTTGGATTTATCTTTAAAAGTTTTGAAAGCGCCATCTAGTCTTAAATCAAAGCTTCTGATTTATAGTTCCCAAAGGTGCCAACATCTTTAGGAATTTTAAATTGGAAAAGATGGGTTGAACTACCGGTTATATGATGTATCAAAGAGTCTTGTGGAATCCAAAATTTTAATGAATTATTTTGATTAGTTTGTAAACTTCACTTTAATTGTCTTTTATTTTGATTGATATTACTTACTATTTGTGAATATTTAGTGAAAAAATTGTGTTTATATTTTCTTTTCAAGGCCCAATAAATTGAGGTTAACATCCGTATGTATTATTTATTGTATCAAAATTATTTGCATGCAATTAAAACTATTTTTAATATAGTAAGGGTTGTTAAAAGTTTTTAAGTATCTATATATTATAAGTATTTTATCATGTTTTATATGAATATATTTAAATGACCCGAGACCTTTGTCCTGTCTTAACGATGATTATATCTTTCAAATTGGGTTAGTTAATACAACGTGTGTATATTATTTAGCTTTTATTATAACAATCATATTTTAAATACATTTTAGTTTATTTTCTTACGTATATAAATAGTTTTTTTTATTTCAAGGAACAGGGAAAATAACTGACCATGGAAAGAAGGATTTTAAAGATTGGGCCCAAACATTTAGGACCCTTGAGTTTTATTTATCGAAATTGAAAATTGCTAAATTGGCTTTTGATGACGTTGTTCAAATTCTTCACAGCATTGGACGAAAAAAGACGTTGGTTTAATTCCGCAACAAACAATTAAACGGATTTTTAATTCGAAATTAGGGAATACAGAGAAACAAATTTAAAAACTTCAGTCTACCCCCGGATCGCGGTCGCGGGGTTAAACGTCGGGAATTTAAAATAAAACGTCTTTTGTTTAATAATTTGACCAACAATTTAATCATCATTCATTGAGGAATCATCTTGAGTAACGATAATCATTTTGGTCATTTGTTTCCATATTTTTTCAACAACCCCGGCCATTTAAACCGGAGGTCAGCGTTCAACCGCGGGAAACAACTTGTTATGTTGTTATTGGTTTGTTAGGACATGACCGATCACCCAATTGTCAAAAGTAAGACGATCCGGTTGGAAGGGCGTAAAAAGTCGGTCCACCCACCAACCCACTGACCAAAGGGATGGGTATCGTCCATCGTCCATCTTTTAATTTTGAGTGGTTAGAAAACCTGCACGATGAGCCCGGTTTTTAGGGCAAGAAAGTGATAAAAAATTGGAAATATATGATGTAAAACATTGGTCGTTTGATTGACCATATTTATATTTAATTTGAGGGTTTTAAATTTGTTCTTCTTGAAAGTTTGCAAGGGATCGGAAAGGTTTTAAAATTTAGAAGTTTTGGTTTATTTATTTGAAGTTCAAGAAAGCATGAGGTGGGAATGAGCGTTTGACCCCATCCAACAAGTAGCTGAAATCTACCATACCATATTTTGATGAATTTCCAAAATAAATGATACTAAAACGTTTTTTGTCACACTGAGGTCAAGAAAAACGGGAAAATATTTGGAGAAACCGAAACATTTTCCTTTTTCTGTTGAGATTTTTAAAATTGATTCCATATTTTACCGGAGGGTTCTATCTTCATTTTGAAAAAGCAGTGTTTCAGAAAGTCATCATGCTGGGATATTTCAAAGAAGTTTAAATTTAAAAGGCGGTTTTTAATGTTGCTATATTTTTCGTTGTAAAGCAACCCTTTGACTTTTTCCAGGTCGCTGGAAACAGGATGTCTTTCCGTATCGAACGAAAAAATACCGACATTGTTTAAAGGAAAAAAAACCCCTAATGGAAGGGGTATTAGGGGAGGCCTAGCGAGTGACATCACAGGCCGATGAAACAATAGCTACCACAACCTCACATAAAAGGGTCCACTAAAATTTAAAGCATTTACGAAGATTCTCCTGTCTTCGAACTGTTATGGAGCCTTTGCCACAAGCATTTATGTTTTTTTACGTACTTTTCCAATTTTCGCCAAAAAAGTTTTTCTTTTCGAATGAAGGGAATGTGCCGGGTATTTACGAATCAATACGTCCACGGTAGGCGCGTTTCATACCTTCCATAGGTGGCCCGACTTTTCGTCAAATTCGATAAAAAGACTATAATTTTAAAGTATAAAAAAGTTTTTTTAAAATTAAGTTATTAAGATGGAATGAATGCGTTATAGATTGATTAAACAGGTTTGATTTTGGTTTAGTTCATTAACGCGTTGTTTAATTTCAATTGACGCATTGAATTGGGTTCTAATATTTACATCCAAACAAAAAAAGTAAAAACAAAAGCTGTTAAAAATGAAAGTTCTAGACATAAATGCGCAGTTTAAAACTTGATTATTTTATTTATCAAATTTTTGTCGAAAGGGAAAAATTTATAAATATCTTTCCCAGAAAAAATTGTTTTTTTGAGACAAGTCAAAAATACGTTTTATGATATTATCTTAAGGATCGTACAGATTCACAATTTGAGAATTTTTTATCATCGTAACCTTACATCTTTATTTCCCACCGGTTTAAGATTTTTCAATTCAAGAGGGGATCCCCTGATACCACCAACTTGAACCGGTATGCACAAAAAATCGGATAAGTACATGCTACTTCCTGGTTTTTAATATCCCTAAGTGAATGTTAGTTTAATGGCACAAACATCCGACACTTTTGAGAGAATTTGGGAAAGAAAAATTTTTACGGTTGAAAAATTGTGATAAAATCATTTTTTTTTAGGTTTTAGAAGTAATAAAGAAAAATAAAAAGCCCAAATTAATTACGTCCTTCAGTCGGTCAAAAGTAAAAAATTTTTTATATAAAAATTTATGGATAGTAATCATTTGTCCAGAAAAAACATGCTTACTAGAAAGTTGTTTTCACTGTTTGAAAGTTTTCTTATAAAATATATTGGCTTGTTTATCTTTGTTCAATTTGTTTTGTTTCGTTTAATTATAGAGTTTAAACAAAGATAAATAATAAAAAGTTAAAATAAATTTAAATGATATAAGGAAACATCAGGAATAAATTAACAAAATCATTTTTTTTATTGCAGCCACAAAAATTAAACTCAAGGAAAGAATTAGAAATTCGAAATTTAATTTCCTTGCAATTTTACAATTTCTAAGCGTTTAATTTGTCTGTCGTTTGGGATAATTTCCCAAAATGGGGGAGGAGTGTAGGTTTCCAAAAAATGTTTTTGTAAAAAATAATTAAATTCCTTGGCTATTTAAAAATATATGTAAAAGAAAATTTAAATGGTGAAGAATAATAAGAGGCAAGAAGAAAAACAACGTTTAATGGCAGTAGAAACATCGGAAAAGATTTTCAAGATTTTGTTAATTACACATAATTGTTCTTTGTTATAATAATACTTTTTTATTCTTTGTTTTAACAATAATTGTTTGTAATAATAATACTTTGAAACATAAAAATCGTAAAGATGTTCTGAGCCTCTCGAACCGACTATTGAAATAGCTCAGAGCTGGAGCATTTATTGTTGTTTGTTATAGACCTATTTTATATAAACCTATTGAAGGATGTTAGAAAAGATTATTGTTTTTGAATTTAAGATGTTATGATTTTGGGTGATTTTTTAATATTTTTTTCGATAATTTACAAACCACAATTAGATTCAAATTGTTGTTTAATAACCTTATCAATTTATTTCGCCTTAAAAAACTGAGATTTTACATGTTGGCAAATTTATGATTTTCAACTTTAAGGTCAATTATTGATTGCTGACCACGATTTTCCAAAATTAAATAAAAACATCGCAAAAACAATTTAAAAATATGTTATTCCGTATAAAAAACGTTTGAGAAGTTTAGAAATAAAGCAAAAATTGACATTTTTAAAGTTGCCGAAAATTGCTTTAATGCATTATTCACTTTTTAAAAAAGAAATAAATCAATATTTATTTAGGGTTGAATCAAAGGGTTCTTAGTTTTTTAGAATGGGAAACGGTTGGAATTAAAAAAAGAGGGAAGATTATAGAGCTTTGGGAGGAAAACATATAACCTTAGAAGAACTTTGTTGATTGGCCTATTCTTTAATATTTAAAAATGTTTTTGGAAATTTATATCAAAGAAAAATTAAAATTTCATCAGACAAAAAAAATTACTTTAAATCAACGTAACTGGAAGGGTTAAGAGCAACTCAAAAACTGTTTGTGAAGCGACGAAGATGTTGCTTATTTTGAAAAAATGTTTAGACATTCCAGCTTCTACAAAGGGTCACTTTATTTTTGACAGTTGTGAGCGTTTAAAACATGAGACTCATTGTATTATTGAGGAAGGTAATTTTACAGGACGTAAGTACCGGAAATGTTTAAAACATTTAATATATTGATAAAAATAACTAAGACCTATGGGGATCCCAAGTTAATAAGTTCTATTATCGATGTAATATCACCTTACCGGAAATTCGTAAGTTTCAGAAGGGCAAGTTTAAATTATTTGAAAACCAATAAATGAATTGTTTAAACATTTCAACCACAATTGATTTTAAATACAAGCAATACGGATTCCAAGGGTTTAACCAGACGCAGGCTAGGCCAGGTTTTGGTTTAAGTTTTACTTTTTTAAACATAGTAAATGATTCGATATTTTAAAAAGTTTTAAAGAATAAATACGTTTTAAAATATCAAAATTTTATCAATTAAAATTTTGAACCAATGTTCAAAAAGAAATTGAAAAAACCAAAAATAAAACTTATTTATTCAAAACCGGATACAGACAATACCAACTTAGTTACCCGTGATCATGGATGCTCGAAAGAATTGAAACGTTGGGAATAAGTTATATAACTGAGCGAAAACCAAATTAGGGAATTGATATGTTAAAAACCGTAATTAAAAAAATAATTATCTATATTTTTGCTTTAAACGAAAAAAACAGAATTCTCAAATATTTTAAAGATTTAAAAGGGGCCGCAAACAGGAGGATAATCAAAAAAGATTTGTGATCCCTTATAATGCAATGTTGGCTTTAACTCACGGATAGATTAATGTTTTTGGCACTCCCTTCAGTACAGCACAACCAAAAAAGTAAAATTATGGGTTACTTAACAAATTAAAATCATGTTAAAAAAATATTAGTTTTAAAAATAAGGAAATTAACTAAAAAAACTTTAGAAACAAAATTGTTTTAATAAGATATTAGATCAAATTGTAACTTAAAATAAAAATAAATATAAAATACAAGGTTTTGCATTTATCTTTTAAGAGCAAATGAAAATAAGACAAGTCTTAGAGTCGCCGAGAGACGTAAAATAGTAACTGATTTGTTTTTAAATTATAATAACCTCTCATATTACAACTAAGAAGGATTGAAAGAAGGTTTATCTTACAATATATATATATGAAACTGTACATCGCGACTACAGAGAGTACATCTACAAATATGTGCCAATAGAAAATATTTTTATAAATTTTATTAATGATTGCTAATGTTTGAATTTTTTTTATAATATCTTTTATTAAATATTCTATAATAGTTTAACAAAACAAAAACAATTCGCATAAATGTATGTAACCAATGTTTCAATATTGACAGTTTTCCTGTTCTTATCAAGTCGTCTAGGAAAGTACAAGCACGCAATCACGGAACCATGGCTTGTGTAATTACTAGTTAAAAGAGATTTAACATATGAAAATAGGTTATTTCATGCTTCATATTATTTTTATCATTACTTAAGCTAATTCGTATCGCAGGTAAACAATTCACTTGTCTTATCACTTCTTGTAAAGAACAATTAAAATTAAAAAACAAATCATTAACTGCAGCTTGCTTTATAATAACCTCGACTGTTGAGCAAAGTGGTTCATAAAGACATAGATAATATTTTAGTTTTCGCATTAAATGTTGTAAATAACGTAGAAATTTGTACCTAGTTTTTTTTTAGAACGTACAGAGCAAAATAAGTAGAGCAAATGCTTACTTCTGAGTAAGGATTTGCTGTATTTTATATGCTACATTTACATATTTTCCCTAAGCATAGCTCGCGAGCCGAGCGTATCACATTCACATGGGTAAAGTAAAATTTTGTATGTGACTTACAGATGATACTTTAAATAAAATGTTCTGACAAGACGATATTATTTATTTACTCCGTTCATAGCATAAACTTTCGTCTATGAATAGTCTTACAGTAAAGTTACTTCAAATGAGTTAATTTATACCTCTTTTACGTTTTAATAATTACGTAAAATCTAAAAACCTCCAACTTTAAATATTACCCTATCTTATATACTTAAGCATGTAGGTGGATTCTTTAGCTTGATATTCCAATATTAGTCTAGCTCCAACTAAATATATATATGTAGGTTACGATGTTATCAAGACAACAAAAAGAGGGAAAAGAGAAAAGTCATTTGATGAGGCACCTACTCTATCAAGAAAATAGAAATAAAACAAGAAGTGTTATGGTTACTAAGTTTTTTCTTTATTGTTCTAAGTAACTGAAAGGTGAAGCAAATTTTAAAATTAAATTCGTTCATCTCATCGAAAGTGACCGAATTTTGTTACAGTTTTAAAGTTAATGTTTATGGCAACGCAGAAATATAAAATAGCATGTTCTAATAAGAAAAGAACATGAGAAAGACAACAACAACAACAAATAAAAAGGAACAATAATTATTTATATAATAATAATTATTATTTAGTTATATATTTAGAAGAACATAGGTGAAAATCAGTTTTCTAGTTTCCTAAAAGTTGCCTATCGCTATTTTAAATCTGCCAATACATTAAAATTAAAACTTACTAAAGATAAGTTATTTTGAAACAATAAATTATAAATTAAAACAAAAAAGTAAAACAATCCTAGTTCAAGTATCAACCTACCGTAGTCTAACTGCTAACGTTTATTATTATATAATTTAAAGCTATAAGATTATGGTAAGGAAAAAAGATTATACTGATACTTTAACATAATATATATGATACGTTTGTATGTCTAAATTGAATTACTTCACGACAAAATCGGAAAATTCACCTAACAATAAGTGATATAACTTTTATTTATTTTTCAGCATCAATAATCCCAAAATAATAGTACAACATTACATATAAATAAACTTTTCGAGATACATTGTTAAAATACACGCGAGTGGTAATAAAGTTTGCTTAAACTTGATGTTTCGAACTAAATAAATATCAACATAGAAATCATCTCCATTTCTCGATGATATTGATACTCGCATTAATCGTAGTTGATCTTTTTAAGGGAGTGAATAGAAATGTGTGTGTGACATTCGTGATACTTACGCCTTAATCAATAGGTGAGGGCTCTAAGGAAACCAATTTTCCTCGTGGCTCCTGAACCAATATTTGGATGCTCCGATTAATTGACCCTTTCAGTCAAGGACGCTTAGACCATCGTTACATTTAGCAACGAGGTAAGTCGAAAGGATATGTAGATTGTCAACTCAAAAATGTCAATTCCTGTTTCATGGCGAATCTTTTATTTATTATAGTCTTTATTTACTTGTCAGTAGCTGTCATGTGGTCCCCTTTTTTTCTGTTCTTCAAAAAATATTTTAATTAAAAACCCAAGAGCATTACATTACAATACATATTTTAAAAGATCTGTTAATATAGTTTAAATATAGTAATAATTTGGGTAAATGAGGAAAAATGTAATTTTTTTAGTGAGGACAACTTTATTTACGAAATTAGTTATATAAAAACGCAACGGAAATTAATTTTGTACCTTTATTAAAATTTCGTTACGTTAAACGATAATAAATAAGATGTTTATTTTGTAAAATCAAATAAATAAGTACAAAACCTTACCAAATATAACCTTATTTTACCGTGAAGAAATGCCTACGAATACCCGTCCTCGCGACGGCAAAGATGGGGTATGTCGGACTCGTACCGACTATAACCACCACGTTGTTCCTTCTTGACGCCTTAGAGATGGGGTCACAGGAATTCTTCGGCAGTCTTCTGCGACCTCACCAGTGCCGGAGACGCCCCATCTCGCCTTACGGCCATCTGCATGCTACTGAGAAGGGCGCGTCAGTTCCGACGCGCCCTTCGTCTCGATCCCTATACACAGGTAACAGGCTCCCCCAAATCTGTTACTCATGGACCATTGGAGCCAGGAAATCCGAATCCACGCAGGGACAAGACTCCCAGCCCCCAGCGGTGGCCTCAGTCGTGGGCACCACTACTAGCACCGTGTCGGTTACTGAAGGAAGACAGATCGACGACATCAGACAAGAGGAGGGACCTCCCACCGCCCCTCCACACCGCATCATCGGTACGGCCCCGCTGAGTTGCGTAGGATAGGGTGAACGGCCTACGGAATACCGACAGTCCTCTTCTCCTGTGACTCCACCTTGGTTTCGATGGACAGGAAGGGCGGCAAACCTACCTCCTGCAACCCGTCCCTCGCACTCACCTAGGCGCATCTTAAGCAGGCTTATTTACCGTGCACCACAGGCCGGCCAGGTTCCTCTTAGCTTCTCCGCGGCTAGGCAGGCCGCAGGTACTGAGCCCCACCGCTACGACAAAGCAAGAACCTGTTCGGGGGGAACCGGGATACGGTAGAAAACCGTAAGAAGAAAAAGATGACATGCGCCTTTTCCATTAGGGGGTTTTCTAAGATAGCCAACGGTGGCATGCTGGGTATGGTGGGGAGACCAATATTAGGCAGGGGACTAACACAGGCTGATGATGATCATGATAGATTCATGATCATCATCATCTGTATCATCGGTATCACAATCTGATGGTGAAAAAAGTAGTAAATTGTGTATCAAAATTAAGATTGATCCGAGCTATGGGCTTAACGGATGTTTATACAAAAAAATTGCTTTAAATATACACGCTGTAGCAAGTATTGTTAAAATCGGCCTTAAGTCTTATAGTACATATCAATAGAACATATAATTATACACTTTTTAACTTATTCTTTTTTTAATTTTGGAGCGTTAATACATGGTGGTTTTTGTTAACGTAGCTGTAAACTTAACTATCGTTATTTATCCCACAGTGGTAGAATATGTTCCGGTACACAGCCAGAACGGCCGCTAGTTCAAATATAAAACGGCCATCTTAGTATGATATGATATAATTATTCAATTATTTATTTTAATGATAAAAATATAATAATTTTTTTTATTTTAAATACACCAATTTACGGATTTTTTTGCGTTAGTCATATATATTTATTCCAGACACATAGATATAGGTGGAATGTACGGGATACAAAATATTAGGCTTGGTGAATTAAAAGTTCCAATTTTAATGAATATCTATTCTATTAAATCATTTTCCATGCTGAATATTCTGTTAGCTATTATATGCTTTTTATTTACAATAGCAATGCCACCGCCATCTTTTTTGCCAAGGAAGTTTAAATTACGGTCTCCACGAAATAATAAATACCGATTGTCTACGATTTCAGAGTCAAATATACCTACCTGTAACCACGTTTCAGTCAAAACAATTATGAGAGATCTCTCTCTCATAATTGTTTTGACCGAAACGTGGAGAGCACGCTATGTTATATCTCAAGTCCGTAAGTTTACTACGCAGGTCACCACAGTTTTGATAGTAAATACTTAAGGTGGCATTATTTATCTTTGTTGCAATAAAATTATATAATTATAATAAATTATGTTTCTTAAAATTTGTATGTTAAATATGTACAGCGGCTTGCATAGCAATAACAACAAAGTAATGCATAAAGAAAAGTATAAATTTGAATAAACTAAAAAGGATTAAGTTGTTGCCAAATAGGTAATTACTATAAATGCTATCTCGGATATTATAATATAGATGATATTCAGTATAGTAAGAGTAGAAAACAAACATCATTTTGAAAACACACGCCAACAAGTATATATTTAAATTAAACAGTATATTATGAAAAAAATATTTACGGTTATGAACGATATTTGCTAGTCATTCGACTTTGCTCATGTCTTCGGTTCGACGAATTGTTATCACACGCGTTAAATCGCTTTTGCGCACGAGTATGTTCCTATTCTTAATCCACACGTATTTATATTCCTTATCTGTACAGCGTTGACGCGTTCTTCCATACAGTATTTTGTTTTTTAATGTTAGGTGTTCGTCGACGTAGATACGTATGGTTGCGTCTTTCTGGTTGGTGCTGCTGGGACCGCATAGTTGAGAGACGGTGGTACATTGTCGGGCACGGCATGCAGCAATGACATCATCACGGAGGCGTTTGGTCGATCACTGGTTTAATTGTGGGCTACCCTGTGAGCGTCTACAACACTTCCAGCTTGAATAGGAACTCCCACAAGTTCTCCCAAGGGTTCAAACAAATTCAAAATATTTTCACTTCGATTTTCTGGCACATTTTGAATTTCAATATTTCGAGATCGAGATCTTGGTTCGAGCTCATCTAGGGTGCGACGAATTGTCTCATTTCCTGCACGTAAAGTAATAAATTTTCAGCATGTAGTTCAGTTGTATTCTTCGTGAGTTCACAGATGTTGTGTTCTATGTGTGCTATTCTGTCTGTAAGGCACTTAATTGTTTCTAACATTTCCTTAGTTGAAGTTTGGAAAGACAGTTCAAGGCCCACGACCATGGTGTTTATTTCGTTAAACTTCGACTCAAATCTGTTAATAAATTGTTCCATTTCACTTCGCAGAGGCGATAAGTTTTTATCGGCAGAGTTGATGGTTGGAGGGCTAGGCTGATGTTTCTTTTGTTTACATGGCATGCATTTTAACTTAATTTTATTCATAGGCAGATTTTTTTTGAAATCGCTCTCGCTGTTTTCTGCGCTGTAATAATGCATTTGTTTATGAGAGGTAATGCATTAAAATGCATCTTCATTTTTAGTAGGTAGGAGACACACAGCACAATTCACGATTGCTTCTACCAAGGCCCTCTGTAGGTGATATAGATTTTGGCAATTAGCTACGATTTGCAATTTATATATAACCCTCACTATTATATACGTAACAGTGATGACGCTAGAGAGTTTAGTTTACACCTTAGACAGATTACGTTGTTGTCACAAAATTACTTGAGGGTAGTTGTAGAAAATATTTGATAAGAACTCACATTCACAGATTTTAATTATTTTTATTAATTCCACTATAACTTCACAATAAAGCACATTCATATTCATAACTGCCTCCGTAGCCTAGTGGTATAGGCGTGTGGCTTAGAAACCGGAGGTCGTGGGTTCGAATCCTGCGGGACTCAACAAATTTTCATTGTTGTTTCCTAGTTGGTTAGGCAATTTGGGCCGATCACCCAATTGTCTGAAAAGTAAGATGATCCATGCGTCGGATGGGCATGTAAAAGTCGGTCCACCACCAACCCGCATTGGACCAGCGTGGTGGGATACGGTCCAAAACCCTCTAATGGAAAGGGGTGTATTAGGGAGGCCTATGTCCAGCAGTGGACTATCACAGACTGATGATGAATGAATGATGATGAATGAATAAAGCACATTTATTTCGCACAAGCAACTACGAAAAAATGTCGATTTACTATTTTTAATCTTTATCAAGCTCGTCTAACACGTTACTGTATCCTAAGGCGCCACCTGGCCTGTTATCTGTACAATGTATGGAAATATATTATAAACATAAATTTCAGCATTTCTCTACAACAATATGTATGAATTATTGTTATAAATCTTCCTCTTTAATCACTCTATCTATTAAAAACGACACGTATTTTTAAAGATTTAAGCATACATAGGGATATAGAGACAGAGAAGGCGACTTTATTTTATACTATGTAGCGATTTGCAAACTTATAACATATAAGTTTTGCATCATAAAACGACGCACGGTCCTAAATTTTACTTATCGGAAATTAAAGGTGTATTTCAGTTTAGAACGCTTTTACACTGAGAAATAGCCGGATAGCCCAGTCAAAGTTCATTACCGTGGGTCGAAATGAACTGATCTCAGAAATTTTTATGTTCATTATAAGATTAAACGTGACGACAAAAAAAGAATCACAAATATAAGTTACACATGGAACGTACCAACGCATGGAATGAAATTGTAAAAAGTAAAGGGTATATTGCTTGATATCACAGATATAAAATTTATATCATATAAAATATATTATTGAAGTACGATAGGACTGCGTGAATTATGCTACTTATATTGATGAAAACCTTGGTGTATAATGTTATAGCTTGTCTATAATATTTTGTACTGAAAGAAGTTAGGTTTAATATGTAAACTAGCTAACTAGAGTAATTTTATAAAATATTTTTGGCCCGTCTCAGCGTTATGCCCGTTAGTATAAATAACCGAAGGATAGGCTGATTTACATTTTTTCAATTATTTGTTTCTTAACTTGATGAGCTCTGTCGCTGAGAGTTCATATATCATCAAGAAACTTGAAGATTAAAAATAATTAAATATCGATATATCTGTAAACGTTTAACAATAAATTATCAATCTTAACGAGTTTTCTAAGCATATAAAATTTTTAAAAGTCAGTAATGGAAGTAATATAATAAAATATTTAATTTATTAATCTATAAAGATGAATGGCAGTTATATCCTTCTTATTAAACATAACATAGCTCATAGTTAAAGGCTAAGATCGACAGACAAATAACTTATTTGATAAATCCCTTGTAATTATCTGCCTGATCTTCTTCATTTTATAGTCCTGCTAAATCAAGAGCGTAAAGTAAAACCCCTAATTAGTTTTGTTGATGTTAATTAATTTTATTCATGATATGAAATTTCTAAACATTTTATTCCTCAAAAAATTAACAACTAAACAACTCTTATTTAAAGATGATTCCAGGCATCAAAGAAATCCTTTAGCAAAACTCAGAAAATGCATTTGCGTAATTCATAGCTTATTATTTTTTGGAGCAGTAATCGTTAGTTAACATTTAATAATGTTTAAAGTAAGTCGTATGTCATGCATAATCAATAATAATGTGCTTACCTTGCATTATAAATAGTCAATGGAAAAACATTACGTAGTTTACTTTCGAAATTAATTCTAATTAATCATGCAGATTTTAGGGCCGCAATATTTTTAACTGGTACATTTTTAAATAGATCTGTTGAAAATGTTAATAATATTAAAATACATGAGGAATCTTTACACCTTCCTAGCTAAAAGTAAATAATGAGGACATTGGCCAAATATAATCAATGCCGTTTAAATTAATAGTAATGAGCGCTATAGATTATTACACGAAACACATACACGAAGTTATTAACTACGGAAAAAAGTCGTATCATCCCGAAAGTTTTTTTGTGAGAATTCTACTGCAAATCAAATAAAGTGCTTATACATAAAAGCATACCGTAGCCAGTGTAATTACTACGTAAATAAGACGTAACAATCCATGGGTGGTGAACAGATTTGTGGCACCTTACACTGCGTTTCGTAAGGGCAAGGCGCAAAAATTTATATTAAGAAAACGTCTTGCTTCTCTTAATGCTTTAACCACTAAAAAAGTATTCCCCATCATTTACAAAGTTTACAGCTTCATAACTGGAAACTGACTCATTATTCAAAGAATAAGTACATTAAATTATTCTTCTCATTCTATTCACTGCATATATAAAAACATTTTTCAGTACGAATGTTCTGATATTTCACAAAATTTGTACGTATCTTATATTAAATATACTGGTAAGGTTAATTATTCTATAAAACTTCTAATTTTATATTTCTTCAATGAAATGAAATGGTAATTTTATTAAAAATTTTACAACATCTGAGTTAAACGTGAGAGAAATGCTATCACTAAGGTGTTATTTTTTGACGCTAAACAGAATATTAAAAACATTGCTTTTTTTCCATTAAGGATTAAATGATATAGTTGTAATTTTGCAACAAAATATACTTTACTTATAACCCTTCTGATCACAAGCAAGCTATGGTTTACTGTCATTCTCTTTTTCTTCCGATGTTTGCCGTAATTAAGTGAACAGTTCGTTGATTTGACATTTTGTCAAATGAATCAAATATAGCACCGTGTCGCTATCCATCCGCCGTATGATTGCGATTACAGTATTTATCTTAATAGCTTTGAATTTCTTAATTATTCTCACTCCACATGTAAATTATTCAAAGACATGTTTAGCACACAGATTTTCTGACATGATGAGGTTTTAAACGTCTTAATTACATGCATCTGTGCTAGTAAAGGTTTTGGTATAAAGAGATTACTTTAACATTATATACGTGATTAAGAATAAATTTTAATTACATATTGTATTTTATGGGTGGTATTTCGTGGGTTCGAATCCTGCGGAGAATCAACATTTTCATTGTTGTTTCCTAGTTGGTTAGGGCAATTTGGGCCGATGACCCAATTGTCTGGAAAGTAAGATGATCCATGCGTCGGATGGGCGTGTAAAAAGTAGGTCCACCCACCAACCCGCATTGGACCAGCATGTTGCGATACGGTCCTAAACCCCCTAATGGATAGAGGTGTATTAGGGGAGGCCTATGTCCAGCACTGGACTATCACAGGCTGATGATGATGATGATGATTGTATTTTGTGATGTGAATATATAAATATGTCTGAGCAACATCCTGATTTTCGAATTAACTCTTGCTATGACGGGCAATGCGAAGTTGAGACTAACTACAGCTTACCTTTCGGTAGCAGACAAAAATTGATTACACAGGTTTTGTAGTAAATATTTTGATAGATCCAATTTGCACAATACGCCTGGAAACGATAAACTGCATTTCAAGGAAAATTAAAAAGAAATATTTTGAACGCTTAAGGCAATCAGAATCTTACTCTTTCAACAAATATTTTTAAATTAAAATTAGTTTACTGACTTTCAATTGTGGGCAGGAAATATAAAGTCGAATTTCTATAAGTGATTAAAAATAACATTAGCGATAATCAATTACTATTTGTATATGATACCTCTTTGATTTTTAAAATTAAACGAAATACATCAATAAATGACGATATAAATAATACTCTCTCTAGAATAGCGAATTGGTTAAGTGTTAATAACTTGCTATTAAACTAAAGGAAAACAAAATGTATTAGATTCATGACTCCTAATGTGAAGCATGGTAATTTGAAGTGGTTATGAATGGGGAGGCGTTAGACGTAGTTGAATCAACTATATTTTTAGAAATAACGACTAATTAATAGGCTAGCAAGTAAACTAAGCCCTGCAGCTTACGCAGTGAAAAAAATTAGATTATTAACTCATGTGGAGACAGCTCGTTTAGAATATTTCAGCTATTTTCTTAGTATTATGTCTTGTGGCATACTACTGTGGGGAAATGCGGCAGATACTAATACGATCTTTTTCCTCTAAAAACGTGCAATTCTTGCAGTCTATAACCTGGACCCCAAAGAATCATTAAGAAAATTGTTCACATAAATAAAAATAATCACCGTTAGTTCTTAATACATATTTGAAAATTTATTGTAGGTGCAAAAAAATGGCATGATTTCCTAAGATATTGTGATGCAAATGACATAGATACACGAAACAAACATAATTAATTTATTTTAGCCACTAAACTGCGAAGAGTAAGTAAGTCTTTTATGGGACAATGTATACGTTTTTACAACAAAATTCCAATAAACATTCAGAGTTTAACTGTTACTAAATTAAAAAAGGTAGTCAAGGAACGTTTACGTGTCAAAGGTTATAACGATATTAATGAATTTTAAAATGATAAAACAGCCTGGTAATGGAATGCTCGCTCCAGGTTTTGTTTCAAAATTGCACAATATGTTATGCCTTCAAATTGCTTGTTATTTTTAAAAGATAACATTAAAAACAGCCCGCTGAGTTTCTTTCACTGGTTTTTCTCAGGTCTGAGGCGCCTTTTCTGGACCGGTAGTGTGTTTGATAATCAATAAGCAAGTGTAAACTTCTATATTGAATAAAGATATTTGAATTGGAATTTGAATCAATTAATTCTCCATCGTGTTTAAAATGCACCGCAGATACATAAAGAATCTAAACAAAAAATAGTTTTTAATCATATACACTTATATCACATTAAAAAATATACTTATATTTTAAGCACTTATAAATATTAATGTGTAAAACAACCAAAACTATTTATTACTTATAAACAAACATACATAAAAAATGATAATTAATATGAAAAACCATTTAAAATGTATTTCATTATATTTGTGACGTGGTGTAACGAATATCATTAAAATAATAAAAGAATAAAAGCGACATTACACTTTATTCTAATAACTCAGAATTTTTATCACCCTCCAGAGAAAATACCCAAGCTTATTTGCATCCGCCCTCAGGATATTTGATATTAGAATTTGTATGAGATTTTGTATAAGTAGTGGCACATAATCATTATTTTATCATTGGTCACTTATGCTGTTTAATAATCACAATAACAGTGAACTAATAATAGTCGCTTGCCTAATATGTAGTATAATAAAATAATGGATCAAATTCCAAATGATGAATTAAAAAATTATAACAATGTAAATAATTTTTTCACATTTAATATAAAAGTTGGATTATTTTTTTTATTGCCTCCGTAGGTAGGCGAGCAGTCGGGCCACCTGATGGAAAGTGGTCGCCAACGCCCGCACGCTGCCTACCGTGAGACATAGGATGTCACGTCTCGTTTACCCAGTAAATACGATGGCTACGGTGCCGTTCAAACTGGAACACAGTTGTGTTTCCACACTACTGTTTTGCGGTAGAAATAGGCACCACAGTGGTAATGGGGCCCAACCACCGGTATTTCATCATCATCATCATCACCAGCCTGTGATAGTCCACTGCTGGACATAGGCCTCTCCTAATACACCTAATACCATTAGGGGGTTTTTGGACCATATCCAACCACGCTGAACCAATGCGGGTAAGTGGGTGGACCGATCTTTTACATGCACCATACGTCGGGTATGGATCATCTTACTTTTCAGACAATTGGGTAATCGGCGTAAAGTGCCCCAATCAACTAGAAAACAATAATGAAAGTTTGCTTAATCCCCGCAGGATTCAAAGCACACACCATTTAGGCTACGGAGGCAGTTAAGGATTATTTGGTATTATCAATATATAGAGTAGTAAATTTTAAATGCTTAAATATCATAATGTTTCCAGTTTCTAAGTCTCAATAAAGTGATTCAATAAATTCCTTAAAAATATTTCAATTATTAATTATAAGGATCTTTCCAGAACAGTGATACGCAGTAATTACAACATTTATGGTTCAACGATTTCTCTTTTGTGTATTTGTTCTAACAAAATGTTCAAAGAGAGCCTGTACAATTTGCTGTAATATTACGAAAAATGTAATAACAAGAAAACTGTTTTTACACTTAACTATATAAATGATTTTCGTCGCATTTTATATCTAATAAATAAAACGTTCGTACCTATATTCCTCCAATAGGGCTTGACCGAAAGTTATAAAAAATGATGCATATTCAATAAGTCTGAGAATCGCCCAATGTCTATTTTTCGAACTCCTTGGTGATAAGGAGGGTCCACCCCAATTTATTTTTTATTTTATAGATATTTTCTTTTGTTTTAATTTTATTATTATGTGGCATTAAAAACATACAAACCTTAACTTTTCTATAACCAACACCTCCTTGTTAATATCCATTTTAAAAATGTTATATCCTTTCATTCCCGTAATAATTTTTCATATCAAATATTTTATCTATACATATTATACAAAAAAGTTGTTGGCGATTATTATAATAATTAATTAATTTAATAATAAGATAATGTTTCACATATTTTCAAATGGTTTCACAAAATTCAATAGAATGATTCTTCCGGAAGGTTTAGGTAAAGCATTTTGTTTAGTTTTGTGTGTACATTTCAGTAAAATATATTGATATTTGTCAGAGATGGTGGAAATAAATTAAGCTGTCTAAGAGACCAAGATGAGGTTTAACATATAGAATATGGTGTAAATATGCTTCTTTTCTAGATCAATAGAAAAGTCCACGATAACACATGTCTTTCTCTAAAGGTTCACTTGCTATGCCTATTATATCTTTTAGAAAATCGATCGTGCGTAATGAAGTAATTTTGAAGCTAATTAGACGGATACAGTATTGATTCTTATAATTTTTAAGAGGTTAATAACCTTAACCATTTCAAGCAAAGTTTTTTACTACTTTACACTGTATAATTTAAATGAATAACCAAAATATATACAAGCGTGTATAGTTACCAAAATAAAAGCGACCAAACAAACCTACTTCTCAGTTGATACAGTAATTGACACAGAGGAAGCAGTTCATTAACCAACAGAGCTTCTGCACTCTTAGACTCCTTCTGGAATGCTACAGCACAAATTAATATTAAAAGTAGTTGCTAACACTACAATATAAACTACACTAAGAAATTTGAGCCCACTAAAGCTATGCAATGGTACAAGTAAATAGTAAATTAAACAAAGTTTTTGACCGAATGTCGTATCGTATTAACTGCCATCGGAACTGGTGAAACTGTTTTTGTACCAATAATTCCTTTGCTACTCTCAGAATAGACTTTGCAATTATAATGAGTACAATGTCCTATAAATAACGCTCTGGAATGGTTTTAGCAATAAACGCCTGTACTGGATGCCTGTACTATTTTTATTTTTTTTTTTAAATAAAATAATATATTACGTTACTATTTTTTTAAAGGAAATTTAAATTTTTTTAAATATTGAACTAAACAAAACTAAAAAATTAAATATTACATTATTATATTTAAAAGCTACTTCTAAAACTTTTAAAAGATTGAAATTGTTAATGCAATCGTATTTTATATTATTCATAAATATTATTTCGTAAGTTCAGTTTATACTCTGAGATAAATCCACAAAGGTATTATGCAACTGTATTGTTTATCAAATTGAAATATTTTTATTTAAAATCTTCTTCTTGAATATACTGTTTTTGACTGCAGTGTTGTTGGTTGTAATTAAGTGAACTAATTATTATTATATTTTATCTATCTAGTGCAAACTACACTTCTATGCAACCTACTACTTTTCAAGTTTTCCTAGCTTATAAAATTTAATACATTACATAAGTCATGTTAATTATGTTTAAGTCTACCGAGTAACAAGGATCCGGAAGCTTTTAAAACGCTACTCAAGCAGTAATGTTGTTAATTAACATGGTACTAAGAAAATTTGCATTCGAATATGCTTACGGTGAGTGTATATTAGTAGCAGTATTAAAAGAAGCATGAGCCAAGTTTAATCGAAAGTTAATTAGTTAAAAAAGAATAGAAATCGTGGTTAAAAATAATAATAATGCACGCATCAATTAAAGTTTAGTCAAATTAGCACGAAACACTTTTATAATGAATTCAATTGATAATATTAAAATTGTACTTGCTGTTTCTGATAGTATACATATTTCTTAGTAATTATTTTAACTACTTTATTTCCTAACATTCCGGCAATACATAAATATGAAGCTGATGATAATGAAAACCAATAAAAAATTGTAGAGTCGAAGCATATTTCTTTAATATCTTAAACGCCCAAAGAGTGAAGTCATTATTCTTTCTTAATATTTTAGACTTTGCAATCGAAATTCCATTTAACAACCATAAATGTTTTTATATTATGTTCCTTGTTTCTACGGAAGTCATATCAGGAAAATAAATTGTTTAGGAAACATTTTAAAACTGTAAGCGCTTAATTTTTTGCAGCGACTGAAATAAATTAAAAACTCTGTAATATCATAATTCTTAATCAAGTATGTATTTATTCAAACTTTTCGCAAATTGAAATATTACATATTTAGTATTTAATAATAAAAGCACTAAGCATTTTCTATTGGCCAAGCTCAGAGAGTTAACGAAAATTTGGCAGAGATACATCAGTAAAAACAAAAGCATATCACGGTTTGTGAAAAGTGGTAGTGAAAACACTATCGTGTTCCGGCTTGATGCGCACCGTAGCCAGCGCATTTACTGGGTAATGGAAACGTAACATTATTAAATAAAATTACTTTACGGATTTTATCGCGTTTATTTTACATTTTTTAATTCCCGACGTTTCGAACACTTTCCAGCGGCCGTGGTCACGGGGTAGACTGAGATGTCATGCGTCTTGTTGCCAGTGATGAAGCGGGGTTTCCAGATCTTAGTTTTTATTAATTATATTTAATCTGTACTCCGACCTATGCAAAACGAACTGATTTTATCTTTACAGCCAGCAGTGGTATTATGCTTGGGTTTAAATTTTAATTTATTAATTATGGGATCCCAAGCAGGTGGTAGAACCCAACCATCTTCTCTATTGAAATTTGGATGTTTTTTAATCTCAATAGCCTCACGGATCATCCTTGGTAGGAATCGGTGTTCTTTAGCGAGGATTTGTGGTCGATCAAATCTGATGTAATGGTTTGGGTGATTTAAGGTATGGTCACACACTGCCGACTTGTTGGGTCTTCTATGTTTGATGTCAGCTATATGTTCCTTCACGCGGGTTCTTATTGCTCGCTTTGTTTGTCCAATATAAGAGGCCCAGTCACAATCTAGCTTGTACACTCCTGGATCTTGTAGAGGAATATTGCACTTGACAGGTGGTAGGAATTGACCAATCTTCTTCAGCGGCTTGAAATAAGTTTTGATTGAAGCCCGCCTCAAAATGTAGCCAATCTTGTCAGTTACGCCTCTCACAAAGGGTAGAACAGCAGGTACTCGTTCCACTGCGGCTGCCTTCGCTAGGTCACTGTGACGCTACCGTGGCGCAGCAAGCTTGTTGTCTCGAAGTACTTGCTTAACATGTTGTAGCTCAGCCGCCAGGTGTTCATCATCACAGATCCCTCGTGCTCTCTAAAACAAAGATTTGCCCACGGTAGCTAACTGGGATGGATGGTGGTGTGAATTGCCATTTAAATATTTATTTGTATGGGTTGGTTTCCTATACACAGTATGGCTCAAGGTGTTATCAGGATTGCGAATAACTAAAACATCAAGAAAAGCTAAAGAATTATTACTTTCTAACTCCATAGTAAACTGTATTTTTGAATTAATGGAGTTAAGGTGGTTTAAAAATGCATTTATTTTATCATATGGTAAGATGGTAAATGTATCATCCACATAGCGCTTATAAAATCTTGGATGAATGGGAGCAGTGAGTAGGGCCTTCTCCTCAAAGTCTTCCATAAAAATGTCAGCAACAATAGGAGACACCGGGCAACCCATCGCTACACCATCCATCTGCATGTAGAACTCATCTTTCCACAATAAATAGCCAGATGTTAGGCAATGTTTTAGTAAAAATGCATATTCTATTGAGATGTTATTTTCCTCTAACTTTCTTGTTACAATATTGATGCAATCTTCTATAGGTATAGATGTAAACAAAGATTGAACATCAAAACTAACCATAGTTTCATTGTCAGCAAGATGTAGATGTTTTACCTCGCTAACAAAATGGTAAGAATCCTTTGTAAATGCGCTTGTTTATACTCTGAGTGGTGAGAGGATTTTTACTAAATGTTGAGCCAATTTATAAATAGGTGAGTCAATTTGGCTAACAATAGGGCGCAATGGAGCATTAAATTGTGTATTTTAGGCAACCCATACAATTTTGGGAGCTTGGGACATGAAGGTATTATCAATTTAACGTCAAGATTAAGTGTTTCGGACTGCTTTTTAAAAAGATCGCTAGTTTATTTGAGCGTTTTAGTAGTAGGGTCAGTTTTGACCTTCCTATAAGTAGTTTCATCCGATAACAGTTGTTCTAATTTAGAATTATAATCTGACATGTCCATAATCACCGTAGAATTACCTTTGTCTGCTCGGAGAATTGTTAGTTCTTTGTTGTTGCGTAAGTTGTTAAGTGCAATAAGTTCATCCTTAGGAAGATTAGGTTTCGGCACTTTGCTTCGACGCAACATTGATGAAATATCTTGTCGGATAGCCTCCAAATCTTCCTTTTGCAATTGATTTTTGAACAAACAATCCTCCACATACATACAATTTGCTCATACGGATTTTCGCGGTGCAATTGCGAAATTTAAACCTTTGATAATACTTTCAACGTCATAACATAAACGCGATAAAATCCGTAAAGTAATTTTAATTAATAATGTATAATATTCGCGAAGCAATAGAAATAATTATGAAACGTAACATCTATGTCTCACGCTAGGCAGCGCGTTGGTGATAGATACCCTTGAAATTGTCACTGTCTATGGGCTTTGGTAACCACTTTTAATCAGGTGGGCCGACTGCTCGTCTGTCTTCGTTAACAATAAAAATTATGTAGAAATAGCTGACTTCTATAAACATAAATAATTAAATACTGCTGGATCTCATGAGACCTCATTTTTATTTGAAAAGCCCGCGATATTTTCTTTAAAGAATAGTTGTTAATGTCACAATGTTAATAATAGTGTCCGACCGAAATTTCGGTTTCGGTTTCGGCCGTGTTCGGCCAAAATCAAGCTTCAGCTGAGTTTCGGCCAAAATCAAGTTACGGCAGCAGTTTTGGTTTAGGCCGAATTTGGCCGAGACTTTTGCCGAAAACGGAACTGGTTTCAGTAGTTGTCATATTATCAAAATTAAATAATTTTAAAATGGAAACAACATTATATCGAAAGTTAAGTGTATCAAAACTCAACTGAGCTAAAATCAGTGGATTTTAGTTCAGATAACCATTTTAAGCTACCTAAAATAGATCGATGATTCTTCTAGAACGACGAGAAGGGATCAAAAAGTAGTAAGTACAAAATAGATACTCCTTGGTAACAAAAATAAATAAATACTGGAAGGCATAGCTCAGATATTTGTTATGTTAATAAAAATAATCTTCGATTCTCTTTGCTTTTTTTCTGAATGTAGTGATTTGTTTGCCTTCCTCGGCACGTTTTCTCTAAATTGTAGAAAAACCAAGTGCGGGCTTGTTAGCGAAAACCTCTGTTAAAAAAAATAACGGCGCATAATATTCAATGCGATTGTGAGGCAACATAAGAGTAGTCTGCTCTGCCGTATTCCATTGCCATAAGGCGAGTGTCCCAATTTTGAGTGAGAACGAGCACGGAAGACAAAATGACATTGCAGCCACCCATCAACCTCATTTTTCCAAGAAAATGCTGCTAAATTCGAAACACTGTTTTAAGCGATCAAAGAATTACCATCCGATAGCTAATTCAAGATGCCCGTTGCATTTTAAAAACATTCAGCTATTATCTGTAAATAAATTTGAAAAAGTTTGAAAGGAACATTTGTGTGTTAAAGGATATTATTGCTGTAATGACTTGAACTGCTCGCTCCAGGCTATTTCAAACTCTTAAAATATAATGTTATGTAAAAGAATTGTAAAATTAATCGTAAAAGAAAAAAAACCCTCTGAGTTTCTTACGCTGGTTTTCTCAGATCAGTGTAATACTTCTAAATTGAATAAAGATATTTGACTTTGACTTTTATATGGAGGTATTCAATCCACATTGACACAACTTTTGTATATGATAAAAGTCTCTGCAAGATGCCAGAATCAAAAACAATATCGACTTGACATTTCGAAAATATTGTTGGACAAGTTATAAGAAGATTCGGAAAACTTTGTAGTCTCGTTTTGTAACAGTCGATGTAACATAATGATGGGTTATCCTTTTGGACCTGAAGACAAAACTGAAATTTTCGCGATGAAAACCACCATCCGCGCCAACCTCGAAGAACTTTTATGCCGTGGCATCGACTGGCAAGGTTATGGCCTCAATATGTTGGGGCTCAGAAGTGATATTATTATTTATTACCTAGAGCGGGGTACTACGTTTAATTCCCTAGTTGCGAATGCGGTGAATGATAAAAAGAGGAAATCGTCGTAGAGACATGCTGTTTCAACTTGATATCGCACCCGAAGTTAGGTTGGTAGAAATGATGGCCGCCATTCCAATTGGTTGAGAAGCCCCTTATTCACCAGATCTGGAGCATAGCAGTTTTTTTTATCTTGTCACCAAATTTCGGCAATATTTAAGAGAAACCATATGCGAAGATAAGTGAAGAATGCTGTCAAGTTCTTTTTGCAGGACTATGACAATTTTTTAAAAAGATTGAAGAATTGGAAAAACGCTAGAGTTAGCGTGTAAGGGATTATGTAGAAAAATGAATAATTAAGACAGTAAGTTTTTAACACCAATAGTAAGTTTTAACGCAACAGTAACAATTAGAAATTTGTTTATTGATAACTGATATTTATTTCACTATGAAAATATTATTTAAAAATATTTTTTTAATTTTAATATTTTATTATATAAAAAAGAAAAACAACTTAAATAAATCAATACCAGAAACTAGTTACACTGTGTCTTTCATGTCTTAGTTTATGTAGAAAAATGGCTAAAAAGCATAAAATTTCAGTACTTTAAGAACTTTGGTACTCGACCACGTGAGTTTCGGTTTCGGTTTCGGCCAAAACTGAACTCATGGCCGAACTTTCGGTTTCGGTTTCGGTTTCTGCCGGAAAACCAGTTTCAGTTGGACTCTAGTTAATAAGTATGCTTAACGTGTATTTACTCTAATAAAAAACTTTCAAGTTATCATACTATAAGTATTGATAGTTTGGTTATTAAAGGTTTGATGAATATGTAATTAATCAAGCCTTTTAACAATTTGTTGCTTCTGTTCATAGAGGCAATCAATTGATTCAAATATTCTATTGGTAGTTTGGAACAAACTTTCAAAGAACAATGGAATAAGGTTTCTTGTAATTACAATAGAGCAAAATTTTAAACGCTTGCTATAACAATGTACAATTGTAGACAACAGTACCAGTAGTGCCTATTGTCTTGCTTTACTCCGCTACAGTACATAGCACTTTGTACGAACTAGAAACTAGACCGAAGTTAATTTAGTTGACTTGAACAAATCCACTGGCCTGTACTAGAGCTTCATGAAATATTTCATTGCCATAGCAATTAAGAAGCAATAATTTAGATATTATAAAAAATGACTTATGTTAAATTAAATAAAGTATTATTAAAATGTTATTAAATTAAATTAAATATAAGCAAATTAAATATTAATGTTTCATTGACGAACCGCTTCACGTAGTGGTTTCTATCCCTGAGTGTTAAGCCAAACGGCGTGCGTTCAATTTGCACGATGATTTTAATGTTAGTCTCTATTAGGGTGTTTATATCTATATTATATTTATTTGTTTACAAAACATAAAGTCAATCTACGTACTTATTAGTTATCTTCTTTCCATATTAAAAGCTTAATTAGGGATAAGAAGATGTTGTTTTAGAAGTCCAGAAATATGGATACTTAATAAATTGAACTGGTTGTAATCGATGTATATTCAGATCGCACAAACTGTCAGAATTTAATTTATTAAAATTAAATTGGAGTAAGCAAAACAATCAGTAGTATGTTCGTATTCAACTGTAATAATGTATTTGTAATAAAAGTTTTGTTACATTATTACATAATTTTATTCGATTTTTAAGAAATAGTTACAATTTTTAGTGCTTTACAAATGGTATATCGTTTGTGTATTACGTAGACGCAAATCATTGCTTTGTAAAAAAAAATAAATAATTTAAAAATAGGAATGTATGATATAAACGAGTAAAGGTTAATGAACAACGGCTAAGTCCATAATGCTCCGGTCTTGGTGATTTTAGATTTTAAATTCATTTCGAACCTGTTGTTTAATCGCCTTTCTATCGAGTAGCTGGCTACATGCAAACATTTTGTTACACATACGTTTACGGGTTTTCTTAATTATTTATTTATTATCCCATAAACACATTGTTATAGAAGTTGGACCGCCTCCGTGTCGAGCGGTATTGACCCTTACTTTATAAACCGGTGGTCGGGGGCTCGAATCCCACGAGAAAAACAAGTTTTTGTTTTTTTTTTCTGCTTGGTTAAGACAATTTGAGCCGATGACCCAACTGTCTTAAAAGGAAGATGATCCATGCGTCGGCTGGTCATGTAAAAAATCAGTCCACCCACCAACCCGCATTGGACCAGCGTGGTGTGATACGGTCCAAAAAACCTAATGAAGAAGACATGCATTAGGGGAGGCCTATGTCCAGCAGTGGACTAACACAGGCTGGTGATGATGATGGTAGAAATCTATAAAAAAATTACAGAAACCTAAAGAGGAATAACTATAAAGAACTACCTTACGTATTATCACACACAGATCGCATTTTATTCATAAGTTAGTTATTAATCCCCTTATTTTAAGTTTTTAAAAATGCTTGCACACAACTTTTAAAAATGTTACTTTTCATAAATTTAATATTTTTTCATAATTTAATATTTTAAGAAGCAGAGAAAAAGCAAATATATTAAGAAAAGTTAAAATCGTCAGTATTTAGAAAAATTAAATTAATGAAAAAAGCAGCAACCTAATGAAATAAAAATATAAGTAATACCGAAATAGCGAAGTATATAAAGCTATTGCGGCGTCGGGATTGACGACCCCACCGCCCACTAGTGCTGATGTGCACCCCAGTCCGGTATGCACAACAGCACTGGTGCAATCAGTCGACCGAATGATGGCGGTCAAACCATCACAAGCCGTTAGAGGCTTCTGCTGGTGGTAGGACACTGTCCAGCTGGCTAGCGACGACCTTCCAACAAAAGTGGCGGCCGACATTCCGTACGTTGGGTCTGAGAGCCGTTATCTCCCCGTCCTTACCTTTCCCTTTCTAAGGTGAACCGCGGACTTTTGCTACTCGGAACATGCGTTATAAAGGCCTCAGTCAGCACTACGGGCGTGATAGGTTGGCACGGACCCAGGGGAGCCCGCTGAAACGGTCAACCACCGGCCGCCCGTCGGTCAGTAGGGGACCTGAACCTGGGGAACCGCTCGCTTCCTTCACCTCGGAAGCTGTCCGCCAACCGGCGTAAAAACCCTGCCATTATGTGTTGTCGCTGCCCTGGGTGGAGAACCGGTGGGAGACTGTGGCTACACGCAGGGGGGTCCGGGGGCCCTTCGTGCTCCGGCCACCCTCCTCACCAAGTATCTGCTGAGTACTACACTTCCTCTTTTTCGAATATCACTGAGCCTTGCTGTTCATATTCCTGCCCTATACATTTATAACTCGTTTTTACCATAGCCCGAAATAAAAGAAAGAAAACGTTTTACGACGGCCCCTTTATCCACATTTAAAGTCGATTTCAGCAATATTAGGGGAATGCACAGCAACCTAAACCTGCTCTTCTCTTTTTAACGAGAGCAAAATATCTACTCCGGACGACATCTCCTACCTTAAATTTCGGCGTGCTCTAGGATATATCCTAGAGCACGGCTTTGCGTAAAGCAGGGTATGCCTGTTCGTTAGGGATGATGTTTGCTGTCACCGCCTTCGGGACCTTGAACGTTGGGATCTGTCCGTCTTGTGGGTGCGCACGGATTATGGTGGCACACCCGCGTCTACGTGTGCCTCTACAGATCCCACAGCGGTGATGCGGAGGCTGCCTCGACTATTCGAGCGTCTCCAAGAGGTAACTGACCGAGTCCCTGAACAGTATCCGGCAGCGAGGTGGTGATCCTAGGTGACTTTAACGCTCATCATCAGGAGTAGTTGGGGTCGCAGACCACTGATCTCGCTGGCCGAGTGGGCGTATGAGTATGCTGATCTTTTGTTGACCTACATCCGGAAGGTACCAGGTGGCATTGAGGCACCTTTGGGATCCTCAGACCATTGCCTGGTACGTACCACTGCCCCTGTTACGTACCTAACCCTGAACACCATCGAGTGGGTCTCGTAGAGTCGGCAATACAGGACAGCAGATTGGGATGGACTTCGGAGTATTTTGGCCCTTCCCGTGGGGGACGGTCTGCTTTTCCTCAAATGACCCTGACAAGTGTGTGGACAGTTACTGACATAGTACTTCTAGGGATGGAAACTTCATCCCAATACAGAGGTACCGTTGGTAGCCGCAGCAGTCCCTGGTTTAACAAAGCCCGTGTGGAGGCTGCGCGCCGAAAACAGTCTGCAGCTACGCCATCTATAATGACGCTAGATGATGTCAGGATCGGACGGGCATAGAGGAGAAGAAGAAATTTAATCCCACCTCAAGATCCCTCAAGGGGCGATTACCAGGGCAAAAGCAGAGCACGTTTGCAGAGTTGGAGCGACTAGTCGCCTTTCCCTCTGGAAGTCTGCTTTTGGTCACTTGCCAAAGTTACGGGCCAACTCTGCCGGTCCAGTCTCCCGCCACTGCGCAAGTATGTTAATAGCCTAGCCTCAGCGCGAAGGAGAGGCTGATCTTCTAGTCAAACCCTTGCCTCAAACTCGACTATAGACGATGGGGAGCCATTCCATCAAATCTCCCTAAGTGCGAGAGTTCCTCCCGAAATCCGCATTTCACAGCGGGTAGTCAGGCGGGAACTCACGCTCCTCAACGTCCATAAGTCGAGTGGGCCTGACGCATTCCTGCAGTAGTCCCAAGCGATGCGCCCCAAACCGACTTCTGTACTCACGCGCCTATATTGCCTCTAATACACGGCTAAACGGGTTCCGGCTTCATAAAGCAGCTCGAATACATCCGGTCTCTAAAGGAGACCACTCAGACCCTTCGAATTGCAGGCCCATAGCTATCACATCCTCACTGTCGATGGTGATGGGCGGGTCATCAACAACCAGCTCCTAGGTTACCTGAGGAGAACCGACTAATCAGGACCGACAGTATGGTTTTCGTCATGGTCGCTCGGCTGGATCTTCTAGTGTACCGAACTCACCGGTGGGCAGAAGCCTTAGACAATGAGTGTGAGGCTCTGCAGTCAGTCTGGATATTGCTAAGGCGTTCGACAGGGTCTGGCATAGAGCTCTTTATCGAAACTGCCCACTAATGGAATCCCCGAGGGGCTGTGTCAGTGGATCGCCAGCTTTTGGATGGTCGGAGCATCAGAAGTCGTTGTCGACGGTTGCTGCCAAGATGATGACCACTAATGCGGGTGTCCCACAAGGTTCGTGCTGTCACCAACGCTTTCCATCCTGCATATCAATGACATGCTATCCATCAGAGATATACATTACTATGTGGATGAGAGCACGGCAGATGCGCGTATACTAGCAACGAGCAGTCCCTCGGTGTGAGGTGCAGGAAAGGCGAACTAAACTTGTGTCCGAAGTGGAGGACTCTTTGCTATCTCTGAATAGGGTTGAGTAAACCTCGTTCAGTTTAATCCTACAAAGTCACAGGTTTGCGCATTCACTTCGAAGAAAGACCCATTTGTCATAGCGCCACAATTTTTGGGTGTCTCTGCAACCATCCTCGAGCATTGGAATCCTGGTTCGAGATCTCGCGCGACATTTAGTTTCAAGTCATTTGGACAGCAAATTCAAATTAACCTCTAAAAACTGGGAGTGCTGAACTATGGTGGGATGGTACTTACATCGCCAAAAGCTTCTACTTTACAAAGCACAGTCAGGCCTCACGTGGCGTATTGTTCCCATCTCTGGTCGAGTGCCCCAAGTACCAGCTTCTTCCACTTGACTCCTTTGAATCGCCGGCGATCCAATGCTCATGGACAGGCTGGAACCTCTAAGCCTACGGAGAGATATTGGCCTCTCTGTGTATTCTACCGCCTGTTCAACGGAGAGTGCTCAGCGGAGCTGTTCGATATAGTACCTACTTCCCCATTCTATTATCTACCCTCCGTCACCGGACTAGAGTACATCCATACCACCTGGAAACGTGCCATCAAACTTACGTTTCAGAGATCATTAATGCTCATGCACCATTAAACTCTGGAATGAACTCCCTCTAAGGTTTTTCCTTCGCGCATGACATGTCTTCCTTCAAACGAGGTATAAAGAGAGTCCTTTACGGTAGGCAGCGCGTTAGGTGATACCACTGGTATTGCTGATGTCCATGGGCGTCGGTGACTACTTCCATCAGGTGGCCCGACTGCTCGTCTGCCTTCGTCGGCAATAAAAAAAAAAGTTATGTACACCCGGGGGAAAAATTAAAGAATAAATAGAATGAACGAAAACGTTTTACACAAAAGATAGAGCACTACCAACAACAACATAATTTTAACTATTTACTTTCATGATTTAAAAAAAATGTTGATTACATGCATTGCAAGGGTAGATAAGCAACATTCGTATTAAGTAATAAATAACGAAAATTTACAGTACCTACAATCGTATCCACTCTTATCGTGAATGTATCATCAAAATATTTCCTTTACATAGGATACAACATCACATTTATTTAATTTTTCACTGTTAAAATATATTTCTAATTTTTAGGATTTGATCTGCATGCTAAGAAGCCATTTTCTCCATTCCTTTTTTAAAATTTAATGGCCTTGTATTTAATAGCGGCGTTATAAAATTGCCTTTTCATTTTTTAATAATTATTACAAAATTAACTGAATAAAATAAATTAGTTATATTAAAGAGTTATTATTTATTTATTTAAGCTATTTTACGCAATCACTTTTTATTGTTTGTCCTATTATCAACGAATAGTTAGTACTAATTTTAAAACAGTGGCATCTATTGACACATACAACCGAATCAATAGATATCGTCAACTGTCAGAATCGTTTTGAAGCTAGCAGTTTGTGTCATCAAACATTGATAGAAAAATAATTCACAATAAAATAGTATTGCGTGTTTTAATAGATTTTGAAATTATTTTGTCGACCAAGTTTGATCAAACTATACACGGTGCGTATAATATTATTAAAATTGGTTTAGTAGTTAAGGAGTCCATCGCGGACAAACAGTTTAAGTTAAGATCTCGAGTGATAAAACAAAAAGAGAAATAAATATAAACTTTTTGTCCTATTCATACACAATCAATTCCCTCCACACTCCCACATTATGCTACTCCGATGTCGCTTAAAATTATGTCAAAAAAATTCCAAGGTACACTATCAAAAAATACTTCAATCAATTAAAAACGTGGCGCGCAGATATCATGAAAATCTAGTAACGCTTAACGCTGTAAACGTAAATTAAACCTTCGATCGTGTTTCTTTTAATTTTCAATAGTTCAATCTACTAAGTCCGTCTATCGCAGAGATAGAGAAGATCTTAATGTCTTACATGCCATCATCAGGTAAAAAAGCAAAAAATACCATGGATACAAACACAGCTCTGGAGTTCATAGGACACGAATAAATGCAAAAGATTTCATCATTCTCCTTTTATAGTCCACTGCTGGACATAGGCCTCCCCTAATACACCTATCCATTAGGGGGTTTTGGACCTGTATCCCACCACTCTGGTCCAATGCGGGTTGGTGGGTGGACTTCTTCATCTTACTTTTCAGACAAATGGGTGATCGGCCCAAATTGCCCTAACCAACTAGGAAACAACAATAAAATTTGTTGAGTCCCGCAGGATTCGAACCGACGACCTCCGGATTCTAAAGCACACGGCTACGGAGGCAGTTAACAAACAAAACATTTGTTGAAACAAAAACTTACCTAGTATATTTCTTATTTTCTTTCCTCAACTCTGAATAAAATATAAATATATTTTAATTCTAGTTGATATTAAAAATTTCCATGGCCGTACGTATATATTAATTTTACTGTCCTTGGTTGAATTCCGTTGTAACTTTTAAGAAAGCAGTAATAGTTTGAAAATAAAATATTTAATTTATAAAAGTTGGTATTTTTTCATTTTTGGAAAATAATTCTAAAGAAAATACTTATAGTTTCTTTAATTCCGATAAAAGTTGAAAGAGACGAAGCAATAAAAATACCTTCAGTCTTTACCATTATTACGATATTGCATTTGCGATATTGCAATTTTTCATAATGTATGCCGCCCTGATCTAAGCAATATGAAAGAAAATTTTATTATGTAGTGACATTGCAAGTTATATTTTAGAAATTGCGTCTTCTGCTATTGTATTAAATGTTAGAAAAATTTAATATATTTAATTATTAATTTAAAAAAAATACTATTTATAAGTTTAAGGTTTTTGTCTAAATTATTGTTTCATCATCATCATCATCATTAGCAGCCCCTATCCGTCCACTGCTGGAAATAGGCCTTTCTCAATGAACGCCAAGACTGCCGATCCCCTAGCTACTCGCTGCCAACTTGAGCCGGCTACTACACGAAGATCGGCATCCCACCTGGTTGAGGGTCGACCAACGCTTTGTCCCAGAACGCGGCCTCCACTCCAGAACCTTTTTGGCCCATCGACCATCGGTTCTTCTGACCACGTGACCGACCCACTTCCACTTCAACCAGCTAATTCTAATCATTTGCACTATGTCGGTGACTTTAGTTCTTTGCCAGATTAATTTATTACGAATTTAGTCCGACAAAGAAACTCCGAGCATAGCGCGTTCCGTACCGGGTTGAGCAACGGCAAACTTGTGGACCAGTCCTATAGTCTAAGCCCACGTTTTGGCCCCGTAGGTCATCAGGAGAACGCATTGATTAAAGATTTTCGTCTTCAAACATTGCTGTATTGGCGGCGACGTGAGAACGTGGCTCAGCTTCCTAAAAGCTGCCCAGCCCTACTGAATCCTCGCCTCCGTCTCGAAGTTGTGTCTTCCGCAATATATGCCCAAGGTACACATACTCAATGAAAACTTCGAGAGTAATGCTATCGGCACTGATCGGCCCCGGGAGAGCATTTTCGTTGAACATGGATTTCGACTTTTCGAGTTTTACAATACACAAAACTAGGAATTATTACTACCACTATATAGTTATTGCACTAATTATAATTTATTGATAACAAATACACTAGCTCTAGGTGATGTTTTGTCTCATAAATGATAGATAGACATTGCAAGGGGTTATTTAGTATAATATGTTTTTATTCATATTACATTGCTAAAGACCGCGACAAGTGAAAAATAATCATCTAGAAGATAACTCTTGGAGGTCACGACCCTCAGCAATGAGGAATACGACACAAGAAGGTGGAGGGTAAATTATCAAAAATTTCTGCGTAAAAATTCAGTTATTGTTTATTGATGCGTTTTTAAATATTTATAGCAAGTTCAATGAATGCACAGATTGTCTCAACTATAGTAACGCGGTTTACTAAATGCTTTGAAACTTTGCTTTGTATGAAAATAACGATAAAGCTTTCGTTTGTATTTACATTGTTTACAATGTCACGGCCTGATTCTCGGATGGCGTGTCCTCCTAACGAAATATTTACAGCATAATTATTTCCTTTTATTTTCTGAAGTATCTTATCAGTTAATGTTAATAATATATATTTTTAAATTAATTATGATAATTATGAAATAACTAAACGAGATACAATTATTAACAATCTACATCGTGTTTTATGTAACATCAAAAAATGTTTTTAATGGATGGGTCCTTGAGCTGGACCAGTCAAATTTCTCAAGTGAGCCGAAAACACGAGTGCCATGCGTTGCCTTTACAGATAAAAAACTTTTTGCCCACTTAGACCAAGGTAATGCTTGTACAGTCCCTAATATTTCCTGTAAGCGACTATGGTGACGTGAATATTTTGACCTGAATGCAGATTAGCTCAATAAATTAGACCGACTTCTCAATAATTGCATTCGATTATTTTTTAATTTACGTAAGTATGACCACGTTTCGTTTCTATCGTTCTAAACTTTTATGGTTAAGCCAAAGGCGGACATCGAGAGCGCTGACCACATTATATACCTTCCTTGATTCTACTTCTACTCCTTTCTACTTAACTTCTTATTTTGTGTTTCTCTGTTCACTTAACGATAAAAATCTGCACTCAAATAATAACCGTCTACTTTCATGTCCTTCGCATCGTTCTGATGTTACCCATTCCTCTTTCTTTGTCCAGTCAGATCTTCTGTGGAATGCGTTACCTCTCGAGATCAGGATTGCAAAGAGTTACTTCACTTTTAAAATAACAGCTCGGAAACACTTATTCAAAAACTGTTAGAAGAATAAGGAGTCGCTGGAAGAAAGGCTTAGTACATATTAGTACATTCTATGTACGTGTATGTATTCATCATCACTACATAATATAAAACAAAGTGCATTTTTTGTCCCTATATTTTTGTTTTTTTGCACATACTTTACATTTTCAAAAATATATTGAGAACTAATGGTCAATATTTTAATTTGAGTAAACAACTCTCTGAGTGATTCTTTAGAGCCCAGGTTATAGACTGCACGAATAGCTCTTTTTTGAAGGACGAAGATTGTATAAATATCAGCCGCGCTTTCCCACAGTAGAATGCCATAAGACATTATACTGTGGAAGTAACTATAATACACCAAGCGGGCTAACTCCACGTCATTTGTTTTGTCTAATTCTCTTTACAGCATACGCCGCGGAGCTAAGTTTATTTGCCAGACCATTTATATGGGGGCCCCACTGCAAATTAGTGTTTATTGTTATGCCGAGAAACACAGTACTGTTAACAAGGTCTAACGCTTCCCCATCCAAAGACACTTGAAAATTACCACATTTTACATTAGGGGTCATAAATTTAATACAATTAGACTTTTTGTTGTTTAGTAGTAAATTATTGACACTAAACCAATGCGCTACTTTGGAGAGAGTCGTCATTAATCAATGTATTACGTCTGAGTTTAAAAATAAAAGAGATGTCGTCCGCAAATAATACTATCTCATTGTTATTGTTAACTACATGTGGTAGATCATTTCTATAAACAAGGAAAAGAAAAGGTCCAAGACTAGACCCTTGTAGAACACCCATAGTTACTGGGGGGCCGGGGGGAGATCTCTTACCATTCACGTCAACCCTCTGAGTTCGATGGCTCAGGTATGAAATCAGGAGATCGAGTGCGGTATTTTTAACACCATAGTGGCATAGTTTCCTGACCAGAGTCGCACGTTAAACACAATCAAAAGCCTTTGATAGGTCGCAGAAAATGCCTACGGCATCCTGCGATGCTTCCCAAGCCTCGTATATATTTTTAACTAGTCGAACACCTGCTTTAGTTGTGGAGCGGCCTCTAGTGAAGCCGTACTGATTATTATTTAGAAGATTTTTCCGCAGAAGTGTTTCTTTGAATCTGTTCCATAGAAGTGTTTGACTAATTGATCCAATAGCAATTGTTCAAAGATTTTGCTCATAGTAGGCAGTACGGATACAGGTCTAAAATTATTTGGATCCGCTTTGCTACCCGATTTAAAAACTGGTATTACTTTACTATGCTTGATAAGGTCAATTGATGTGGGCATCAAAAAATTTTGATAAAAAAGTCTCTCTCTCGAAAAATTCCGAGTGCAATTTGATAAAGTCAATCCAAAATATCACTAAGTACATCAATAATGGTAGTGATTAAACTACTTTCAGCATACAGTCATTAAATGAAGTGGAAAAATTTTATTCTGGACATTACATCTGCAGCTCTGAAACTGTATGGAGGATTTTGTCATTCGAAGTGCACGACCGGGCATCCACAATTGCCCACTTCGCAGTTCATTTAGAAAATGGACAAAGAGTATATTTCATGGAAAACAATATGCAAGAAGTTGAGAGTAACCCACACCGACAGCATTCTTCAAGTTATGTGCTCAAGATGATTTCGCGAAAACACTGACTAGTGACAGAGTTTCAATTTACTATACATGGAACCAGAGTTCTTAAACTTTTCAACGGCGAAAAAGTACTGCGGTTGATGGATTGCCTGGAGTTAAAAATGGATGCTCTTGGCAGAGTCTACGTGATTCATCATAATAACAGCGAAAGCTTTGACCTGAGAACGTTACTGCATATTGTAAAATGACCGATATCCTTTGCATACGTAAGAACTATACAAGGTGTTGTTTACAATACTTATCAAGCAGCATGCAAAACTATGGGACTCTTGGAATACGATTTTCACTGGGATAACACATTATCAGAAGCAGCTGGTTGTAGTTTAGCTACATAATTAAGGTTCATTTGCTTTACTATGACGTCGTAGCGTTTTGTCAATTAACTGATTCTGTTAATCTATCTGTTAAACAAATTTCAAGAAAACATGGCCAGTGATATTATGGATCGGCGAAGGCAAGAGTTAAACTTCGATCATATACAATATGATCAAAAAAATATATTTGACGATATGTGAATACTATTTTTGTAATACGTAATTATTTATGTAGATCTATTGATTTTTACAGCTTACATTCCCTTTACTAATAAAAACTGTATCCTCGTTTTATTTCATTCATGCACCTACCTGTTTTTCTCTGTACAATCCAAAGGTTGACTTATATAAGTTGACTAGGTAGATATTGCTTTTACGCATTAAGTCCGCCACTGTACTTACTTGTGCATTAAAATTTAATAAATAAATGAATAATAAATGTTTTACGTACATAATTTTTTAAAGAACAGTAGTACTCGGTATTTCGTACAGCAAGTTAATGTTAACTGTTAATAAAATATTATACGAACTACAATGATGGGAGAGGCTCGAAATTTTACCGGCTACAGATTTGCTGTAATACGTGGTATTAAATAAATATTAAATAAAACGACAGATGTCAAAATACTCTCAATGAAAATATTTGCTACTAAAAAGATCTTTTATTAAAATAAATCTTAAATTTTTACTTCTGAATTTTCGATAAATCTGCACCTTTATCAATTTGACATTTATAACTCTATTGCATTTTATGTGTATTCATTGTTTGAAGAGACCATTATTAATTTATATAAACTTCTATTTGATAATGACGTGAATTCCCTCGATATTTAACTATTTAAATATAAACATCGTGATAATAGATACCACAGACAAATTTTTAACGTTTTTATGATAAGTGTACAAACAGGTAACGTACACATATACATATATAACAATAAATTAATAAAATTATCGTTATATTAACTTATGACATTAGTACAATTATATTTATTGTTAGTTAAATAGCCAATGGGGTCACATAAATTATCAAAACGTTAACATATATACCAGTCGTCTACGCGGTCTTTACCTAAATAAATTGTACAATAGTTTGATTAGATTTTAGCACAGTATATAATAATAAGAATTTCGCTCTTAAACTTATACAATGGGTAGTTACATACTCCTTGGTAGTTACGTGCTAAAAATGTTTTTGTTTTAGTTATTTTCATTAACAACATAACTTTCAATAAAAAAAATAATGTTATGCATCAGTTTTCCTGAATTAAATTTAAATTTAATTTAATTTTACCGGAAATGACACGTATACTAAACTCTCCGAACCTATTACCTCTTGTTGAAAACTTTTGCAGTATAATTACTCAAAGCGTTCCACGAAATGAGAGATGTTTAAAGACATCACAGAGTGGTAATAAATTATAACATACTTTGAATTATTTTGGGTTAAATATCAAGTAAATTTTCGATTTTCACATTCTCTTTTAAAAGCGAAAAAAATAAGAAAAATTGAGGCTGCTATAAAATTTAAAACTTTTACAAATTCAGAATATATAGAGCAGAATGTAAACGTGGAAAAAAGCGATTTAAACCAGTTAGGTTGGATAAAATATTTTCTAAAAAGTTTTTTTCTGTAACGAAATCATTACTAAAGTTAATTAAATTGAGTAAATTAATGATTTTAGTTATTTCGTTAATTAAATTAATAAAATAAACGTTTACCTATTGACTGGATTATACCGGAACACAGTATATTTGCACATTTATAGTGTTAGGATCAAAGTAGGCCTCACTTTTGTGGAATATTTAATATAGAAACATTTAAACATATATAGAGTATAGTAAGCGCAGTTGTATAACACCGGTTTTAAGCAAATACTGCATGTAATTCAATAAATTAACTTTTTATGGATATTTTCGCATTTTTTTTTTAGAGGTGGTAGGTCCTCTTTCTACAGGGGGCCGTCTGGAGCGGTACCACCGCGGGGTCTATTTCTGCCGCAAAGAATTAAATAAAATAATTTTTTTTAAGCTTCGACCACAAACTTTTTTTTGATCATATAATGCTTTGGTTTTAATTTATAATTTAAAGGGTCCCAATCAAGCATTAATAAGCCTTTTTTTCAATAATACTTATAACCGATATTATGATACGTTACAATTATCTGATATAAATTGTAGTTATCATCACATAAAAAGGAGAATGTGAATTTTTATAAGAATCTATACAGTGTTTATTTCTTAATCTACGTCAGTGACTGTGTTATAAAGTAAAGTGTCGAATAAGACATTTACCAATATTTGAGGTTATTTTTACAAGCATAAGCGTATAAAACGTTAAGTAAGATTTGGATATGTAGGTATTGTCATCGCATAAAAATCAGATCATCACTAGGAATAGTGTCAAAAACGTCAACTAACGTATAACAGGTAATTTAAACTAAAACATATACAATGCTAAATGTAGTTGCAACTACTAACCTCTATAGTTGTGACCGTATGTATATAACAATAAACTTTATAAGCATTATAAGGATGCAAGCTTAAGCTAAGAAAGATCAGCACTTTTGGGTTGCGCGACTTCTACGGTTGAGACAAGCCACGGGACTCCGCCTTGACATCTCATTCTTCTTCAATCAAGTTCTTGCAGATGTTAGATTCTGACAGTCGATATCACATCACATGCATCATGCACATATCACACCACGCAGGTCCAATGCGGGTTGGTGGGTGGACCGACTTTGAGGCCCATTCGACGCGTGGATCATCTTACTTTAGCCTAAATTTCCCTAACCAACTAGGAAACAACACTGAAAACTTGTTGAGTCCCCGCAGGATTCGAAGCCACGATCTCCGGTTTCTAAAGCTCACGCCCTTACCACTAGGCTATGGAGGCATTATATAATAAATATTATGTAGTTTATAAAGATATAGAGAAGTTTATTAAAAATATTTCTAAATAAGAAATATATAAGAAGTGTAAGCACGATAGATGTGCAAAGATTACTGTCGCAAATGACATTCGCCACGCAGACAAGACCGCGGGTTAAAGCTAGTTAGCAAACATATTACAAATTACTTATATATATAATTCGTCTGTACGTGTTTTCACAGTGAACTTTTCCTTAACGGTAGGTCCGACTTAAATGACATTTTTGTGGGTTTCGAATTAATCTCCAAATAAAAGTTAGATTTCCTTTACTAAACAAGTTAAACAATGTGACTCTTAGATTTACTACAGATCCTTTCGACTTTCTATCTTGCAAAAGTGATGTTCTGAGCCTTTGAGTCCTTGACTGAAAAGCGTCAATTAATTGGAGAATCCAAATGTTGGTTCAGGAGTCTCAAGTGAAATTGATGTCCTTAGAGTCCTCACCCATTGTTTACTGCGTAGTTATAAATAGAAATGTGCTACTTATACCTTAAAAGATCAACACCACTGTTGTAACTATCAGTAAGAACACTATCATTGTTATGTTATAATTAATATCTTCATACATATTTTTTCTCCACGTCGGTTGATAGAAAACTCCTTTTATACGGCTGGATCGATTTGAATATTTTATTTTTGTGAGTTCAAGTGGATTCTAGAATAGTATAGTTTCATAAAAAAGCCCGGTAGATTGCGCGGCAGTCGGTATCTACATTATTTATCTATACTCGAGACTTAATATGATATAATTATGTCAATGTCTCGTACGCAATGCGTTGCTAGTACCCAACATACCCGATGTCCATTGGTATTGGTGACTACTTTCCATTAGGTGCCCGACTGATCGTCTGCATTCGTTTGCGAAAAAAAAAATACCGTAATTTACAGTGTAATTTTTTGTTAAGTAAGTTAAGTTATTAAGGCAGACGAGCTGACCCTGGGCTTAACTTGACTAGGACGTCAAAGCAGTCAGAATACTCATCTCATACTCAGGATTTTAAAGTTGGGAGTATAAGTTGGTTAAAATTTTACTCTTGTAATGTTTCATATATTCATAATTGTATTGTATGAAAAAAGCCGTTATGGTTTGATTAAACATGTTTGGTTTTGTGGTTTAGTCTCATCAACGCTTGTTCGTTATGTGCAAATACATTCGACACATTGAATTGCGGTCATACATATTCACATCCAAATAATAAAGACTAAATACAACAGCTTGATTAAATTAATAACAGTCGTAGACATAAATGTGCGCAGTACAAAACTTATTGCTATTTGATTATTTAAAAGTTATAAATGTCAATAAGTGCGAATTCCTTTATGAATATCTCTTTCAAAAGAAAAATCTGTTTCTTTCCTATGAGGACAAATTAAAAATAACACATTTATGTACATATTAATATCATAATTTAATAATATAATGTAACTCAATAAGTTTAGGTATCTATTAATCTTATTGTTCTGATGGTACAAAATATTTTTAGTTTTAAAAAGGTGTTGTTTATAATTTTAAATATTTATTATTCACATTGTGACTATTGTGCAGATTTACTGGTGCGTTGTCTACATTGTATACTGCTACTTCGCAATCTAAAATTATAAGTTCGAATAAAGCAAGAAAACAATTGTTTGATAAATAGTATGGAATTGACATAATCATCACTTTATTCAAAATAACCTCATTAATGCTAATTATTTGTAAAAATTCATTACAACGTTAAAACGGTTATTAAAAATATTTAGACCAATAAAAATGATGATACATTTAAAAAAATAACTTTATTTTTGTGAAAAAATAATAGAACAGCTTTCTATAATACTTTAAAAGATGATGAAAAAGCACTTTGTTATTCGCTTATAATGCTAATGGTGGCTAAACTTCTATGGATAGATTAAAATAATCTACGGAACAGTATACCTACAAAAAAAGTACAGCAACAACAGTGTACCAGTAATATTATGGCTATTTTCTAACATTAACTCATAGTAACCATTTAATATACTGCGTTGAAAAATTTTCATGTTGCTAGTAAAATATGAACGAAATAAATCATAATTTAAATCTTTATGATAAGCACACACAAAATAAATATGAATATCATATTATAAGTAATTTATCTTGCAGAGCAAGATTAACTAAAACAAGTTTTCCAGTCGCCGAGGAACTTCAAATAGTAACCTCTCATTTTATAACTAAGGATTGAAAGAAGGCTTTATCTTACGAGATAGATCATAATATTTATATGTGAAACTGTATTCTCAAGTAGATCTACAAATATGTGCCAATAAAAAATATTTTTGTAGCAAGAACGAAGCATTGTAAAATACATAGCTAATTAAATACATACCATATAAATCCTAATACAAGTTTTTAAATACTTTTAGCTGTTTCTTATAAAAACACTATTTAAAAAGACAAATTTTACTTATGATTGATATTTTTTATATAATAGTTTTGTAAAATATTCTATAATATTTTAACAAAACATGAACAGAATTCGCCTAAATGTATGTAACGAAAGTTTTAATGGTGAGAGATTTCCTGTTCTTATGAAATCGTCTCGGAAAGTACAAACTCGCAATCACAGAACCATGGCTTGTGTAATTACTGGTTAAATGAGATTAAACATCTGACAATGGATAGCGTATTTGTATTATTTCATGCTTCATTTATATAGCTGATATATGCTATATGTAGCTGAGTCGTATCATATAATAACGTTGACTGTTGAGCAAAGTGGTTCATGAGGACATGAAAATGTTTAATACATTATCTATGTCCTCAAGAATCACTACTTTAACATTCAATGATGTAAATAACGGAGAAATTTTTACCTATTTTTTTTAGAACGTACAGAGCAAAATAAGTAGAGCAAATGCTTACTTCCGAATTAAGGATTCGCTGTATTTTATATGCTATATTTACATATTTTACACATATTATCACATGAGTTCACAAGATATGTCAATGTTAAAATACGTAGATTTTTCAATCCCTAGTACGCTGTTCCGTAGTAAAGTAAGGGTGCGTTTATAAAATTAAATGTAGCACGCGAGCCGAGCGTATCACATTCACATGGGTAAAATTAAATTTTGTATGTGACTTACAGATGATACTTTAAATAAAATGCTCCGACATGACGTTATTATTTATTTACTTCGTTCATTGCATAAACTGCCATCTATGCATGGGCATGCAGTAAAATTAATGAAAATAAGTAAATTTATACCTATTCTACGTTTGAATAATTACTTCTTATCTTACTTTCTTATATACTTAAGCATGTTGGTGGATTCTTTAGCTTGATATTGCAATATTAATCAAGCTCCAACTCAATATGTATATATATATATAAGAAAAGAACATGAGAAAGACAAAAACAACAAATAAAAAAGAACAATAATTATTTAGTTATACATTTAGAAGAACGTAGATAAAAATCAATTGCCTAGTTTCCTAACAGTTGCCTATCGCTATTTTAAATCTGCCAATACATTAAAATTAAAACAATCTTAGTTTAAGTATCAACCCACCGTAACCTATCTGCTAACGTTTATTATTATATAATTTAAAGCTATACATAAAGATTATAGTAAGAAATAAATGATTATCATGATTTTTTAAACAATATTATGATACTCTTTATGACGTCTAAAGCTCTAATGCACGATTAGGGTACTTTGGGTAAAAGGGTTTAGTGAATGTGAGACCCAACTAGGATTTATAGTGGAATAAAGGGTATAATTTATGATCTCAGTTTAAATAAAATAGAGATATCAAACCTACTAATTTACGGATTTTTCGCGTTGCTTAAATATATTTATTCCCAAAAAAAAGAAAAAATAAACGTCGGGTATAAATATATTTAAGTAACGCGAAAAATCCGCAAATTAGTGGATTTGATATGAATAATAATCGCGTAAATAAAAGAAATAATTAAAATAGAGATTGATTTATTCACATCGGACAGTTTTTATGCCATTTCATTTTATGCCATTCAGTTCAATAGAATGACTTTACGACAAAATCGGAAAATTCACCTAACAATGATTGATGTAACTTTTATTAATTTTTCAGTGGTTGGCGAGTAGTAATAAAACTTGCTTAAACCTGATGTTTCGAACTAAATGAACATCAACATGTAAATCAGCTCCATTTCTCGATGATATTGAGACTCGCAACAATCGCAGTTGATCTTTTTAAGGGAAGTGAATAGAAATGAATCACTATACGCCTTAATCAATAGGTGAGGGCTCGAAGGAAACCAATTTCTCTAGTTGCTCCTGAACCAATATTTAGATGCTCTAATTAATTGACCCTTTTCAATCAAGAACAGCTCAGACCATCGTTACATTATGCAACAAAAAAAAGCCGAAAAGGATGTGTAGTAAATCTAAGAGTAACTTTGTTAAACTGGTTGAGTAAAGGTAACCTAATAATTTTTATTTGAAAATTAATTCGACTAAGTTAGGAAATGAATATGTAAAAATATCTAATACATTTAATTGAAGTCGGACAGAACTTTTTGTCTTCTTTGCTTTGCTGACTTTCTTTTTATTGTACTGTTTTATTGTAGTCATTATTTACTGCTGTCACGTGTTCCCATTTTTATTTTTTTTCTGTTCTTCAATAAATATTTGATTTAAAAACGCATGAGCATGACATGACAATATATATCTTAAAAGATTTGATAATATAATTTAATTATAATAATAATTTGGGTAAATGAGAAAAATATAATTTTGTTTAGTGTAGACAACTTTATGAATCTCGCGGGGAATCAACTTTGTGTTATCGTTATTTACTAGTCGGTTGGGACAATTTGGGCCGATCACCGAATTGTCTGAAAATAATGATCCACGCGTCGGATGGACATGTAATAGATGTGCAGTAGGAGAATTTAGAAAGGAATAAAGAGTGGTTAGGGCCCTTAAAGAGCGTCGTTGACGAATAGGTAAACACAGATGTTGGGAACGGTATGCAGAAATGTGGTCGTATTTATGTAAATTGAAAACGAATCAAATGCAGTTATTGTGAAGTCGGTCAAGTTGGTTGAGGTGTTCTGCATTCAGATCAAAGTAGCACATGTCACCATAGTCGACAAGCGAAAAAATGAAGGTCTGCACGAGCATGACTTTTGTCTAAATGGGCAAAAAATTTTAAAAACGATAAAGGCATCGCAGAACGCCCGTCACTTTTCTTACAACACTTGCAACTTGAGCATTCCAACTCAGCGTTGTGTCAAAATATAAACCGAGATTTTTAACCTCGGGGCTGAGTGGAATATGGCTGCTATCAAAAGAAATTTGAGGAAGTGATGCCATATCAACCTTTCTTAAAGTGCGTGCACTACCTATCAACGGTTAACGGTTAATCCAAACTTACCACACCATATTTTGATAGCCGCTGAGTCGTTATTTAGCTTTAGGATCGCTTCGGGTAGTTTGTTGATTGATTGGTTAGTGTATAATTGTAAGTCATCGGCATAGAGATGATACGCACATTGAAGATTATGAGTGATAAAATTAATAAATTTAGAAATCAGAAGTGGGAAAAGAATGCCGCCTTGAGGAACGCCAGATTCGATGTTTAACCAACGCGATGATGATTCATCCACATTAACCGATTGTTGGCGACCTCGACGATATGAAGTGAACCATTCAAGCACTTCTTCGGAGACCATTAAATGAGAGAGGATTGCAAGAAGGATGTCATGAGTGACGGTATTGAAGGCGTTAGTAAAATCAAGTAGAACCAACCAGACTTTATATCGCCAGCCACTTTGAGCAGCACTGTGGTGGTGCTATGAGCAGGTTTAAAACCCGATTGTAAAAAACTTATGAGCTTGTTACTGAATATGAAGTGAGAAAGATGTTTATGAACACAAAACTCGAGCACCTTAGAAAGAAAGGGCAAAATAGAGATGGGTCGATAATGCGTGAGAAGTGAAGGATTAGAGCACTTACGAAGCGGCTGGATGATAGCATTGCGTCATAAGGATGGGAAAGTCCCAGAAAGCAGAAAGAAGTTAATAATATGCGTAAGCATTGGGAAATCACGGATATGAATGATCATGCGTGGGCTAATTTTGTCACAACCAACAGCATTGGATTTAATAGAGTGGGTGGCATTTTTGATCTCCTCAGAAGTAACGTGAGAAAATTTAAAAGATTCTATAGAAGTTCGCGTCAAACCATTAAGTGTGGAAGTAACGTCACTTACAGATGGATGATCTGTTAAAGTAGTGGAAGAAGATCTCATTTAAAGTTATTAAACCAGGAAGGTTTCCTGTTTCGCGACTTACCGATACCTAGAGTTCCAAGGAACTTCCAGATATCAGTTGATTTAGTAATACTATCTAGAAAGTATCGGCTTTTAGCGTTGCGTATCATCTGATTACACCGATTACGTGCTAATTTGTAAATGGACCTTCATCATTGAATTTTCATCAGTACGCAATTTTTTGAATTTGCGAAATAAACGATCGCGGCGCCTCATGGCCATGCGAATTCCTTCAGTTAGCCAAGGCGCTGGTGGTCGACTTACCTTAACCTTCTTTATAGGAGTGTGGATGTATATGTGTGATATAGCTCAGATAAAAATTTGAGTCTTATCCAATCCACTGTCCCAGTATCCTCACGTAACTTTTTCACATTCAATTTTGAGTAAGACCGTACGTGCAGAACCTTTGGTTTGGGTTTAGGAGGTTTTAGGATGTAAGAAACAAAAATTAGGTCACGGTGGGAAAAGTCAGGTGTAGGATGTTGACCATGAAAGGAAACTAAGGATGGATTCGATGGAGTGGATTAAGTCAAGCCAAGTATCTTCCCCAGAGAGGTTATGGTGAGTAACCTTGAGAGGCAAAATATGGAAAGCACTTGACTCAACTAAGTGGAGGAATTTATGGGTACGTGGAGAATTTGGAGCGAGGAGGTTCATGTTGAAGTCACCCATGATAACATAGTGTGCATACTCTGAACCCAAAGATATCAGCTCAAAGTCGGTGAAATATTCCGTATTTGGGGGACAGTACACAACAGCAACCACTAATTTGGCACCTTAAAGCGTTACTTCTAAAAAGAGAAATTTAGCAGTCGCTGAATAGTTTTGGGTGGAAGACACTAAGATTTTGTATGGGAGATCTGACCTAAGCTACGCCTCCTCTGCCTTCATCTAAACGGTCATTACGAATGAGAACAAAAACAAAGTGTAAGGAAGATGCGGTTTTAACCAACTCTCTAAAATCAAGATGGCATGCACATTAGAGTCGGAGAACCCTTCACTTAGATCGCTAAAATGACTGGGAATACTCTGCGCGTTTAGGTGATAAATGTTTACTAAGCTATTTTGGATTTTGGGAAATGTTCTATCTAAAAACTGAATTAAAACTATCTATACTACTAGAGGTCTAAGATTTATTTGCTGAATAATATGAATCGTCATCATCAATATCAATCATAATAACAAAATAAATAATATAAATAACAAATAAATATAAATATATAATAAAATAATAATACTATTTAAATATAATGCAATATTAACAATTGGTGTAGCAACAATCATTTCTGCACCACCCGCCAGCCTCACAATTGATAACAAAAGAAAAAAAATACAAAATAAAAAGTAAAAGAAATAAAGACTTAGCTAAGACTTAATTGCATAACATTGATAACAACACAATTTTAAAAACAAATTAAAAATATGTGACATATAAAAATGATAACAAAAAGTAAAAACGGAACGCACCCAAATCAAATCAACAATAGTGACAAGCATCAGACGGGAAATTGAGTTTGACGTTATTTATTGTTTAACCGGTTCATTGTTAATTTATAAACAAACATTTACTTACTTAGACTAGTAGTCGATAATATAAATATAATATAATAAGTTATAAAAAGCGAAAATAAACGACGGACATATGAATTAAGAAATACAGATATAAATAAAAAATAAATGGGTTGTAAACAAAAAACAAAAATTATAAACGTATAACAAACAACTAATCAAAATGTTATATGAACTAAAGTTATGGGCAAGCAGTGAAACTAATCAAATGATGAGCCATTATTATTTGAACTAATTTACATATATAATGATACTAAAAAGACGACGACGTTTTCAATAGACCTTTTAAACGGTCAGTGAACACGAATGTTTAGAATTGTGTTCGCAAATCGATAATATCGAAGGAAACTCTGTGTCATTTATGCTTCAGGTAAAAAATATAATAAAAACTCCGTTTTATGTACGCTTAAGGTAATCATGCTTTTGGTACAAATGAAACAAAAAAAATATTTTCGCTTTAGAAAAAGGAGATCGTGGGATTGAATCCTGCGGGGGACTTAACAATTTTTAGTTGTTGATTCCTAGTTTCATTACTAAATAAAGCGAATAATATTAGCCTCTCATTATAAATTGATATCTATAGTTAATCTATGGGGCAGTATGTATATTTAAAAGTCGCTATTTAATTTATAGTTTTAACATTAAAATCCCTTCATAATTTACTCTGATTCCATAGCTTTTGAAATAGAAACGAAGTAAGGCTATTTAAAACTGCCATTTAAAGGAATTTGACATTTACCTACGTGAATTATAACAATTCACGTCGAAACTTAAATTGTATTTATTCTTTACTTGAATTTACTTTACGACTGCGAAACTGATATTTCCATTATAAAGTATAATTAATAAAAACCGGAAAACAATTATGAAGCCTCTAGTGGATGGAAACGATTATCAAAAAAGGAGAAAGGTGATTTTGCGTATTCTCTCGTGGTTTATGATTTCAAAACGAACTTGTAATTTTAAAATATTTTTCCCTAAAGCTTAATTTGTTGTTTATGGCTATAAATTTTAATTCCATTTAACATGCATGAGACATCAAATAAGAATCAAACTTTACCTATAATTTATTAGGTTACTGGCGACCTTGCCCCGGCTCCACACGGGTGCAATACATACATATCTGTAAAATGTATGGAAACAAAGATAAATTTTAGCGTTTCACTACAATATTATGTATGTACTATACTTTTAAACCTTCCTCTTTAGTGACTCTATTTAAAAAAACCGCATTAAAATCCGTTTCGTAGTTTTAAAGATTTAAGCATACATAAGGATATAGGGACAGAGAAAGCGACTTTGTAATGATTTGAAAATTTATAACGTATCATAACCTTTGCACAAGTTTTTTTAGTAATGAACGCTTTCACACTGAGAAATAGTCCACTCGCTACTACCACTAGGAAAACCCACTCTAAGTTTACTACCGTGGGCCGAAATTAACTAATCTCAGAATTTTTATGTTCATTATAAGATTAATAATTGGGATACGGTGTGTATTGGGAAGGGGTGTATTAGGGGAGGCCTATTTCCAGCAGTGGAATGCCACAGGCTGATGATGATGATGATGATGATAAGATTAAATGTTATTGATGAATACCTTGGCGTATGATTTAATAGCTTGTGTGTTGTACTTTGTATTGACAATGTGCGAAATTAGGTTTTTTGTAAACAAGCTAACTAGAATAATTTCATACAATAATTTTAAATCATACCTGTGTTATGCCCGTTAGCATAAATAACTGAAAGATTGGCCGATTTAGAATTTTTTCAATGCGTCGCTTCGTAACTTAGAAACTTGAAAAATAATGAAGATTAAAAATTATTAAACCTCAGTATTTCTGCAAACGTTTTACAATAATCTATCAACATTAACTAGTTTTCGAAGCATATTAATTTCTTAAAGGTCAGTAAAGAATATAATATAAAAAAATCTCCGAATTTATTCATTTTAAAAGATGAATGGCAAGTTCATCCATCTTATTAAACTTAGCTCATAGTCAAAGACTGAAGTCGATAACAAATAAGTTATTCTAAGGCCCTTTTTAATATCTGCTCAGTCTTCTTATTTTAGTAAGACTTTTTAAGTTTGTAAATTAATTAATTTTAATAACTATTATGATATAGTTATTGAAAATTGAAGGACCCGTAATCGACATTCTGTGGCAGGAAATAATTTTTTCTAAAATATTTATTCTTCTATAATTACATATAAGATCATCTACCTTGGATTATTCGATTAGTTATACTCTTATATTTCTAGTCTGCACTAATCAAATACATGAAAAGAGTCGAAACTCGAATAAATTTATTAAAGAAGTATTAAAATTCGTAAAATTTTCTTCATAAATTATAATAGAAAACTCTAATTTATATAATGATTCCAAACATAAAAGATATCCTTTAGCAAAACTGCGAAAATATAGATTCTAATAAATAAAAAGTGTTTTTTTGAGTAATAGTAGTTGCATAAACTTTAAAATGTTTATATAAGTTAGTAAAGTAATACTATATTGATAATAATAATAATAATAAGACATTTATTTGTAAAACATGGATAAGCATAAGATAATTGAGGTGTGATAATAACAACAATTTATAGAAGTATAGTGGTAAGAGTTTTTTATTTTAAAAGCATATTATATTTTTACTTTTTGATATAATACAGACAGAACAGATTTCAACTTTGTGAGCAGATGGTTAAAATTTACTACTTACTTTAACTTGCATGGCTTCTATTATGAATAGTGAACGGGAAAACGGTATGTTGTTTATTTTACAAATTAAGTCCGATTAATTTATCCGGTTTTAAGGCCGCGTAATTTTTAACTGATACATTTTTAAAATAGACCAGTTGAAAATGTGGAATATTAAAATACATTAGTAATGTTTACACGTTTCCTATAAAATATAAATAATGATGACAACGACAAATATTAATCTATCAATTCCGCTTTAATTAACAGCGATGAGTGCCATAAGTTCATCTTACACGAAAAACACGTACAAAGTATTTTCATGATAATTTTTATGGTCTCCTTTCTACAACGGTAGTCTATGGTAGTAAAACCGGTACCTATTTCTACCACAGATTAAGTAAAGGGCTTACACGTTACCATCTTCCGGTTAGAAGGACACGGTACCCAGTGTAATTACTAAATAAGCGAAACATAATATCCCATGTGCAGTGAGCAGTTTTGTGGCGTATTACGCTGTGTTTTACGAAACAAGGTGCATCACATACTATTCGGACAACGTCCAATTCTCTCATTATGCTGCAACATAAAAATCATCTATCATTATTTTCAACTTTACATCTTGAAACACTGGAAACTGAAACTTATTTGAAGAAAAAATAATATTAAAAATTATTCACTATTTCATTAAAAATTTTTGATAACAAAGTACGAAATAAATTTTGTGCACGTATACTAGACTTAATTACTAAGATTGATTATTATTACTATACCTCAATTATAATACTTCATCAAGAAATGGACAATTTTTTAATAATTTTAGCAACATCCGAGTGAAAAGTTTGTGAAATGGTATAAATCAGGCGTCAGTATTTTGCGAGAAAGAAGATTTAAACTGTCAGGATCATGGACATAAGCTAATGTTATTTTGCAATTAACTCTTAACATAGCATATAACTCTTCTGTTGACAGAAAAACATAAAGGTTCATTTCATACTAATTTCTTACGATATTTTGCAGTAATTAAGTGAAGAGATTCGTTGATTTGCATTTATAGATGAATCAAATATAAGCATCGTTTCGCTATCGATTCAGTCATAAGATTGCGATCTATATTATTGATAAAGTGAAGTTTGGATTTAGGTAATTATTCTCCTCCACATGAAAAAATTTAAATGTCAGATTTAGCTATACATATCTTGATGATAAAGCTTTAATACATATAACTTTATCTGTTGACAGAATAAGCATTATATAATTCTTAATATTACTAACTTGGATTCTTATTGACATTTATAGATGATCATCACATCTGTAGATTGATCCATTTTATCAAATTTATTAATATTTAAGAAAACTTGTAGTTAACTAGTTTTAGCAAATCGTGACTAAAAAACTTTTTACTAAAACATTTGCTTATAAGTCTTTAGAACGGCCTTGTATTATGCCTTTTACAACACTTAAATTGTTCCATTTTACACAAATTTCTAAAACTTTGAAGACACTTTGACCAGTTGTTAGTTTCGCACTAAACATGCAGACTAAAACTTTTATAAATCATTTGCTTATAAGTCATGAAAGGCCTGATATATGATTCTAGCATCTAAACCTCAGTACATGATATAAATTAGGCTGCATAAAGATTGATCGGGTCGTAAACTGCAATGAGCAGTTTAGCATATTCTTGTACAAGATACAAAATGATTATTAACTCAACTTATTAACATCTTAGGCGAATAGAAGATCGACGGGTCGACGAATACATAAATAAATACAAGCAATAGTCCGTTATTCGAATCAACTCATATGACGTTTAATTTTAAATTGGGTCATTTTTCAGCTAAATTTAAAAAGAAATATTATTAGGCCATTGTAAATTTCTGCTTACAAGTACATCAACACTATAATGGTTCTTTATACCGCACGGTAGACTGATAGAAAGTACATCATATAAGGCACTCGATGGATAGAGCTGGCAGAAGAGAGGAATGTTTGCAGGAAGAGGCCTATAGGTTTTAGGATGGACAGATAAGGTAATGAATGAAGAAAATTAGACAAATCAGAGGGGCCTGATACTACTCAAAGAGGCCTACAACAAAATGGAATTTAATGTCCAATTAAAAACAACTTAGTTGACACATCCATAAATTAAACTACCTTTAGTTACCATTTTCTAACTTTTGGCCGTAAATAAAAAATATAAAGCATTAGGCTTATTTATCTTTTTAATAAAATTATTTAGAATAAACTTTGGCGACATTCGACGAATTCTTTCTCGTGTTTAAACTGCACTGCAGGTTGTCAGAATACAAAATCATTTAAAAATGTTCATATGTAAAATAAATAATACGATTCATTGGTTAGTAAACAAACATGCAACAGATACATTAATTGAATGCCGACTTATTAAAAAGGCTATTTAATTATAAAATAGTTTGAAAAATGCCTTCAATTATATTTGGTACATGCTGTTTATAACCCAGGTAAATTATATTAAACTTGTTGTATTAACTCAGAATTTTTATCGCCCTCCAAAGAAAATACACAAGCTCGTTTACATCCACCCTCAGGATTTTTGAAATTAAAATTGTATGAGATTTTGTACAAATAGTTTCACGTATATCATAATTTTATCATGGGGCATAAAATTAATTAGTGCTGTTTTGTAATCACAGTAAACTAGTAATAGTAGCTAGCCCAATAAACAGGATAATGAAATAATGGATTGTATTTCTTCTAATATTTTTTATCATATGTACTATGTCCAAATAATAAATTAAAAAATGATAACAATGTTAATTTATTTTCCATATTAAATATAAATGTTGGATTATTTGGTATTATAAATACATTAAATTAAAAATGCTTAAATGTTATAATGTTTCCAGTTTCTAATTCTCAATAAAGTGAGTCAAATTAATGGTTAAAAATATTTGAATTATTAATTTACAAGGATCTTTCCAGAACAGTGATATACAGTAATTGAAAAGCGGTAATGGCAACATTTATGGTTCAACGATTTCTCTTTTGTGTATTTATTCTAACAAGATGTTCAAAGTGGGACCGTGCAAATTGCTGTAATATTACAAATAATGTAATAACTATAAAACCGTTTTTATACTTAACTTTATAAATGATTTCGCGCTAAGCTGTTTACTGTCCTTACTATTAAAGGCTGATAACATTATTATTTAAAAGGAGGAACTACTCAATTGCAAATACCTCGCTGGTTGCATTTTATGTTGTTATTAGTACCTTTTGAGATAAGAACATGTTGCGAAATAAAAGAGCGCAACAAATTCAATTTGGTTTTGTATTCAGAATTTGGTTAAGATAAAATTTTTCGAAGCTGTAAATTTTTGACTGACTTTCCAAAAAAAAGAGATGAGAGATGAGGTTTAACAAAACAATATATGGAGTAAATATTCTTCTAGATCAATTAAAAAGTCCGTGATAATACATGTCTATCTCTAAAGGTTAACTTGCTATGCCTATTATATGTTTTAGAAAATTTATCGTGTGAAATGAAGTAATTTTGAAGCTAATTAGACGGTTACAGTATTTCTTATGATTCTTACGATTTTTAGGAGATTAATAAACCTTAAATATTTCAAGTAAGTAAAATTATTTTACTACTTTACACTTTATAATTTAAATGAAGCAAAGAATATGCAAAATATATATAATCGTGTAAAGTTACCAAACTAAAAGCGGCCGCACAAACCTGCTTCTCAGTTAATACAGTAATTGACACATAGGAAGCAGTACATTAACCAACAGAGCGTCTGAATTCTTAGACCACTCCTAGAATGCTACAGCACAAATTAATATTAAAAATAGTTGCCAACACATGAACTATACTAAAAAATTTGAGTCCACCAAAGCTATGCAATTGTACAAGACTCAAAGTAGTAAATTTAAATAAGTTTTTGACCCAATGTCATATCGTAATAACTGGCATCGGAACTGGTGAAACTGTTTTTGTACCAATAAATCCTTTGCTACCCTCAGAATAGCCTTTGAAATTACACTACAATTTCCAGTAAATAACGCTCTGAAATGACAATTAATAAAGCAGGCTTATTCACCCCGCCATGATCAGATTCTTTGACCCGCATTACTCCTCAGCCTTAGCCAAACTTAATATTGCTACAAAAGCTCATACACATTAAAGGTCACAGTAACGAAACATTTGATAACACCCATAATATCAGAAAACTGATTTCTTTTATCTTTAGATCAATTTGTTATATTCGTTAACACCTTTCAATTTTACGTAACCAAACAAAAATATATAGTAGGAAACTTAACATTTAATTATTCATATTTGCACGAGGGAAAGCAAACGTGTGCAAATTGTGTCAACACGTGGGTTTATAACTTACAAGTATGCTGTTAGAATGTCACTTGAAATGAAGGTATAGCGTTCTTTTATACACGTTAGTAAAACCGAAACAGAATATTCCTGCAATATGAGCTTGTTCTCGTTGTTCTCTGCATAAGATGAACGTGACGTAGGTATGAAAGTTTTATTTGTTACGCGAGAACAATATTATTCAACGGTATAACATTTTCTTAGGCTCTTAAAAATAAATAATAATATGAATAAAGGTTTTGTTTCTTATTAGCATTTTGCAAATTTTGCATAGGTGCAATTCATTGACTATGTTTAAATAAGAACTAGTCTAGTCATACAAAGGTTTTAGCAATTAATTCTGTCCTGGGTGCAGTAGGTAACAATATTTTACTTAAAGTCAATTTTCATAAAGATGAATGAAAGTTGGCTAACAATTAGACCATAATTTAATTTAAAATCATTAATAAATATCTTCTAAAGTGTCTTGTCAAAATCTGCACTCTCTTTTCTGTAAATAATGAGTTTGTATTTCTGTTGAAGGTTTCATATAAACCAAAACAATTTCTTTAAAAATATTACAGTTAATTAAAATATTATATAATAAAATATTATACGCCTATAAAACCTAAATGAAAAAAATTTTGACTTTGCAATCGAAATTCATTTAACAATCATAAATGTTTATATTTTATGTTTTTTTCTGAGGAAGCTATAACCGAAAAATATTTTTTTTCTTTTGTTTAATACAAAATTTTCTTATTTATTTGCTTGGGGTCTAATTATTTTAAAAACAGAAACCTAGCACAAAAACATTGCAAAAACTACAGATAATGCTATATTTAAAACAGCTTGGCAGCCGAATTAACTCTGACATTTTGATAATCAATGTATTAGTTTGTCCCGTGACCAAGGCTTGTAGTAAGGGTTTAAAACGTCGAATATAATTTTAAATAAGTGTATAGTATATAAACGCGATAAAATCAGTAAAACTGTATTTTTTGCTATTTACAGTCATTACATAAAAATTAACAAATAATTCAATATGTTGACCATAAAATATGATTGACATTGCATCGCTTTAACCATCACGTTCCGCGCGATTAATAGTATAACTCAACATCCAAGACGAAAATCAAATATCATGGCTTTAATGTCAGTCGAATGTAAATTTAATTCCAACTTTGACACAATAGAATATTATAGTTTCAAATTTCTTATCGTTCTTCATCTTACAGGATTTATTAAACTTTTCTAGACCATTGTATGAAATAAATATTTTACTATGCGCGTAATCGTCACGGACTCGGGTTGTTAGTGCGAATATAATAACAAGTAAAGCTTTTATACAACTATAGACAAAGAACACAGTGGTCTTTCAATCTACCGTAAACGCGACAAACTGAACGTAACAATTTGTAAAATGATATTTAAAGTATAAGGACGTCTCAGACGGAATAACAACGGAAGCGACTCGTTATTATGTTCTGTTCCAAGTGTAAAAATTTCATTTAATTTGAATACATTTACCCCAAGAGATACGAAAATTTAAAATAGAAAACATAGTTGCAATAAGTAAAGTCTATATATATATATGCTAAACGAAACATCCATTAGAATTAAAATCTAGAAACACATAGCTAACGTAAAGCGACGCTGGTTGATTAAATGCAAAAATGTACTAGATCACTCCAACTACTATATAAGATTTTACAGACGACAAACCCACGCAAAAGAACGGCAATTTTACCTAGCATGATGGTTGGTTCTTAATACCTGCTAGGTAATCAATTATTCACAGAATTGAATCCCTGACTTAAATATCCTGACCCCATGAGACCTCATTGCTATTTAAATAGGTTGAGATATTTTTTTATAGAATAATTGTTAACGATACAAAGTTAATAAGTATATTTAACGTGTATTTATTCTAATAAATAAAGTTTCAACTTAACAAACAACCCATCACAATTATTGACAGTTTGACAATATGTTATTAATCAAGTCATTTAACGAGATGTTGCTTCTGTTCAAAAAGGCAATCAATAAGTTCAAATATTCTATTGGTTATTTGGAACAAACTTTCAAAGAACAATGGATAAGCGTAATAACGCTCGCTTTAACAATGTAATTGTAGACAAAAGTACTAGTGGACATTCTGGCTATTGTCTTCATTAGCTACGCTACAGTACATAGCGCTTTGTACGGACCAGAAACTAGGCCGAAGTTAATTCAGTTGACTTGAACAAATCCACTGGTCAGTGCCAGAGTTTCATAAAATATTTCATTGCCATAGCAATTAAGAAGCAATAATTTAGATACTATAATTCTTCTTACATTTATGGCAATTTGTTAGATGATATTAGTGTTAGTCACGTAAGAGGGTGTTAATATCTATACAATATTTATTTGTTTACAAAAGATAAAGTCTATATACAATAAGTTATCTTTTTTTCATATTAAAAGCTTAATTAGGGACTAGATGATGTTGTATTAGTTGTCCCGAAATACTAAAGTATGTTACAATTAATATGGATGCTTAATTAATTGAACTGGTCATAATCGTTGTGGACTCAGATCCCACGAATTTCCAGTATTTAATTTTATAAATTAAACTTAGAGTTAGGAAAACAATTAGTAGTCATTATGTTTGTAATCAACTATAATAATGTATTTGTAATAAAAGTTTATTACATTTTTTTTAGTGCTATAGAAATGGCATATCATTTGTGTATTACGCACACGCAAAACATCGCTTCATAAATGATTTGAAAGTATGAATGTTTAATATAAACAAGTAAAGGTTAATGAACAACGGCTAAGTCCAATATGCTTAGGGCCAAGGAACTTTATATTTTAAATTTATTCTGATCCTGTTTTTACTCGCCTTCCTATCAAATAAATAGTTATTTGCAAACTTTTTGTAGAACATATGTCTACGAGATTTCTTGATTGCTTATTTATTATCGCATAAATATATATTGCTATAGAAGTCGAACCACCTATACGGTCTAGCGGTATTGGCCCTTACTTTATAAACCGAGGTCGTGGCTTAAAATCCTACGGGGAAAACAACTTTATATTATCGTTGATTTCTGGTTCGTTACAACAACTTGAGCTGATCTATTTCTCCAAACAGATCCATGCGTCGGATGGGCATGTAAAATTACAGTCCACCCAACCCGCATTGGCCAAGCGTAGTGGGATACGATCCAAGAACCGAAATGGAGAAGACATGCACTGGAGGTGGCATATGTCTAGCAGTGGAAAACAAAGGATGATGATGATGATGATAGAAGTCGATAAAAAATTACCGAAGTTTCTTCACCACAAAAAACATAACTTTAAAAGAACAGTATAACAGTGGTATTTAATTGCGACGTTATATATTGCCTGTTCGTTTTTAAACACAGATAATAATTATAAAAAATTACCTGACTAAAATTATTATTAATTTAAGCTATTTTACGCTATTACTTTTTGTTGTCCCAATTGTCATATTTTCAACTAAACGTTGTTATTTTAAAACAATGCCATCGATTGAGACACACAACTGAATCAATACATATCGCCAACTGTCACAATCGTTTTGGATCTAGCAGTTCCTGTCAAAAATTAAAAGAGAAATAATTCGCTATGAGACAGTTTTTCAACTTTTAATAGATTTTTAAAATAATTTCATCGACCTAGTTTGACCAAACTGCACATGGTGCGCAAATATTATTAAATTTGGTTAAGCAGTTAAGGAATCCACTGTGGACAAACAACGTGATACATGATATATATGTTAAGATTATCCTGTCGTAAGATCTTTTTAGATCTAATATATCATATAGAGAAATAAAATATACACTTCTTGTCACATACATACACAATCAGTTCACTCCCACTGTATGTTACTCCGATGTTGCTTAAAATGTTATCAAAAGAAATCAAAGATTCCCTTTAAGAAAATATTACATTTAATTAAAACGTGGTGCGCAGAAATTATGAAAATCTAGTAACGCTTAACGCTGTAACGGAAATTAAATCTTTGATCATGACCCCTGTTTCTCTAAAATTGAACCAATAATTCAATCTACTAAGTCCGTCTGCTTCTTAGCCTAGTGGTATAGACGTTTGCTTTAGAAACCGTAACCGGAGGTCGTGGGTTCGAATCTTTCGGGGACTCAACAAATTTTCATTGTTGTTTCCTAGTAGGTTAGGTCAATTTGGGCCGATCACCCAATTGTCTGAAAAGTAAGATGATCCATGCGTCGGATGGGCATGTAAAAAGTCGGTCCACCCGCCAACCCGCATTGGACCAGCGTGGTGGGATACGGTCCAAAACCCCCTAATGGATAGGGGTGTATTAGGGGAGGCCTACGTCCAGCAGTGGACTATTAAAGGGTGATGATAAAGTCCGTCGGTCGCAGAGACAGAGAAGACCTAATTCCTAACAAACCATCATAAGATAAAAAAGCAAAAATACAATAGAAACAAACACAGCTTTGGAGTTCATAGGATACGAATAAAGACAACATTTTTGTCGACATGTAAAGTTATCCAGTATATTTCTTATTGTCTTCCTAAACACTGAATTAAATATATAAAATTCAAGTTGACATTCAACATACCATTCTTGGTTAAATCCCTTTATAACTTTTAAGAAGGCAATAATAGTTTAATAATAAAATATAAAATTTATAAAAGTTGGTATTTTTTCATTATTGGTAAATATGTCTAATATTTCTCTTTGAAAAATCCTAATTCCGATAAAAGTTAAAGGAGGCAAAGCAATAAAAATAGCTTCAGTCTTTACCATTATGACGATATTGCATTTGCGATATTGCAAATTTTTATAATGTCTGCCGCTTTGATCTAAGCAATATGGAAGAAAATTTAATAAGTAGTGACATTGCAAGTAATATAATGTAAGAAAAATTATACAAAAAATCTTTTGATGTTTAGTCGATTGCCTTTTATATTTCACAACACTAACCGTGCGCAGCGCTGACAGCGCAAAGACTTTGATACTCTTGTTGCTCATTTTACTTCAGTAATGTCTTCTTATTTTATATACGTCGCCGTTACCTCGTGTTATAAAAATGTTATAATATTCAAAGCTCGCAGAACAAATAAACAAAATGGCATTGGGGCAGCTACATAGTCCGAAGGGCCGACAAACGCTCGGGACAAAAGAATTTTTGGGTGGAAGCCTGGTACTGGTCGCAGTGTAAAACGACTCCTTACGAGATAGTGTGGCAACCCGTGCTAGTATACAAGGTGTCAGTCAGATGTAAGTAGCTAAAGATCGTACCCCTCAGGGACTAATGCGGAAGCTCACGTATAGCAGTGAATTTAATAGGCTGATATGATGATAATAATGTAAAAGGAGCTTTATTTTAACATAACAATAAAATGTTAATCAATATTTAAAATGTTGATTTTTTTGTTTTACATTACACAAAACGACAAACTACTACTTCCACTGCATAGTTATAGCACTGATTATAATTTAATCATACCAAATAGCTCTAGGTGATATTTTGTCTCATAAATGATAGTTAGGTATTGTAAAAGGTAATTTAGAATAATATGTTTTTATACATGCTGCAAAAAACTGCGACAACTGGAAAATAATCATCTACAAGATTACTCACCCAGGTCACGGCCCGCGATAGGTACGACATATTACTTATTAAAATTTCTGCATAAACTCAATTTTTTTGTATTTTAATTCCTTAAGTTTAATGATCACCAGATTGTCTCAACTATAGTAACGCGGGATATAAATGCTTTTAAATTTGCTTTTATGAAAATAATTAAAAAGCTTCCTTTGTTTTATATTTTCAAATTAAAGCCCTAATTCTCGGATGCAGGTCTTTTAATGAGAATATTTTAGTACAATTTTTACTATTGTTTTGCAAAATATCTTCTCAGTTAATATTAATGACAATTTTAAAATTAATTATGATAAAATAATTAACAATCTCCGTGTTTGATAACCATCAAAAAACAGTTTTTTATACATCAAAATTTAAAGAAACACTTATACTCGGTCTCATTTAACAAGTTAACGGCACTTTTATATTAATAATCCTTACGATGAAAAAGTGCTTAAAGTTTACCGTTGACAGAGTTGTTTATATTGGTAATAAAAGAAATCTTGAATAAAAGGACAAAAGTCAAAATAATGTATTTGAAATAAACGTTTTTAATTAATAAATGTAATTTTTAATTCTGAATTTTAAATTAAATCAACCCCCTTTAAATTTTACCTTATAACTTTATCACCTTTTTTGTATTCCTGTTTGACAATAAATTTGGGTTTATAACCTAATAATAATAATTTTGTCAATGACGTGAAGTTTCCCGATCTCGATACCAGTTTCGTATCGAGGGCCTGGAATAAAGGAATGAGGGTGGGTGAAGTCAGAACCGGTGAATAGGACATTAAATGAGAATTAACCGATTACCGGAGATTTTTGTCACTGCCTTCCCAAAATTTTTTGGTTATAAAAGGGTACAGGAGAATTAAAAAGAAAAAGAAATTAGAAGCTCTTGAAACCATTTAAGTTGAAAATCTTGAGGTGCTGTCCTTGCTTTCTGCGAGGACGTGGTAAATCCTAAAACCCGGAAAGGGGGAAGGGCGAACGGTTCCTAAATCCGCAAGGAAAACCGGGAATCGAAAAACGCGTCCCCTGACACTGGGCCTTAGGCCGGAGAAGAAAACTGCCCTGTTGCCCGGGAAGGCTCCGGTTGTTCAACCCGGAGAAGAAGACCAAAGGGCCCAATTTACCTCAATTTTGAACCTCCCGTCTCCGGCTACAGCGACATGAAAGGGCAACCGTTGTTATGGTTTTATACCGGCCCTCCATCTTGGCCCGGGGAACCCCATCCCTGCCGCCACCTTACCGGCGGGGAATCGTGAAATGGATTTTTTCAAAGGCCGAAAAAATTATGATCTTTACAGAATGGAAAAGTTATCAAAGTCACAACGGCAGAAAACTTATGACGCCGAAGGAAGAAACTGGCAAAAACTAGTTTTAACTGGAATTTAAATTTTGTGTAAAAAACTAGAATGTTTTTTCAGTACCCAATTTTCGTATGCAATTGGGTAATCTCTAATTAATTCTCATTAAAGGGTAATAAATTACTGGAAATAGTGAAATATTTCCTCCAAACTTCGGCAGGCGGTTTAATATTAATAAAAGAATTGCTTTTAAAAATTAGCAAAATTTGGCTTTCAATTAACCATAAAGGACAACGGGCTAAAATTTGGGTAAGTGAATTTGAGTCCGTTTCGACGGAAAAAAGAGGACCGATTATGGTTCCCTGTAAAAAATTTTTTAAATTTGAATAATATCAAATAAATTTAAATAAAAATATAGTTGATAAGTAAAGTCTAAATACATATATATATGTAAACGAAAACATCCGTTAGAATAAAATCTAGAAACACATAGCTAAAAGTGACGCTGGATTAAGTATGCAAAAAGTACTAGATCACTCCAACTACTATATAAGATTAACAGACAACAAAACCCACGCAAAGAACGGGCATTTTACCTAGTATGATTTCTTGTTAGAGAAAGGTTGGTTCTAAATACTGCTAGGTAATCAATTATTCACAGAATGAAATCCCTGACTTAAATATTTGGACCCTGAGACCTCATCTATTTAAATAGGCTGAGTATTGTTTTAAAAATAGGTCTCGATGAATAGATATTAAACGTGTATTTATTCTAATAAATAAAGATTCAACTTAACAAACAACCCAACACAATTATTGACAGTTTGACAATATGTATAATCGTCAATTAACGAGATGTTGCTTCTGTTCAAAGAGGCAATCAATAGGTTCAAATATTCTATTGGTTATTTGAACAAACTTTAAGAACAATGGATAAGCGTAATAACGCTCGCTTTAACAATGTAATTGTAGACAACAGTACAGTGGACATTCTGGCTATTGTCTTCATTAGCTACGCTACAGCACATAGCGCTTGTACGGACCAGAAACTAGGCCGAAGTTAATTCAGTTGACTTGAACAAATCCACTGGTCAGTGCCAGAGTTTCATAAAATATTTCATTGCTAGCAATTAAGAGGCAATAATTTAGATACTATAATTCTTCTACATTTATGGCAATTTGTTAGATGATATTATGTTAGACATCGTAAGAGGGTTTAAATCTATCAATATTTAGTTGTTTACAAAAGATAAAGTCAGTCTACGTGCTTATAAGTTTCTTCTTTTCATATTAAAAGCTTAATTAGGGACTGATGATGTTGTATTAGATGATCCGAAATATAAAGTATATTATATTTAATATGGATGCTTAATTAATTGAACTGGTCGTAATCGTTGGGACTCAGATCCCACGAATTCCATCTATTTAATTTTATAAATTAAACTTAGCGTTAGGAAAACAATCAGTAATCATTATGTTTGTAATCAACTATAATAATGTATTTGTAATAAAAGTTTACTCACAATTTTTTAGTGTATAGAAATGCATATCATTTGTGTATTACGCATACGCAAAACATATCGCTTTATAAATGATTTGAAAGTATGAACGTTTAATATAAACAAGTTAAAGGTTAATGAACAACGGCTAAGTCCAATATGCTTAGGGCCAAGGAACTTTATATTTTAAATTTATTCTGATCCTGTTTTTACTCGCCTTCCTATCAAATAAATAGTTATTTGCAAACATTTTTGAAATATTTGTCTACGAGATTTCTTGATTGCTTATTTATTATCGCATAAATATATATTGCTATAGAAGTCGAACCACCATATGGTCTAGCGGTATTGGCCCCTTACTATAAACCGAGGTCGCTTAGAATCCTGCGGGGGGAAAACAACTTTATATTGTCATTGATTTCTGTTCGTTACAACAACTTGAGCTGATCTATTTTCCAAACAGATCCATCGTCGGATGGGCACGTAAATTCGCCACCCAACCCGCATTGGCAAGGGTAGGGATCGATCCAAGAACCGAAATGGAGAAGGCATGCACTGAGGTAGCCTATGTCTAGCAGTGAAAACAAAGGATGATGATGATGATGATGATAGAAGTCAATAAAAAAATTACCGAAGTTTCTCCACCACAAAAAACATAACTTTAAAAGAACAGTATAACAGTGGTATTGAATAGCGACGTTAAAAGTTGCCTGTTCGTTTTAACCAGAGATAATAATTATAAAAAATAACCTGACTAAAATTAATTTAAGCTATTTTACGCAATTACTTTTTATTGTCCCAATTGTCATATTATCAACGAAACGTTGTTATTTTAAAACAACGCCATCTATTGAGACACACAACTGAGTCAATTCATATCGCCAACTGTCACAATCGTTTTGGAGCTAGCAGTTCCTGTCAAAAAATAAATTAAATAATTCCCTATGAAACAGTTTTAACTTTAATAGATTTTAAAATAATTTCATCGACCCAGTTTGACCAAACTAGCATGGTGCGCAAATATTATAAATTTGTTACAGTTAAGAATCCACTGTGGAAAACAACGTGACATGATATATAATGTTAAGATTATCCTGTCCTAAGATCTTTTTTTCTAATATATCATAAAGAGAAATAAAATGTACACTTCTTGTCACACATACACAATCAGTTCACCTCACTGTATGTTACCCGATGTTGCTTAAAACTTTCAAAAGAAATCAAAGATGCGCTATAAGAAAATACTACATTTAATAAAACGTGGCGCAGATATCATGAAAATCTAGTAACGCTTAACGCGTAACGGTAACGTCTGATCATGACCCGTTTCTAAAATTGAACAACAATCTACTAAGTCCGTCCGCTCCGTACCTTGTGGTATAGGCGTTGCAGAAACCGGAGGTCGGATTGAATTCTGCAGGACTCAACAAATTTCATTGTTTTCCTAGTTGGTTAGGTAATTTCCAGATCACCGATTGTCTGAAAAGTAAGATGATCCTGCTCGATCGGCATGTAAAGTCGTCCACCCACCATCCGCATTGGACCAGTCGGTGGGATACGGTCCGAACACCCAATGCGATATGTATTAGGGAGGCCTACGTCCAGCAGTGACTATTAAAGGTGATGATAAAGTCCGTCGGTCGCAGAGACAGAAAGACCTAACTACAAACGCATCATGGACAGATAAAAGTCAAAAACAATGATACAAAACAGCTTATTAGGAGTTCATAGTCGAATGGACGAATAAAGACAACATTTTTGTCGACATTTAAAGTTATCCAGTATATTTCTTATTGCTTCTTAAACACGAATTAAAATATATATAATTCAAGTTGACATTCAAAATTTTTAGAGCCTTACATGTACATTAATTTTACTCATTCTTGGTTAATCCTCTTTATAACTTTTAAGAAGGCAATATAGTTTAATAATAAAATATTATTTTTAAAAGTTGGTATTTTTATTATTGGTAAATATATCTAATTTTCTCTTTGAAAACCCTAATTCCGATAAGAGTTGAAGGAGGCGAAGCAACAAAATAGCTTCAGTCTTTACCATTATGACGATATTGCATTTGCATATTGCAAATTCTTCATAATGTCTACTGCTTTGATCTAAGCAATATGAAAGAAAATTATAAGTAGTGACATTGCAAGTAATATAATGTAAGAAAAATTATACAAAAATCTTTTGAGTGTTTAGTCGATTGCCTTTTATATTTCACAACACTAACCGTGGCAACGCTGACAGCGCAAAGACTTTGATACTCTTTGTTGCTCATTTACTAGTAATGTCTTTTATTTTATACGTCGCGTTACCTCGGTTATAAAAATGTTATAATATTAAAGCTCGCAGAACAAATAAACAAAAATGGCATTGGGGCAGCTAATTAGTCCGAAGAGGCGACAAACGCTCGGACAAAAGAATTTTTGGTGAAGCCTGGTACTGGTCGCAGGTGATATGACTCATTACGAGAATAGTGTAGCAACCCGTGCTAGTATACAAGTGTCAAGTCAGATGTAAGTAGCTAAAGATCGTACCTCTAGTGACTTTGAAGCTCATGTATAGCAGTGAATTTCAATAGGCTGATATGATGATAATAATGTAAAGGAGCTTTATTTTAACATAACAATAAAATGTTAATTAATATTTAAAATGTTGATTTTTTGTTGTTTACATTACACAAACGACAAACTACTACTTCACTGCATAGTTATAGCACTGATTATAATTTAATCATACAAATAGCTCTAGGTGATTATTTTGTCTCATAAATGATAGTTAGGTATTGTAAAGAGTAATTTAGAATAATATGTTTTTATACATACTGCAAAAAACTGCGACAACTGGAAAATAATCATCTACAAGATTACTCATGGAGGTCACGGCCCTCAGCAATGAGGAATACGACATGAAGAGGTGGGACTACATATTACGTTGTTAAACTTTCTGCATAAGCATCCAATTATTTTTATTGTATTTTAATTTTTATAGCAAGTTTAATAAATGCACAGATTGTCTCAACTATAGTAACGCGGGATACTAAATGCTTTGAAACTTTGCTTTGTATGAAAATAATGACAAAGCTTCCGTTTGTATTTATATTGTTCAAATGTCAAGCCCTAATTCTCGGATGCGGAGTCTTCCTAATGAGATATTTTCAGTACAATTATTTACTATTGTTTTGCAAAATATCTTCTCAGTTAATGTTAATGACACATTTTTAAAATTAATTATGATAAAATAATTAACAATCTACACCGTGTTTGATGAACCATCAAAAACAGTTTTTACGTACATCAAAATTTAAAGAACACTTATACTCGGTGCTCAGTACAACAAGTTAACGCTTACTGTTTATATATCAATATATATAATACGATGAAAAGTGCTTAAAGTTTACCGTTGACAGATTTTTTGTAGTATGTGGTAATAAAGAAATCTTAAATAAAAGGACAAAAGTCAAAATAATGTAACTGAAAATAAACGTTTTTTAATGTAATAAATGTAATTTTTAATTCTGAATTTTAATTAAATCTGAATCCTTATCAATTTTACACTTTTAACTTTATCACCTTTCATTTGTATTCACTGTTTGACGAATGGAATATTGGAATTTATACTTAATAATAATAATTTGTCAATGACGGAAGTTCTCGATACTCGATACGAACTGACTGGATAAAGGAATGAGGAGTGGGTGAAGTCAGAACGGTGAATAGGACATAGAAGTAGACGATTATGCGATTAGCGGAGATTTTTGTCACTGACTTCACATAAAAATTTAACATGCAAAGATATATAAGTAGGAGTACAGGGAGAATCTAGGAAAGAGAAAAGAGTTGTAAGAGCTCTTAGAGAGCCATTGAAGTTGAGAATCGTGGGGTGCTGTCCTTGCGTTCTGCGAGGACGTGATAGTCCGGAAGGAAACCACGGAAAGGGACAGGGAGGCGAACAGTGTCCTGGATATCCGCAGAGGAAAGCTAGGGAATCGAAAAACGCGCAATCTTCACCTGACACTGAGCCCCTGAGCGGCCGGCAAGAGAAAAGTGCCTGTTGCCCAGAGAAGAGCTCCGGGTGTCTCAACACAACCGGAGAGAAGAGGCCCGCAAGGGCCATGTCACGCCAGACTGTGAACCGTACCTGCGGCTCCGGCTACAGTGACATGAGAAAGGAGCAACCGTTGGTTAAGTTGGTATAGCCCCATTTGCTGGAAATGATTCAGTCCCTGCTGCACTTTACCATGAACGTGGGAATACGTGAGCTGGATTTCTCAAGGCACGAAAAAGTTGTCTACAGATATATTAAAAGTATTAAAGTACCTGGCAGAAAAGCTTATGACGCCGAGATTAAAAAATGCTAAAACTGTTTAACTGAACAAATTTGTGTAAAAAACTGAGAATGTTTTTTTCAGTACAATTTTCGTATGCAGGTGGTAACTTAATCGCATCAGTTTGTGTAGTTTAGCTGAAATTAATACTGCTGAATTATAATATCTACACCAGTGCCCCAGTAACTGCAACTGCACTCAGCTCTTCTGGTTAATGTTTAAAAGGGATCAAGTGTGTTCGAACTGCAGACTCAACAAATTTTCAATTTGTTTCATGTTGTTATTATGAAGCGATCACACATATGTTAAATGATGATCCATGCGGATGATCAAGTAAAGTCGTCCACCCACCAACGGTCCAAACCCTCTATGTAGGAGTATTCAGGAGGCCAGTCCAGCAGTTGACTATCAAGGCTGTTGATGTTTATCATTACAGTGATACAATAAAGTTAAAACTTTCAAGTTTTAAATTTTAACTTTCGATTGATATTGTCATTAAATTTAGTTTTAAATGGAAGTTATAAAACCTACAGATCTAAGTTAATTTGTATAACTTTAATGCAAAAATATTTTCATTATTAAACCAAATGTAGTTACAAGTATTCAAAGTATCATTTACGAAACGTAAACGAAAGTTCGTCAATATTTGTATGTTACGACCAACAAACTTTAATTTTACGTCTATAGATAAAATAATCACATTATGTTTTACTACTAACAGATCATAATATCTATCCGTATTATAACTAATCTCCTTTTGAAATTGTTTTTATTACAACTATTTGAGACGCTTAATAACTTCCAGAAGCTTTTAGTCTGAGATTTGTTTGTTTGCTTCGAGAGGTATAAATGATTTTTTTTGTAAAGAAAGTTTTGTAGATAACAATAAATCTATCGAGAAAAACTCAGTTAGTATAGCATGCATAAAAACAGGGTTGGAGGTGTCATACTATCACTAAAATCAAATAATATTTCACATTTATAAAAGAATCTTGAAAAATTTTATATGAAAACAATTATAATAAATAGATGCATATTGGAGACCTTTATTCTCTGCCCGTCTAGTATTAAAGTAACTATAGAACAATGGTATCTTAAATGCATCAAATCTGAGAGTTACTAAATATAAGCAAAACAAGGGTTTTAATATGGAATCAAGTTCTAAAGATTATATAAAACTAGAGTACAGAAAGAATAGATGCTGTGTTATATTTATATTGAACATACTCAATTCGTCAAATTGACGCCTTCAATAATTGAAATTGATTCAGTCTGATTATATTTAATGAATCTAATTGACACTATGATGTTAAATTTAATTTAAATATTTTATTTTAAGTATTAAATGGACCCCTGGATAGTTTAACCGATTAATTATAGATATAATTTTATGTAAGCATTGAAGAAAATCCGGAAATTGTATTATTTGATGTTTTTTATCACAAGACAATAAAATAGTATTATGATAATTATGTGAACAAGTTTTAATATATATCTTTATGTAATGATTATAATATTCTTCTAGATTTATTTTTAATAAAATTAATTTTACTGCGAAGGCAGTCAAATTACATTTGTATTTATGAACTTCAACATATTTTTATTCATGAATCGCTACTACGCATATCTACATCATCAGTTTCAGCAGGAGTTATACCTCCGAAAACTTGACACAAAAATCTAGTTAATAAATTTAGAAACTTTTTTTTATTTTACGCTTTATATCAATATTCAATCGAGATCACAAATAAAGTAACTAGATGCAGAAATGACTCTTATTTATTCACATTTAAGTTTATAAAATTGTTTCCATTAACTAAATTCTATAACATATTTACAGCTTTTATTAATGTCCAAATTGTGGACAAAGCCTCTAATACAAAATTCTTTTATTGGGTTTTGACCTATACCAAGGGGTTTAAATGGAGAGGCTGCCTGGAGGTTATTCACATGGAATAACAAAGGATGATTATGATAATGATAAAGTGATAGAAAAATTCCGAGTTTCCCCACAAAAACATAACTTAAAAGAAAGATAACAGTATTTAAAGGACGTTGAAGTTACCTGTTCGTTTTTAACCAGAATAAATTTATAAAAATTTACCTAAAAATTTTTTTTAATTTAAGTTTTTTACGAATTACTTTTATTTCCCAATGGTCATAATTTCCAAACGTTGTTTTTTAAACAACCCCACTTTGAGACACAAACTGATAATTCATTCGTCAACTGTCACAATCGTTTTGGAAGCGTTCCTTAAAAAAAAAAAAATAATTCATGAAACAGTTTGAACTTTTAATTTTTTAAAATAATTTCATAAAGTTTTAAAATAACATTGGGAGCAAATTTAATAAAATTTTTAACGTTAAATCACGGGACAAACAACGGAACATATAAAATGTTAGGAAATTAATCTTTTTTTAAACTTAAAATGGTAAAATATACACTTTTTTAAACATACACAATAGCACCCCACTGTATGTTACCCGATGTTGTTAAAACTTTATCAAAAAAAAGAGGCTAAAGAAAATATACTTTTAAAACGTCGCAGTATCAAAATTAGTAACGCTTAACGCTTCGGGATTAAACTTTGACGCCCCTCTTTCCTCTAAATTGAACCTAATTCAATCTACTAGTCCGTCTGCTCCTTGCCAGTGGTATAGGGTTTGCTTTGAAACCGGAGGTCGGGTTCCGAATCTTTGCCTATGGTTTCTAATCGTTTGTGGTTAGGGCAATTTGGGCCGAACCCCAATTTCTGAAAATAAGATGATCCATTGGTGGGCATTAAAATGGATCCACCCCCAAATTTGAGCGTGGTGGGACACGGTCCAAAACCCCTAATGGATAGGGTGTATTAGGAGACGTCCAGCGGGAAAAACAACATTTTTCGACATGTAAAGATCCAGTATATTTTTTTGTCTTCTTTAATTAAATATAATTCGTTGACTTCAACATTTTGAGCCCTATAATTAATTTCCCTTCGGTTAAATCCCTTTATAACTTTAAGAAGGCTAATAGTTTAAAAGTTGGTTTTTTAATTTTAAAATGTCTAATTTTCTTTGAAAACCCTAATTCCCATAAGAGTTAAAGGGGCAACAAAAAATAGCTTCAGTCTTTCCATTATGACATATTGTTGGTTTGCAAATTTTTAATGTCTACCCTTTGATCTAAGCAATATGAAAGAAAATTTAATAAATAGTGACATTAAAGTAATATAATGTGAAAAATTAAAAAAATCTTTTGATTTTGTCTTGCCTTTTATTTTCCCCTAACTTTAACCTGACAGCCCAAAAGACTTTGATAAATTTTTTTGCCAGTTTTTCAGTAATGTCTTTTATTTTATACGTCCCGGTTACCTCGTTTTATAAAAAATTTATAATATTAAAAGCTCCAGAACAAAAAAAAAAGGTTTGGGAGATAGTCGAAGGGGCAAACCTCGGGAAAAAGTTTTTGGGTGGGCCTGGTACTGGTGCGTGAAACGACTTTACGAAAGGGAAAAACCCCAGTAACAAGGTGTCAATCAGATGGGTTTGAAAGATCGTACCCTCAGGGACTAATAAAAATTGGGTGTTTTGGCTGATTATGATAATAATGAAAAGGGCTTTATTTTTAAACAATAAAATGTTAATTAATATTTAAAATTTGATTTTTTTGTTTTCATTAAAAAGCAAACTACTACTTCCACTGTAGTTTCCTATTTAATTTAATTATACCAAAAGCTCTGGGATATTTTTGATAGTTAGGTATTTGAAAAGGTAATTTAGAATAATATGTTTTTATACAACTGCAAAAACGCGACAACTGGAAAATAATCATTCCAAGATTCTCTAGGCCGGCCCAAATAAAAGACATGAAGGGTGGGACTACATTTACGTTGTTAAACTTTCCATAAGCATCCAATTATTTTATTGTATTTTTTTTTTATAACAAGTTTAATAAATCCCGTTGTCTCAACTATATAACGCGGGTTTGGGAAACTTTTATGAAAATAAAAAAGCTTCCGTTTGTTTTATTTGTTCAAATTCGCCTAATTCTCGGATGCGGAGTCTTCCCAATGGAATTTTCATACAATTATTTATTTTTTGCAAAATTCTTCTAAATATTAATACACATTTTTAAAATTAATTATGATAAATATTAACAATCTGTGTTTGTGAACCATCAAAAACAGTTTTTCTACATCAAAATTTAAAGAACACTTATATGGTCCATACAACAAGTTAACCATTTTATATATCAATACGATGAAAAGTGCTTAAAGTTTACCGTTGACAGATTTGTTTGATTTAATGAAATCTTAAATAAAGGACAAAATCAAAATAATTCGAAAATAAATTTTTTTAATTAATAAATTAATTTTAATTTGAAAATTTCCCTAATTTCCAACCCCCAATTCACTTTTTGAAAATTGAAAATTTAATTTTGCAAAGTCTCTCGTCTCATTGAACATGGAAAAGGAATGAGGGGGTGAAGTCAGAACGTGAATAGGAATTGAAGTAGTATTTGATTGGAAGTTTTGTCCACCCTTATTTAAAATGCAAAGATATATAAGTAGGGGTACAGGAGAATCTAGGAAAGAAAACAAAGTTAAACAAAGTGAAACAGGTTTAAGGCTTTAGAGGATTTAAAGTTGAAATCGGGGATGTTCCTTGCGTTTTGCGAGGACGGATAACCGGAAAAACCAAGGAAAGGGGAGGGACAGGTTGGATTGGGAAAAGGGGAATCGAAAACCGAATCTTTGCACTGGGCCCCTGGGGCGGAGGAAAAGTGCCTGTTGCCCCATTGGTCTGGGGTGCCGTGCTGTTTTCCCGGCGCACCTAAAGCGACGGTCCGGGGTCCCAACCCGGAGGAAGGGCCCACGGGCCATGTCCCCGGACTGAACCGTACCTGCGGCTTCGGCTACAGCGACATGAGAAAGACAACCTTGGTTTAGTTGGTAAAATTGAAATTGGATTCAGTCTGATTAATTTAATAATTCAATTGGACAATTACTGATTTAAATTTAATTTAAATATTTTTTTTTAAGATATTAAAATGGATGGATGATTTAAACGCCGTATTAATTATAGAGTATAATTTTAATTGTATAGCAATTAAACGAGATAAAATCCGTGAAATTTATTTTTTATTATATTTTATCCCGTAAACAAAATTAAGTTTATGAATAAGTTATGTGAACAAGTTTTTTATTTTTTGTACTTCAAAATCCCATTATAATATTCCTTTTGTTTAATGTTATTTAAAAGTTAATTTTAAGTAGGAGATATAATTTATTTTAGCGTTTGAAGGGCTTGAAATTAAATTACTTGCTGAATTATACAATATCCACACCAGTGCCCCCGTAACTGCAACTGCCTCCGTAGCCAGTGGTATAGGCGTGTGCTTTAAAAGCGGGAGGTCGTGGCGTAGCGTTCGAATCCTGCGGACTCAAACAAATTTCATTGTTGTTTAAAGTTGGTTAGGTATTTGGGCCGATCACCCAATTGTCTGAAAAGTGAAGATGATCCATGCGTCGGATGATCATAAAAGTCGGTCCACCCACCAACCCGGTCCAAAACCCTCTAATGGATAGGAGGAATTAGGGAGGCCTATGTCCGCAGCGTTGACTATCACAGGCTGTTGATGTTTATCATTACACAAGTGACAATAATCAATCGAAAGTTAAAATTCAAGTTTTAAATTTTAACTTTCGATTGATTATTAACGTCATTAAAATTTTAAAAGTTTTAAATTAAGCTTTATTAAACCTACAGATCTAAGCAATTTGTATAACTTTAACTTTGTGAAACAAAAACATTTTCATTATTAAACCAAATGTACATCAGTTTACAAAGTATTCAAAAGTAATAATTTCTACCGAAGCGTAAACGAGAGTTGGCGTAAATATTAGTATGTTACGCGACCAACTAAACTTTAATTTTACGTCTATAAGATAAAAAAAAATACACTCTTATGTTTTAATACCGACAACAGATCACAATATTAACCATCCGTATTATAACTAATCTTCCTTTTTGAAATTGTTATTTAATTACACAATTATTTGAGTTACGCTTTAATAACTTCCAGAAGCTTTGTAGTCTACGGACTTAATTATAGTAATTCTGTTTGCTTTCTGAGAGTTTGTATAGATATTTTTTTTGTAAAAGAAAGTTTGTAAGGATAACAATTAAATCTATCTGAGAAAAACTCGATTACTATAGCAATGCAAAATAGGGTTAGTGGAGGTCATAAGCTATCACTTAAAAACAAAATACAAATATTTGCACATTTATAAAAAAAATCTTGTGAAAACGTTGTTTTATATGAAAACAGACTTATAATAAAATAGATCGCACGAATGGGACGGCCTCCTTTTCTCTGATCCCTGTCTAGGTAATCTAAAAGTCAATCTATAGAACAACTACGGTATCGCAAAAAAAGTCATAATCTGATGAGTTACTCAAATTATTAAGCAAACTCACAGTGCATTTTAATATGTGTCCAAGTTCCCAAGAATTATATAAAAGCCGAGTCCTTTGTACAATAAATATTACGATGCTGCTGTAACTATTTTATTTATATTGAACTTACATCTCCAATTCGTCAAATTGACGCCTTCAATAATTGAAATTGGATTCATTCTAATGACATTTAATGAATTCAATTGGACAATTACTGATGTTAAATTTAATTTAAAAAAGGTATTAAAATGGACCCTGGGATGAGTTTTAAACGCCGGGAATAATTATAGAGTATAATTTTAATTGTATAGCAATTAAACGAGATAAAATCCGTGAAACTGTATTATTTATGATGTACTATTTTATCCGCGTAAGCAACAGAAAGTAAGTATTATGAATAAGTTATGTGAACAAGTTTAATTATATATTTTTGTACTTCAAAATGCCCAGTTATAATATTCACTCTTTGATTTAATGTTATTAATAAAATTAATTTTACCGCAGTAGGCGAGTCATAATTACATTTGTATTTATGAACTTCAAAATACATATTTTTATTTCGATATCGAATCAAGCTTAATACGCTATCAAATTTAAACTATATTAATCTAGTTTTCAGCAGGAGTTATATACCTGTCGAAAACTTGATACAAAAATCGTAGTTATCAAATTTGAAAACTTTTTATTTTACCTTTTAGCTATAATATATTCTAATTTCGAATCAGCTAAGTTTAGAAACTAACTAGATGCAGAAACTGACTTTCATTTTATGACCAGCATTACATTGTTTATAAAATTGTTTCATTTAACCTAAATTCTATAAATATAATTAATACTATGCCATATTAAATAGTAATGAGAAAAATTACGGTCAAAGTTTAGCGTAAGGTGTGCAAATGTACGTTTTGGTACTAAAATCCATCAAAAATTACTTTTATATATCGAATACTATAATTTACTACTAAATTCATAATTCTATTTAATAAAATTCTATGATAAGGTTTATGAAAGCTCCCTAATTTTCGGAGCTAACCTTAGCAAAAATTACTGACATTTGACTTCCAGAACCAACAGGAAAACTGCATTTGACGCTCGTTTGACACATTTGACGCACATATTAACCAGAGAACTACAACATGCATAGTTGTTAACATGCATTGAAAAAGAAGGTGAGTTCGAATATCACTGCACATACGGAGGCAGTCAAGTTACAGTAAATAAAAAACATTTTTATGAAATCTACTAATTTAATTCATAATTATCTAAATCTTGTAAGTTTTCCTAAAAACAAATAATGCTATGTATTTAACATTGCAGATAAAATCAGAACTGACAAACATAATATCGAAGAATCTTGGATAGAGAGAATATTAATTTTTAAAGGAAATAAACTAGAGAGCAGAAAGAATAGATAGTATGTTATAATATATACTGTGAAAAGTACGTGGACTTTTTTATTAATATAAAAAAACAATTCTTGATTCTGTATTATTCCAGTCTATTACTTCGTAGTATGAAAGGTTTGCAATAACAATTTAGGAGTTAATTAAGTTAACATGACACATCGTGTAAGTAACCGTGTAATAGAATCAATTATGTAAATTTGAGGGATACGGAAAGCTCCTACTCACCCTTGCTACAACAAGATACAATAAACATTAGTATTTATTAGTATCATTGTTATGTGTTACAAATATAACTCTTATGTTGATTTCTACTTTGTCTAAGACTTGACCTTTTAAAATAAGAATTGCTTCTTAAAAACTGGCTCATGGATATGCGTTGACTCTCACACACATAATGGTTGTAGGATTATCTTCTACCTGGCAACAGTTACAGAACAGAACTTCCACATTAAAAAGGACGGTGAAAAATAAATAACTGCTCCTATAGCCTAAAAGATACAGAGATGCAAAGTAGTTGTTCTCAAATAAAAGTCATATTGACGTTACATTTTTAAGTATGTTAAAATAGACTTTTATTAATTTCGACATTTCGTTTTGACATAGTTGAAGCATATAGAGTCTGTTGGTGAATACGTCTGATTATTTACTTTATATAACTTTACTGAATTGTCATTTTTTAAGAATAATACTAATTAAAGACAATTGGTTCATATGTGATGAATTGATGGCTGCGTTTTTTCCGTTCAATAAACCTAGTTAACGGATCACTCGGTTGTTTAGCCTGGTAAGGTCATGCAGTACTTCGTGACCATCATTGAATGTTATATACTGTCAACCAACGGTTACATTTGGTAGTCCAATATTTAAGTTTAAGCCTCTATAAAATAAAAAAAGTAAGTTATAACAAGTTACAGCTAGAAAATGCATTAAAATTAAAACATAACAGTTAAAACATAATAGTTACCAATATTATAAACGAGATAGATTTGTTTGGTTCAATAGGCAGGTGCCTATTGAATATATTGAATACATTTTGTAATTATTGCAGCATGATTTATAAGTAAGTTAAGAAATTACGATTGAAGAGAAAATTACAAGCTAGACTTTTCAAATAATAACCAAACGGTTATTTTTATTCCTTTAGATGTTCATACACCAGAATAACATAATTAACATCTTACTTTCAAAACAATATTAATTCGCTTACGATAATACATTATGTTCGACTATATAATCTTATGGGCGAAACATGTCGTAAGAATTATTCTAGATTAGAGACTACTATAAATTTATAATAAATTATGATTATTGATATTAAAATTGAAATCTTGTCAGCTATCTGTAATATTGCATTAAATCAAAGGAACCAAAGTAGAAGTGTCATTGATCCTTCCAAATATCTTTTCATAAAGCCACATTCAACCATAAAAGTGTATGCGTAGTCAAAATTTTTAACTGATATTTATAGTTAATGAATTCTACAAAATAAAATTCATGGAACTGGTTATATCGGTATTCGTTAATTTTAATGACCCAGTTCTAAATGTTTACGTTTTTGGACGATTTCTATATATTATATAGTATACATTCCAATGATATATATATATTAATTGAAGTACATTTTATAAACAACATTATTTATGTATAAATGTATACATATATTAGTGTTACACTTTATATTTATGTGTTTAAAAGGTAAGTCCTGGTTTCGTTCAATCAATCAATCAACTGCCTGTGATAGTCCGCTGCTGGACAATAGGCTCCTCTAATACAACCTATCCATTAGGGGTTTGGACCCTACCCACCACGCTGGTCCAATGCGGTTGGTATACGGTTTCATTACAAAAACATAAATAGTGATGCATATTTTCTGACAAAGCGGAAACCCTGCGCGCAGAATATCTCTTGGTAGATGGCTGTTTTATAATATAGGCATTCGACATAGCCGGCGTGGTAACTTAATCGTTGTCAGAATTTATAATCCTCTAAAAGCTGATAATAAATAATATGTGAAACAATAATACACAATAGAACGAAATCAACATTCATGCATTTATTCCGGAAAGCCATTAAATTACAGGCAGAATAAAACTATTAATTTGATAAATGCTTGTAATGTAAAGAACATTCAGGTTTGAATTTTAAGTAAAAGTATTCATAGTCAAAATTTTAAATGAACAGAAATTGGCAACTGAAATAAATGTTTAAACCAACTTTTTGTTGTGAAATGCAGCTGTGTCATAATATTTATTATAATATTATAAATGTTACAGACAATAAAATTAACGACTATAACTCATAACAATACGATAAACATATAAAAAGGGTAAAATTTAAAATCATATATGGTAATTTATAGTTAAAATGATAGAAACGTTTATCACAATTTATCTATTCCGAGTTCATTTAAGAAGTATCTAATATTTGTTTCTCTTCCGTATGTTGATTTTGTTTTTCTTTCACTCAACAATAACATAGCCAATAAATAAGAATAACTCACAGGGTACGTTATATTATAAAAATGTCCTCCTAGTCAAATCCAACTACGTCAGCCGATCTATATTAGAGATTAGGCAACTGCGCAGAAGATATTATAGTGCACAAATGTACGCGCAAACACAGGTACGCTATCCGGTGGTAGGTCCCCTTTTTACAGGAGACCGTCTGGGAGGGTACCACCGCGGTGCCTATTTCTGCCGCGAAACAGTAGTGTGAAAACACTAATATGTTCCGATTTGAAGGACACCGTAGCCAGCGTATTTACTGGGTAAACGAGACTTAATACCATATGTCTCATGGTAGGCAGCGCGTTGGCGATACCACTGGTATTGCCAATGTCTATGGGCGTCGGTGACCACTTCCCATCAGGTGGCCCGACTGCTCGTCTGCCTGCGTATGCCATAAAAAAAAGGTGCACTCTCTCTGCACTTTATAATCTCTAGTCCGATAACCGATCGATCGGAGAGTGATAAGGCGCAGGACCGACTTTTTACATGCCATCCGACGCATGGATCAGCTTAATTTACATGAATCGGGGGATCAACAATGAAATGTGTTGATCCCCCGCAGGATTCAAACTCAGGACCGCTGGTTCCTAAAGCATACGCCCTTACCACTAGGCTACCGAGGCAGTTTATTACACAATTATTTATTATAAAATAAATGTTATAGTGTGCTTTATTCAAAATATTTCTATATACATAAGAAGTGTAGGCACGATAGATGTGTAAAGATTATTATCGCAAATTACAAACACCACGCGGCCGAGACGGCGAGCTAAAGCTACTTAGCAAAAAGATTACAAATTGCTTATCGCTCTATATATATAATTCTTCACTACGTGTGTTGACGGTAAACTCCTCGTTAACGGCTGGATCGATTTGAATATTTTTTTTCTGTGCATTTGAATTAATCTCAAATAAAGATAAGATTTCCTTCACTAAACAATAGTTAAACAAAGTGATTCCCTTAGATTTGCTACAGATCCTTTCGACTTTCTTTGTTGCAAAATGTAATGATGTTCTGAGCGTCCTTGACTGTAAAGTGTCTATTTATTGGAGTATCCAAATGTTGGTTCAGGAGTCTCGAGTGAAATCGATTTCCTAAGAGTCCTCACCCATTGATTACAGCCTAAGTATAGTAACACATTTCTATTTTTACCTTAAAAGATCAACACCTCGGTTATGAGTATCAGTAAAAACATAATCAAGAAATTATGTTATAATTAATATCTTCATCAGTATATTTTTTCCGCGCGTCTGTTGACAGAAAACTCATTCTAAACGGGTGGATTGATTTGAATTTTTTATTTTTGTGTGTTTAAGTGGATTCTAGAATATTATATAGATTCACAAAAAAGCCCGGCAGATTCCGCGGCAGTCGGTATCTAGATTATTTATCTATACTGGAAGTAAACTACGGAATCGGCTTTTACTTACATTTCCTACTTTGTGTAATGTCCTATTGCTTGGTATATCATGTAGGACAACGTCTGTCGGGTCAGCTAGTTGAATGTAAAATCATTAAAAAAATACAAAAATATGCATCTCGAAATTGTGCCATATTACTTACAAAACTTGTTAGATAGTTAGTTATTAAACTTTTAGTTAACAAAACATTTTCCATTCTACGTAGAAGTAGTATGTCCCATTTTTACAGGGGGCCATCTGGGATGGTACCACCGCGGTGCCTATTTCTGCCTTAAAGCAGTAGTGTGGAAACACTACTGTGTTCGGGTTTGAAGGGCATTGTAGCCGTGGCGTATTTACTGGGTAATCGAGACTTAATATGATTTAATTATGTTAATGTCTCACGGTAGGCAGCGCGTTGGTAATGCACTACATACCCGATGTCCATTGGTGTCGGCGACTACTTTCCATTAGGTGCCCGACTGTTCATGTGCATTCATTTGCGATAACAAAAAGACCATATTTTATAGTGTACCTTTTTTTTAAGTAAGTTATATTAGCGATGCAGACGAGCTGACCATGGGTTTCACTTGACGTCAGTAGGACGTCAAAACAGTCAGAATACTTATCTCATACTCAGGATTTTAAAGTTGGGAGTATTCTTTGGTTAAAATTTTACTCGTGTAATGTTTCATATATTCATAATTGTATTGTATGGAAAAAGCAGTTCTGGATTGATTAAACAGGTTTGGTTTTGTGGTTTAGTCTCATTAACGCTTGTTCGTTATGCGCAAATTCAATTCGAAACACATTGAATTGCGGTCATACATATTCACATCCAAATAATAAAGACTAAATACAACAGGTTGATTAAATTAATAACAGTTGTAGACATAAATGTGCGCAGTACAAAGCTTATTGCTATTTGATTATTTGAAAATTATAAATGTCAATAAGTGGGAATTAATTTATTAATATCTCTTTCAACAGAATTTTTTTTTTTTTGATGACAAGTCAAAAATACGTATTTGTTACTGATATTATTTTTCGCGTTATCTCATAGAGCATTCGCAATTTGTGAAGTATTTCATCATCGTCATCATTATTAGCAGCCTTTATCCGTTCACGGCTAGACATAGGCATTTTCCAAGACGGCCGATCCCTTGATACTCGCTACCAACTTGAATGGGCTACTGCACGGCAATCGGAAAATACTCGCTGTTTGCCAATTGGTTTACAAGGTCCACCGAGTGAATGCTCATAGTTTAATGGCACAAACATTCAACACTATTGAGAGAATTCGAGAGCAAGAAAAAGCTCTTTAAGGTTGAATAACATTAAGCTGTAGTAAAACTCATTTTTTAAAACTTTTTAAAAATTCTGCCTCACTCTTTAAAATATCTATAATTTATTGCTTTACGTATTTCGGTCTTTTATATACAATTATTATTTATAATAATTCAATGTGTCATAATATCAAATATTTTAGTCTTAAATAAGCCCTTTTGACGTAAACTTTAAAAATGCTTTTCCACGAAAAACTTTACGAAACCTAATTACCCAATGTAGTATAAAATTTGAAACGCAATTTGTGCTATCGTAGCTTCTAGAAAAGAAGCTATAAGATTACTTATAGTGATTTCTCCGTAAAAGTATATAGGTATTGCCAAGATATGTATATACACATATAGAAAGACTTTAAATTGGTGAAATGAGGATGTGTTTTTTTTTACATCTGAAATACCTATTAAAATACTCATTATATATTTTTTTTAAATGTGACTAAATGACAGCTAATATCTAGAATTTAAAAGAGAAAACAAAATCGGAGACAACCACTTAGGTATGAGCAGAAATTTAAGAAAATAAACAAATACATTAAAAAGACTAAAAAATTGTTAAAATATTGCAAAAATCATGGTACAATATGTCAAGACAGGAATTTACTTAAAGATAAAATAAACTTGTGTTATTATGAGGCTAAGACAGCTCAGCTGTCAGTACGCTGCAGGCTGAGATTGCATCTTTAATGAGATCTTTAAATGTTCTTTCAAAAAAATATGAGGCATCCCAGAGGGAAATTTCAGAACACATTCTGGCTATGAATGACCTTGTAGATTTGTGTAAACATAATTCTGACAGATTTGATACTTTGACAAGGAATTGTGTATGTGATTGTCAAAGCATACATAGTTATTCAGAGCTGAAAGTTGCTAAGCCTTTGTCTAAGTCTGTAGCGTCTCACAGTGGCCTTAAAGGCACATCAGAACATATTTCTTCTAAAAATTATATTAAAGTATACAGTGATAAACTGGGAAGAAATATGAGCTCATTCCGCCTAGACAAGTGTTCGGGGGATCAGTATCTAACATCTGTATGCCCGGATCTACTTACTCACATATAATGAGAAAAATTTTGATACACATTGCCCCAACACTATTTTAATAATTTTGATTGGGAGAAGGGGAAATGTTAATAGACAAAACCTACTGTACTATCAAGAAAAACTAAATAAACTTAATGTAAAAAAGGTAATACTGTTCACATTTCCCTACCTTAAAGTGTTGCCACAGGAAAATAATAATAGATATAAGCTTAACAATTATTTTGGTTTATTGTATAAAAATAATTGTAAACATATAACGCAGACCTCCTAATTAATTAAAATCAATGTCATTGACATAAATAATATATTAAATTATAATAATTGTTATTTGACATATGATAGGATGTACCTATCTAATTTTTATAAAAAACGATTGGCTAGTTTGCTAAGCTATTGTATTTTTAAATATGTCTTGGCTAACCCTGCTTCTATTTAGCAGGATCAAATATTGACTCTCAATTTGGAATCCGTTCCAAGTAATTTTAATTAAATCTCAAGACAACGGAGGAAATCTCTTGCACATTAAATCAAAATTTTGCACAAGTAATGTAATTTTTAGTAATAAAACTTTTAATAATAACAACTATTGTATAAACCAGGTACATCAAAATATGCAGGGAATTGCCAGTAAACAACATGAAGCTTGATTGAGCTATTCTTAAATAGTTGTAAAATATATATTTTATGTATAACTGAGCACTGGCTTCAAGAACATCAATTTATGCCTAATTTTGGATGTCACCAGGTTGCTAGCCTGTTCAGTAGAGATAACGCTGTACGCGGTGGCTCTTTAATATTTTTTAATAATACTTTAAAATATAAAAATCTTGAAGATGTTGTGAGACTCTCTATTAAACGGACTATTGAAATAGCCTGTGCAGAGCTGGAGCATTTCATTGTTGTATGCGTATACAGACCTACCACTTCGTTATATGAACCTTTTAAAGTTGTGTTAGAAGAAATATTGTTAAAAGCCATCTGAATCTAATAAGTATATTATAATTAGAGGTGACTTTAATATTAATTTATTAGATAATTATACAATCACTGTTAGATTCAGATCATTGTTAAGTTCATATAACCTTATCAATTTATTTCTTGAACCTGCTAGAATAACTGAGACTTCTGCTATATGTATAGATAATATATTTACAAATTCTCAACTTTTAAACAAGTCAATTATTAAAAATTAAATTCTGACCACTGTGCACACCTTGCTTCTTTTAAATTAAATAAAAATCAGACAAAATACAATAAAAAAATATATTTGTTCCATGTATAATAAAACGTATTGAGAAGTTTATAAGTAATATATTACAAAAATTTACTATTTACAGTGTGATGATAACCCACATGTGCTGTATAATACATTATTCACTTTTATAAGGAAAGAATTTAAAACAATATTCACTTCTACAACGGTTAAATCAAAGGGTTCTTAGCTTTTTAGTGAATGGCAACATTTGGAATTCACAAATGCAGGCAAAGATTATATGAGCTTTACAGTGAAAAAACCTACAATTGTAATAAGATCTTAGTTGCACATGTCAGTCCTTATTCAAAATATTTAAAAAGTTTGTACTCTCGCGATATCTCTTTATATCAAATATCAAAAATCTGTATATATCAAAAATTAAAAAATTTGTCAAGCAAAATAAAAATGACTTGGATTATTTCAACAGTGAAACTGGAAGGGTTACTAAGAGCAACTCTAATATAACTCTAAATATTGATGACCGTTATATAGAAGCTGACGAAGATGTATCTACTTATTTTGAAAAATTCTTCTCGGACATTCCAGTTTCTATAGTTGCTGAGTCACTATTAAAGATAATACTATTGAATGTACAGAGAATTTAAATTTTACAGACGTAAGTACCGGAGATGTTGTAAGTAGATTTAAAACTTTCATCATCATTGTCATCATCATCAGCCTGTGATAGTCCACTGCTGGACATAGGCCTCCTTAATACACCCCTATCCATAGGGGTTTTGGACCATACCCACCACGCTGGTCAATGCGGGTTGGTGGGTGGATTGATTTTACATGCCCATCCGACGCATGGATCATCTTACTTTTCAGACAATTGGGTGATCAGCCCAAATTGCCCTAACCAACTAGGAAACAACAATGAAAATTTGTTGAGTCCCCAGGATTCAGAACCCACGACCTCCGGTTTCTAAAGCCACGCCTATACCACTAGGCTACGGAGGCAGTTATTTAAAACTTTAGATATCAAAAAAACTATGGACCTATGGAGGACCTCTGTTCAGGTGATAAGTTCTATTATCGATGTAATTCACCTCACTTACCTCACCTCACTTAACAGCAATATTCAATGTAAGTATCAGAAGGGACGAATTTTCTAACCTAATGAAGCATAGCAAAATTATTCCGATATTTAAATCAGGATGTAATACGGACCCTAATAACTTTAGACCAATATCTATACTGCGTACATTATTTGAAAACTCTTGCTAAACCAATTGGTTAAACATTTCAATCGTAATTGTCTTTAAATAACAAGCAGTATGGATTCACTAGGAGTCGCACAACAACAGACGCAGGCATCAAGCTAGTTAAAAGCATTTTTAAGGCTTGGAAAGCATCACAGGATGCTTTAGGCATTTTCTGTGATCTCAATAATGCGTTTGATTGTGCACACCATGAGACCGGTCAGGAAATTACGTCACTATGGTATAAGAAATACCGCACTCAACGTTCTGTCTTCGTACTTGAGCTATCGAATTCAGAGGGTTGACGTGAATGGTAAAAGATCTTCCGGGGCCCCGGTAAATATGGGGGTCCTACAAGGATCAATTCTTGGGCCTTTTCTTTTCCTCATTTATATAAACGACTTACCATGTGTGATAAATAATAGCGAAGAGATAGCATATATATTATTTGATGATATTATTTGCAGATGATTGATTTTTAATATTAAACGACATACGTCAATAAATGACGATGTAAATAATGCTCTCTCTAGAGTAGCGAACTGGTTTAGTGTAAATAACTTGCTATTGAACCAAAAAGAAAAACAAAATGTATTAGATTCATGACTCCTAAAATGAAGCATGGTAAATTTGAAGTGGTTATGAAAGGGGAGGCGTTAGACGTAGTTGAATCAACTGTATTTCTACGAATAACTGTAGATGCAAAACTACAATGCGGCCCCATATTGATAGTACCCCATACTGAGCTCTGCAGCTTACGCAGTGAAAAGAATTAGATTATTAACTAACGTGGAGACAGCTCGTTTAATATATTTTAGCTATTTTCATAGTATTATGTCTCATGGCATTCTACTGTGGAGAAATGCGGCAGATACTATTACGATCTTTGTCCTCCAAAAACGTGCAATTCGTGCAGTCTATTACTTGGGCCCCAAAATATCATTAAGAAAGTTATTCACAGAAATAAAAATAATGACCGTTAATTCTCAATACATATTTGAAAATTTAAAGTATGTGCAAAAAAATAGACATGATTTCCTAAGACATTGTGATGCACATGACATAGATACATAGAACGAACATAATTTATTTCTTCCAGCAACTAGACTGCGACGAATAAGTTAGTATTTTATGGAACAATGTATACGTTTTTACAACAAAATCCCAGTAAATGTTCAGAATTTAACTATTAATAACTTTAAAAAGTAGTCAAGGACCGTTTATGTGTTAATGGTGATTACGATATTAATGAATTTTTAAATCATAACACAGCCTGATAATGGAATGCTCACTCCAGGTCTTGTTTCAAAATTGCACAATATTTTATGCCTTCAAATTGTTTCTTATTTTAAAGATGACATAAAAATAGCCCTGGCTTTCTTTCGCCGGTTCTTCTCAGGTGTAAGGCGTCATTTTCCGAACCAGTGTAATGTGTTTGACAATCAATAAGCAAGTGTAAACTTCTATATTGAATAAAGATATTTGAATTTAAATTCGGAGCACTAGGAGCGTACCAAAGAGGTAACGTATATTAAGAAAAACGTATATTACGAATTAAGTACGTCCTTCTTTTTGAAAGTCGGTCAAAAAGTAGAAACCAATTTTTGTCATACGACAAATTTATAACATTTATGTGATAGTAATCATTTGTCCAGAACAAATCATGCGTTCTACTAGACAAGTTGCTTTACACTGTTTGAAAGTTGTATCTTAGTAAAATATATTGGCTTGCTTATCTTTGGTTACACGTTTAGTTATGCTCGTTTAATTACTAGATGATTTAAACAAAGATGAAATAATCAATAAAAAGTTAAAATAAATTTATTATGTATAAGGAAACAACAGTGAAAATGAATAAATTTAACAAAAATCATTTTTTTTATATTGCACGCCTACAAATAATTAAACTCCAAGCGCTAAAGAATTAGAAATTCGCAACATTTAATTCACTTGCAATTTGCTACACATTTTCTAAGCGTGTCGCATATTTGTCTGTCGCTTCGAGATAATGGCCACCAAAAATGGCGTCAGAGGAGTGTAGGTTTCCAAAAATGTTTTTTGTAAAAATAATTAAATTCCTTGGCTATTTTTTAATAAATATATGTAAATAGCAAATTTAAATGAGCTCAGAAGAATTATTCTGTAATTATTTTCTATGTTCATTTAAATTTGCTATAAAGTGCAATAGAAAACAACGATTAATGGCAAAATAAACATCGGAAGACATTTTTGAGACTTTAATAATTACACGTAATTATTCTTTGTATTCGTTTCATTTAAATAAGATACGTCGTAGGAAATACCAACCCGGTGTAATAAATTCTAAAACCACTAGTTAAAAATCTTAAGCGATGGTCTAAAGCTATGATTTAGGTCATTGTAGGTTTAGAGTTGATCCACAATAAATTTAGCAATGGCATTTGTCTATACGTTAAGAATTAGTCACACTAACCATTTAAAAATATCGCACACTTACAATAAATTTTTTACTATGTTTGTAACATAGTACTCACTTCTGAGTAAGGATTTGCTGGATTTCATATGCTACATTTACATATTTTCCCTACGCATATTAACACATGAGTTCACAAGATATGTCAATTATAGAGTACGTGTATTTTTAAATCCCTTGTACGCTGTTCCGTAGTAAAGTAAGGGTTGCGTTTATAAAATTAAATGTAGCTCGCAAGCTGAACGAACTACAAACTGAATAGAGTTACCTTTTATGTGTGATTTATAGGTGATACATTAATTAAAATCAATATTTATTTACTTGAATATCGTCTATGAATAGTTATACAGTAAAATTAATGTAAATTAGTGAATTTATACCTCTTTTAAATTTTTAATAATTACGTAAAATCTTAAAACCTCGAACTTCAAATATAACTATTTCTTAAATACCTGAGCATATAGGTCATCTCTTTAGCTTGATATTCTAATATAAATCTAGCTCGAACCAAATACATAATTTTGTTCATTGAAAGACCAAGAACATGCTCAATTCGTTAAGACAATATAGCTATTATTTGTTAATATTGTAACAAAATAGTATAAAAGTATCTGTTACTACTAGCGCCATTTAGTTACTCTGTGGTCAATAAATCAGTCTATGAAACGAACCACTGTGTTTAACTTATTATTTGCTGCTTCAGATATCTATCAAAGTCTTTGTTGCAGTACTCACCGCCGTTATCTGTCCGAAAAACTTTAATTTTCCTATTTTTCTGGTTCTCAACCATGGACTGAAAATCTTTAAAATGTTTAAATACCTCAGACTTTGCCTTCATGAAATAAATGAAAGCCATTTTGCTATAGTCGTCCACAAACAATACATAATACCTGGATCCTCCAATGGATGCATTCTCCATAGGACCACACACGTCTGAGTGTACCAAATCTAGTGCATTTTCTGTGTTGGATGAGCTAGGCTGAAAAGAATGCCTTGTCTGCTTCCCCTTACAACACACTGTACACTTATATTTGTCTATATTTGCTATATCTTTGTATGAGATACCTTCAGTAGCTCCATTTTCATTTATTCAAACTGGTACTGTTGATATCCTTCTCATCATCAATATCTGTGTCATTAAAACTACTTTCCTCTTTTTCCTCATGTTCCTGATCCTCCGCTGAATCTTTGCATTCAATGGGGATATCCACTGTATTCTCAGCTTTCTCCATAATTATGAGATCTCTGCTTGTTGTGACAGAGTTATTTTCTGGGTCATAAACCCTATAGCCCTTCACATTCTCTGCATATCCAACCAAAATGAGTTCCTTGGCCTTCTCATCCCATTTCAACCTCTTCTCTTTGGGAATATGCATCATAGCTTTACTTCCGAAAATACGAACATGACTTAAGTTAGGCTTGTTCCCTGTCCAAACTTCATATGGAGTCATATCATTCAATCCGGTAACAACTGACCGATTTCTTAAATAAACAGAGGTATGCACGGCTTCTGCCCAAAACTTTTTGTGTAAACCCGCATCAATAATTAGACATCTTGCCTTTTCCACCAAAGATCTATTCATTCTCTCGCATACACCGTTTTGTTCTGGTGTGTAAGGTTAGTTCTTTGATGAATTGTGCCTTGTCTGCTTCCCCTTACAACACACTGTACACTTATATTTGTCTATATTTGCTATATCTTTGTATGAGATACCTTCAGTAGCTCCATTTTCATTTATTCAAACTGGTACTGTTGATATCCTTCTCATCTGTAATTAATTATTCATTAATTAATTAATTAATTAATTAATTATTAATTAATTATTGTTATATCTTTTGAATGTCGGAAGCAAAGAAGTGTTGCATTGTCCTCAACAGAGGCAGAATACATTGCCATGTCAGAAGCTAGTAAAGAAGCCATTTACTTAAAGAATTTTTTGTTTGAAATTTTAGGCGATTCAGAAATTATTACTTTGTATAACGATAACCAAAGTGCACAAAAGTTAATTTTGAATCCAGTGTATCATAGGAGGTCTAAACACATAGATATAAGATATCATTTTGTTAGGGAGGCAGTGGCAAACATGTTTATAAAAGTAGATTACTTGGAAACAAACAATATGCCAGCTGATATTTTTACTAAGAGCTTGGGTTCTGTGAAGCATAAATATTTCACTAGAATGCTTGGTGTATTGCCTGTTAATAATATGTAATGTATACATGATTTTGTTAAGCGGAGGTGTTAATATTGTAACAAAATAGTATAAAAGTATCTGTTACTACTAGCGCCATTTAGTTACTCTGTGGTCAATAAATTAGTCTATGAAACGAACCACTGTGTTTAACTTATTATTATTTAATAAGCTAGATTGAAGAAGCGACTATGGAATAAAGAAATAAATAAGAAGACAGAAGAATAAAGAACATTCTTTCCATATTCTGTTATACGGAACATTGGCCATATCGTCTCATCAATTTACATTAGTGCATAAATTAGGGCTGTGTCAGGCGATCATTTCTTGCAACCCGGGTCGATCATAACCCGTTAGCTAGACACATGTATTTATTTTTACTATGTACTAGTCAACGATCGCAAGTGCTATATTGTACTTCACGTGCAGGAATTCGTGTCGCGACATAAGCTCCCAATTATTTTTTATTATGTATAATAGTTTAATATAATATTTACTATAATTTTGTCTATTTATGTTTTTATCAAGCTAATGCATTAATATTATCAATTCACCAAATTGACAATTTTACGCAAATTGTAAACAACTCTAATTATAAATAGTATAACTAAAGCCAGATTACAGAAAACATTACGTAATAACCAAATTACTTCTTAAATTATCATTGGTTACCGACAACGCAACTATAAAAATAATTCAGAAACGCGCGAGCAGCGACACACGCGCAACTAGTGCACGCGCCGGGTCACGTTTGGTCTGCAGCTTACTATATTAAACCTGGCACTCGACCACAGTCCTCGATCACTGTCACTTTCATCCGGCATAAAAAGAACGAGAAACTTGCGGGTTTACGATACTTTTGACACGTAATGAACTAAAATACGATATTATTTCAACTGCATAAGGTATCTTTTTGCTTGATGTGATGTGTGGGTTAAATACAATCGAATCTTTTCTAAATCCGGCATTCGCTTACCCGCGAATGGGTTACAATCAAAACAGAGTGATTTGATCGATCGTGATCGACAGAGTCCTAGTAATGTTCTACTCTCTATAAAAAATGCTGGATGGCGATATTACCGTATAGGAGGCAGTCTTCTTGTTAGCAAGACAGTTAAAAAGCGAAAAGTCATGTTATGAGGCACTTTATTAAGCATAGGAAAAATAAATAAAATAAGTATCAAGGCCACTAAGTTACTTTTTAATTGTTCCAAGTAAGCTAAAGATGAAGAAGATTTTAAAATGGAAGTTGTTCATCTCATTAAAAGTGACCGACACAGTTTTAAAGTTAATTTTTAGGGAAAAAACAATAGTCTTTTTTTATTTTTAATCTGCCAATACATTAAAATTAAAACTTTCTTAAGAAAAGTTCATATATTGCAAGTTATGACAACAAATTTAAAATTAAAACAGTAAAGTAGTACATTTTTTAACATTATTATAATGAGGTTTACTATATACCACGCGTAAATCTTTAATGCATGATGAGGGTACTTTGGGTAAAAGGTTTCAGAGAGTGAGCCACAACTAGAATTTATAGTAGAATAAAGAGTAACTACACCCTTTATGATCTTTGTAATAAATGATCTCAGTTTAAATTAAATAGAGGTGTTATTTTTTTACTTTACACTTCATCTTTAACAATATTGTACAGTTTTTATGCCATTCAACGTTTCATTCTTTGCGATCCTGTTTAATTAACTTTGCGACAAAATTGGAAAATTCACCTAACAATGAGTTATATGACTTTTATTAATTTTTCAATCTCATTCAAAAAGGAACTAACCATATAAATCTTAAAATTTCCTTGGCGTCCAACCAGTACTCCCAATTTAATAGTCAAATTATACGTATAAATAAACTTATCGAGCTGTATTGTAAAAATACAAGCGATTAGTAATAAAAGCAGCTTAGAAACTGATGTAATAAACGAAATTTATTTCAACATAAAACAGCACATAAATCTTAGTTGATCTTTTTAAGGGAGCGAATAGAAATGTGTGACTATACTTACGCCGTAATCAAAAGGTGAGGGCTCTAAGGAAACCAATATCTCTCGTGGCTCCTGAACCAATGTTTAGATGCTCCAATTAATTGACCCTTTCAGTCAAGGACGCTCAGACCATTGTTACATTTAGCAACAAAGAAAGTCGAAAGGATATGTAGCAAATCTAAGGGAGCCACTTTGTGAAACTTGTTGAGTAAAAGAAATCTAATAATCTTTATTTGAAAATGAATTTGACTTGGCTAGAAAATGTATGCGTACACATATCTAATACAATGATTTGAAGTCGGACAGAACTTTTGCCTACTTTTTTCTGCTGGCTTCCCGAAGCAAATGGGCCCAAAAATGTCAATTCTCAACTTGTAGTGAATCTTTTTTTTATTGTAGATTTTATATACTTGGCAGTAGCTGTCACGTTATCCCATTTTAATTTTTTTTTCTGTTATCAGTAAAAATTTTAATTAAAAACACAAGACCATTACAATAATTATATCTTAAAAGGTCTGTTAAAATAATTACATTGTAGTAATAATTTGAGTAAATAAGAAAACATATATATATTTTTTTGTACAGACAACTTTATTAATGAACTGCAATTAATTATACAAAAGGCAATGCATATTAGTTTTATACAGTAACCTAAATTTAAAATTTGGTTATGTTTTGTTGTTTTGTGGTTGGCTGGGACAATCTGGGTCAACCACACGGCCCAGATTGTCCCAGCCATTTATTTGTCTGAAAAGTAAGATGACCAATGCGTCGGATGGGCATGTAAAAAGTCCGTCCACCCACCAACTCGCATTGGACCAGCGTAATGGGATACGGTAGAAAACCCCTAATGGAAAGTCTTTTGGCCATCCTGATTTCGAGAGGTAACGAATTCCACAGAAGAATGGACTGAATAAAGAAAGAGGAATGCATGAAGTCAGAACGGTGAGCGGGGCATTGAAGGAGGCGATTATGCATAGAGCGAAGTTCTTTGTTGCTGACTTCACATAGTAACCACAGAAGTTGGGAACGGTATAAAAAAACCTGTTCATATTTATGCAAATCGAAAACAAATCGAATGCAGGCGTTCAGAAGTCGGTAGTCGGTCGGTAGTCGGTCGGTCGGAAGCGTGGTAATATCCAGTTGGCTCAAAGTGCCTGCACTTCCAACCAAGACAGCTTGACATTTGGAAGGATTTACAGCCAAACCTTTTAACAGAAGTTAAGTCTTGGTTTCCAATATGGATTGCTTCTGAAAGTTTGTCAGCAGATTGTTAAGCATTTAATTGTAAGTCAACGGCGTAAAGATGATACGTACATTAAAGATGATAAAAGAAAACAGGAGTGGAGTAAGTATTCCGCCTTGGGGTACACCAGATACAAGTTTTAGCCAACGTGACGAAGATTTATCTACATTAAATGATCGCTGGCGTTTTTGACGATACGAGGAAAACCATTCTAGCACTTCATTCGAGACCTTTAAATGGGAGACGATGGCGAGAAGGATGTCATGACTGACGGAATTGAAAACGTTAGTGAAATCTATAAGAGCCATAACAGTAACCATGGTTGATTCCGAGCCCGTCTTTATGTCGCCAGTCACTTTTAATAGGGCTGTAATGGTGCTGTGACCGGGTCTGAAATCTGATTGCATTGGACTAACCAGCTTGTTACTGAATTTGAAGCAAGAAAGTTGTTTATTAACGAAAAACTCTAGCACCTTAGAAAAAAAAGAGCCAAATAGAGATAGGTCGAAAATGAACGGAAACAGAAGTTTATACAAAAGAATACTATAAAATGCTCTAAATATACACGCTGTAGCAAGTATTCTTAAAATCGGCTTTAAATCTTATAGTACATATCAATGTAACATATATTAATCACTTTTATAGCAATATATCTAAATTATAATTTTAGTTTGTTAAGACATGGAGGTTTTTATTAACATAACTGTAAATTTAACTATCCTTATGTGTCCCGAAATGGTAAGATAGGTTCCAGTACACAGCCAAGACGGGCCGCTAGTTCCAATATAAAATGGACTAAGTATAAAGAGAAATAATTCTTCACGTATTTGTGTTAATGATAAAAATATCATCAAATCCTATTTTCAATTTCAAATATGTGAAGAATTCTGCAACTGTACAAAACTTTTGGCTAAAGCCATCAACGTATTCTGCAATTTCGACCCAAAAGTAACTATCAATTCCCTCTTACCATTATTACACATTTCAATAGACCTTTTTAACGGTCAGTGAACACAAATGTTTCAATTTGTGTTCGCAAATGGATAATATCTAGGGAATCTCTGTGTCATTTATGCTTCAGGTAATAAAGCATAACAAAACTCTGTGTTATTCACGCTTTAGGTTTTCATACTTTTGGTACAAGTAAAACAAATTAAACAATTTTAGCTAAATTTATCTTCTTTACAGATATCATGAGCTAATATCAGGCTGGCTCATAAATCAACCATCGTTACCTACAAGTTTGTAGCCATCGTTACCTACAAGGCGACAGCTGTCCGTCCCAAATAAATTACATTCGATCATTGAAATATGAAGGAACTATATTGCGAGCAGTTCACGTCCTAAACTACTGAAAATAATGATCTTGGACACTGGGGATAATTTTATATACTTTGTACAATATAGGGCTATTCCGTAAGATTAGAAAATGTTGTTATGGCAAAAACGATTTCGATTTTGGCAGCCGATCTCCCACTGCACAGGAGATACTATGGTCCACAAGTGTACGCGCGAACACGGGGTATAGGCTTGCGCTTTAGAAACCGGAGATCGTGGGTTTGAATCCTTGCTGCTTCCTAGTTCTATCACTATATAAAGCCAATAAAGTGAGGGTGAGAATGAGTGAGTGAATATATTTATAATATATAATTTTTTAATTATTCGCGGAATTGTTAACCTCTTTTTAAAAATTTATATCTATAGTTCGTATATATAATCTAAACATAATCTATATATAATCTTTGGGGCTCATTGTATATTTGTTTAAACATTAACAATCTTCTCAACTTACACTGATTCCATAGCTTTTCAAACCGAAACGAAGTAAAGCTATTTACAACTGTCATTTAGAGAAATTTGACATTTGCCAATGTGAGTTATAACAGTCCACGTCTAAAACTTTTCGAGAGCTTAGCGGTTTTCGATGACTTTGAAAGTGAATTTAACTCAATTTGCCATGTCATAAATAGGTAAAATAATAATATAGATCTTTCATTATATTTAGTTTTTAAAGTGAACCTTATCCTGAATAATAATAATTTAAAATTTAAATTATATTTATTGTTTAAGAAAAAAATATTTAATGTTTATCAAACTGTCCTTTTTGCTTGAGTTTACTTTACGACTACAAAACTAATATTTCCATTATAAAGTATAACTTCTCAAAACCAAAAAAATTATAGTCTAAAGTAAATGGGAACGATTATCAAAAACGGGGAAAGGCAATTTTACGTATTCTCTTGTAGTTCATCATTTTAAACGATCGTGTAATTAGAAAACATTTTTCCCAAAAGTTAAATTTACAGTTTTTATCTGGTTATAAATTTTTATTTAATTAAAAATGAATAAGACATCATATAAGAATCAAACTATACTTTTTTATTAGTTTACTAGCGATTTACCCGCCCCGGCTCCGCACGGGTGCAACGCAATGATATCTGTAAAATGTATGGAAACACATAAATTGTCTCTACATAATATTTTAGAGAAACGCTGAAATTTGTTTCACATATCTACTCATAACCTTACTATTTAACCACTTTATCTATAAAAAAGACCTCATTAAAACCCGTTATCTAGTTTTAAAGATTTAAGCATACATAGGGATATAGGGACAGAGAAAGCGACTTTGTTTTATACTGTGTATTGATTTGCAAATTTATGACACATAATAACTTTTGCACCATAAAATGACGCACCGTCCTAAACTTTACTTAATGGAAATTCAAGGTCTATTCCAACCTTCAATTTTCGCAGAAAAATTTCAGTAACAAACGCTTTTACACTGCAAAATAGCCGGGTAGCCCAGTCTAAGTTCATTACCGGGGCCGAAATGAACTGATCTCAGAATTTTTATGTTCCTTATAAGATTAAACGTGACGACAAAAAAAGAATCATAAATTTAAGTTACGCTTATATTTTAGGAACGTATGGAATGAAATTGTAAAAAGTAAGAGGCATATCGCTTGATATTACAGATATAATATTTATATCACATAAAATATTTTATTGAATGCACGATAGGACTGCGTGAATTATGCTATTTTATGGCTTGTCTATAATATTTTGTGTACAATATATGTAAACGTGGAAACTAGAGAAATTCATAAAATATTTTTGGACGATCTCTGCGTTATGCCCGTTAGTATAAATAACCGAAGGATAGGCTCGTTTAGATTTTTTCAATTTGCTGTTTCGTAACTTGATGCTTTGTCGCTGAGAGTTCATATATCATCTAGAACCTTGAAAATTATGAAGATTAATAATAAATAAAACTAATTAAATTAAATGTGCAAATGTTTTATAATAATCTATCAACTTTAACGAGTTTTCTAGGCATATAAAATTTTTAAAGGTTAGTAAAGAATGTAATTTAAAAAAAATGTAAAAATTTATTAATCGAAAAAGATGAATGGCAGTCTCATCCATCTTATTAAACATAACTTAGCTCACAATCAAAGACTAAGGTCGACAGAAAAGTAACTTATTTGATAACGTCTTCTTCATTTAATGATTTTTATTGTCCTGCTAAATCAGGATCGTGATAATTAACGAAAAAATTAAGTAAAACCCATAATCGATTGTATTATCACTAATAATAATAAAATCATTTTTTTTCTAAACATTTTATTCCTCATTCAATTATCAACTAAAAACCCTTATTGAATGAAATTCCTTCTCATAAAATGTATGATTTTATAAATTTACGAAAGAAAAATACATTTATGGAATTCATAGTTTGTTTTTTTTGGAACAGTAAACGTAACTCAATTTTTAATAATGTTTAAAGTAAGTCATAAGTAAGTAAGTAATGCATAACTAAGATAACAATAACAATATATAATAATAGCACGGGTAAGACTTTTTTTTATTTAAAAGCCATATTTTTATTACATTTTATAAAATACAGATAGAACAAATTTTAACTTTGTGTGTAGATGGTTGAAATTTTTTTCCCTTTAACGTGCTTAGGTTGCATGATGAATAGTCAATGGCTAAACATTATGTAGTTTACTTTTCAAATTAATTTATTAATTATTCTGTTATCGCTGTATATTAACGTCTTCCGGTATGAAGCACACCGGAGTCAGTGTAATAACTAATGTAAACGAGAAATAACATCCGATGGGGGATGAGCAGATTTGTGGCGTTTAAAGCTGTGTTTATAAATGTTTCATTTACTATTAGGTGAACGTCCTACTTCTCTCATTACTTTGACCAATAAAAAAATCTTTTCTATAATTTTTTCAAGTTTACATTTTTATAACTGGGAACTTGGTTATTAGTAGAAGAAAAAGTATGTAAAAATTTTTTTTTATTAAAATATTTTTCGATGAGCAAAGTGCGATATAATATTAAAATTTTTTGCATGTACATTTACGTAAATTAGACTAAATAAGCTGTAAGGTTGATTATAAACTTTCAGTTATAATATTGCTTCAATGAAATGGCAATTTTATTAATAATATAACATCTGAGTACAACGTGGGGGAAATCGTATCATCGTAGTGTAGTTTTCTTGCAGCAATACAGAAGATTGAAAACATTGCTCTGTTTTGGATCAAAGGATATAATCAATGTCATTTTGCGATAAAGTAAACATAACACGTGACTCTTCTGATGACAAAGCAAGCCATGGTTTATGTCATACTCTTTTACTTACCATGTTTAGAGTAATCAAGTGAACGGTTCGTTGATTTGACATTTCATCAGATGAATGAAATATGGCATCATTTCGTTATCCGTCCGCCGTATGATTGCGATTACAGTATTAATCTAATTGGCTTTGGTTTTCCTAATTATTCTACTCCACATGTATATTATTCAAAGACATGTTTAGCACACAATTTCCTGACATGATGAGGATTTAAACGTCTTAATAACATCCGTATGTGCTGTTAAAGCTTTTGATCTGAAATGATTACTTTAATATTATAATCGTGATTGGAAATAAATTATAATTTCACATTGTATATTATGATATAAACATAAAAATATGTACAAGGAATATCCCGTTATATGTTATATAAACATAAAAATATGTACAAGGAATACGCCTGGTAACAATAAACTGCATTCTTAGGACAATGAAAGAAAAGGCAATCAAAATTATATAGCAAATAATAATAATGACAATTTTGTTGCAGCTTGCATAAAATTTAACAAGGCAAACCCTCAAAATAAGGTGAACGGTAGCCACATAGGCCTCAAGTGTTGCCCATCTCCAATTTATATCATGGAACATCTTTCGCCGGAAAATAAGTCCCTACACGCGGCAACGCGGATTAAAGCAAAAGAAAAGCTACAAGTATGTGTGGGTTCGTGGAGGAAAAATCTACATCAGAAAGGATGAAGATACACCGTACATAGTGATCAAAAACACAGAATTTTAGATAAGTTATCTTAAATATTTTAGGGTGCCTATTTTTCTCGTTGTTGTTGTTTTAAATTAACGTGTTTAAGAATTTATTACCAGAACATTCGTGGTTTACGGACTCAAAAACAAAAGTTCTATCGGGAAATATGTTGTAATAATTTTGATATTAAATTGTTAACAGAAACGTGGCTTAACAGTAGTGTTGCAAATAGTGAGCTTTTTGACGATAGGTATGTCGTTTATAGGCGTGACCGTGAAACTTCTCCATATCATAATAATATGGATGACGGTGGGGTTTTAAATGCTGTGTCTAAAACAATACCATCAATACGCCAATCTAGCTGGGAAAGAAATTGTGAAGACTTATGGGTTCCATTTACCTTTTCTTCTACATATTTTAATTGTAATCAGAAATCTAAATCAGATAGCTTTTATAGGACTTAAGTAAAATAGTATAAAATAGCCGATTTTGTAAAATTGATTGAAATTTACGTTCGCGATATTCGACGAATCCTGCCTGCCTCGTGATTAATTTTCCCTGCAGGTTGCTAAAGAATACAAAAAAAAATAACATTATTTTATCAATAATTTCTCAAGTTTATAAGCAATAAAAAATATAAAAATGTAAAACAACGAAAACAATTTCTTGGTTAATAAACAAATATTCTTGTGCTTTCAATTATATTTATTGTGTTATGTATAGAACCCAGGCGAGCGATATTACACTTTATTCTATTTACTCAGAATTTTTATCGCCCTCCAGAGAAAATACCCAAGCTCATTTACATCCGCCCTCCGGATATTTGATATTAGTATTTGCTATTTTTGTACAGGGAATTGCACATAATCATTGCTTTGTAATCACAATAATAGTGAATTGATAATAGTCGCTAACCTAGTATACAGTATAATTGAATATTGCGTCATATTCGTATTATTAATTTTGCCATACGCCGTATGTCCAAAAGATTAATTAAAAATTAAAAACAATTGAAATTACTTCATTATGGTATTTTGTTATTTGGAAAAATTAAGCGTGTATTTGCCACCACAACTTTAGCAAATATTACTAATGTAAAAAAAACTCGTATAGATGTATGGTTTTCGTTTTATTGCAAAATTTTTTCAGCTCTCCTCCTGTTAGTTTAAGATTTCGGGAGTGATTTTACTGAACAACTTTCGTTTTTTTTTTGAATGCCCTAAGTTAGATCTGACAGGTAATAGGAGTTCGAAAATCGCGTAATTAATGACAATTTAAATATAACGAATGGCGTTTGGACGTGAAGATAGAAACGAAAAAATAATTTCTCAATCTATACTCCTATATAGTAATTCATAAAAAAATGGCTTTAGTCCAACTCTCAGCGCGTAGTACACAAAAATTAATTACATAATTTTATGATTTAATTTCCTTATCACTAACGGAAAACTATAAAAAACCTTTTGTTTTAAATTGCTTTTTTACTTTTATTTACGAAATTAGAAAAATAATAATATAAATGTACTCAAAACTGTTTATCCCACTGTAACAAGTTATTTCGTTCATTTTATATTTTAAAGTTGTAAAATGTTAAATATATACTAGTCTTAGTATTGTCATTGTTGCTAAACTAATGCTAATTAACGCTAAATTAAAGAAAAACTGACACACTTTTTACGGAGTGATGGCATTCCTTATTCATACCATAAAGAGTTTTTTTAATATTTACACACGTGCTAATAAGCACGTTTAGCAAAATTAGACTTAAAATAGATGTAAATGGGTAATAGAAACAAAGCGGAATCGCATATTGTCGTAAGTTGACTTTGAATGTTTGACATCTCAGTAACAATTTATCAACAAAATGCATACACATCACTCCGGTGCAACGGGTTAACTGTGTTAATAATTATTCCACGTGGAAATTGACTCAACTATACTAAAATATTATGTCATAATAGGTTCATAACAGTAATTGACATATTAACTTGCATCTATCTCTGCCTAATCTGATCATAAATAATTTGAAAGCTATTCAAAGGCCAACCGCTCTATGTCTTGCCATAGTAACTATATACAATTGCAATCAGTTACCCAATAATTTATTCTGAACTTAATATTGCTACAACATCTCTTACACTATAATACTTCTCTTATCTTTAGTAGTAGTTGCAATTTCTTCTTTTTCTGAAAATCTTTCATCTGTACAGAACTAAACCATAATGTGTAACAGGAAACTTTTACTTCTTAACATTTAAATATTCATATTTGCACGAGGTAAAGCAAACGTGTGTAAATTGTGTCAACAAGTGGATTCATAACTCACAAGTATGCTGTTGGAATGTCAGTTTAAATGAAGGTAAAGCGCTCTTTTATACACGTTGGTAAAATGTTCAACGGTTACGCTCTGAAACAGAATATTCGTGCAATACGAGCTTGTCCTCTGAATGAGGTTAACAGACGTTGCTATGAAAGTTTTATTTGTTAAGCGAGAAAAATATTATTCACGAGATTTAAGCTCTTAAAATTAATAACAATATAAATATAAGTTCTGTTTCCTGTTCTGATAGGTGTGAAGTTGCAATTTATTGACTATTTTTAATTATTACTAATCTAGTCATATAAAGGTGATTTGCAATTGAGTCGATAAAAGGTTTATTTCATAGTAGTCTTCAATATTGCAGTTACATAAACATTATTTTATTTAAAGAATATTTTTATTATTTAAAAATTGGTATAAAATAAATCACTAAAGTTAGTGCAAATATTGAATATAATAAGTGTCTCCTCGAGTCCTTACAGTGGTGCAAATTGGTTGCGATATATCGAGATGCTGAAATGTCTGTTTATCACCGTTACTATGTCTGTCGTAGTCCAAAATGAGCAGACTGAGCCTATCAGGTCCGCACCGGATGTGAATCAAGAAGACTGGAACACTTACGGTTCGACTGATTCGCATTTTTAAAGTCGCTCAGCGAACTATGCAGGCTGTGCTTGGCGTATCACTGAAAAAACGTTTTAAAATGATGATGTGATCTGTCAGAGAACCAGAGTCACTGGCATAGCCCACCGAATTAGCAAGCTCAAGTGGCAGTGGGCCTGTCACATAAGTCGCAGAACTGGCGACCGCTGGAATCGGAAAGGCCTGGAGACTGAGGCTCGACAAACATAGTGCGGGACGCCCTATGGCAATATGGAGTGATGACATTCACAAAGTGGCCGGTGTGGGCTGGATGAAAATAGCTGAAGTCCGGAAGCGGTGGCGTGCAACAGTGGACTGACACGGGCTGATGTTGATTGATTGATTGAAGCGTATTGAATGGCAATTATAAATATAATTTCGTAAATTCTGTTTATACACTAAGACAGTTCACAAAGCTATTTTACATCAACATATGAAACATTCTTAATTAAAAATCTCCTTGAAAATACTATTTAATATTATATATTTGTATTTTTTTAGTTGTAAAATATTATTTTTTAGGTCTAAATTAAGTTTAATTGTTTTATCTATGTAGTATAAGTAGTTATATTGTGTATATAACAAATGGGTTTTACAAGCTTATGAGGTTCAGTCTACTACATAAGTCATGTTAATTATGGTTAAGTCTACCGAGAACCAAGGATCCGGAAGCTTTTAAAACTCTACTCAAGCAGTAATGTTGTTAATTAACAGTGTACTAAGAAAATTTGCACTCAAATTTGCTTACGGCGTATGTATGTAATTTATAATATTAAATGAAGCATGGGCCAAGTTTAAAAAGAAGTTAATTTTTTTAAGACAGAACAGAAATTGGGATTAAAGAATAATTATTCTATCCACGAAGCAGCAGTTACAATTGTTAATTATAAATATGGATATCATACATATTTATTATGAATTATTGCAATTGCTTGATTTGCTAACTTTTTTGCATAATGATCAAGCTGTATACGAAGACCTGGCTAGCGATGTCTAAAATCAATTAAAATAATAGAGCCACAACAATATTTGCAATTGGACTTAAATTATTAATATCCTTTTAATTAATAGATGCACCCGAGATCCGGATATTCACAATATCGCTTAAGCCTAATTAAAACCAATGTTATTACAAACAACTCGCCTTGTGTAGTATAAAACACCTAAAATCCTTTATTATTACTTTAACTTTGAACTTTGCCAATGTTACTGTGATTATTGAAGATACTACCTAGTTAACTAAACTGGGTTGGAAATAAATTAAACAAGTTAATTGCCATCGTGATGTCGATCACTAAGTGACAATGGACAACAACTAAGCCATACGTACGATGCTGCTTCCTTGTTATGTTGAATAATATTCTTCAACAAAGTTCTTACAAAATGTCCTCTCGGAATCGAAACTGTCTTTAAATAAATATTTATTACATATACATTTTTGGCATTGTTTTGGTGGAAAAAATATGTGTAGACCGAAATAATTTGTCATAATATATATCAGATAAAACATTAGAGATACATTCAACAGTCAAAATATTTATGCGACTGAAAAGACTGAAATGAACGTAGAAGTATCATTATACCTCTGGACAGTAATTACCACAACTTGAATATTTTAAACGGCCAAAGAGTGGAAGTCATTATTCTTTCTTAATATTTTAGATTTTGCAATCATAATTCCATTTAACAACCATGAATATTTTTATTTTATATTCCCTTTTATTACGGAAGTCATTACAGAAAATTTTAGACATTAGACATTTTTAGACTCAAGTTAATTAAAAACTCTCTGATGTCGTCATTCCTAATCAAGTATTTATTTATTCAAATTTTTTGCACAATAAAATTGTACATATTCGTTTATTAATAATAATTGTTATAACTTAAATATAGCTTAAATAATAACTTATATATAACTTAAATAATATTAAGCATTTTCTCTCTCTCAACCTCAGGGGGTGGTCGTTACTTTACAAAAATTTGGCATATTACATCAGAAAAATTGCTCACTTCTTTAATGAGATATTGCTTTTTGCCCTTACAATCTAGTATCATGGTCTTATGTAACATTTCTTATGATGAACTTACCGTACGCACTGAGCGTGCGTGCATACGGTAAACTTACCACATGCAGCACTCAACATTTAAATTTTATTAAAAGGAAAACATAAATATTTCTTTCAACTTTTTAATAGCTAGTCTTCTAAGTTTTTCATGATGGAATTTGTATTATGTTTTTCATTCATCTGATTGAGTCCAATTATTTCAAAACAAAAACCAAGCACAAAAATATTGCAAGAGCTTCAGAAACAGCTCAGTGTGCATAATCAGCGTGAAACAATTTCAGATTAAAACTTACCTTGGTAGCCGTTTTAGCTCTGACATCTTGATATTAAATATCTTGGTTTGTTCCGTGACCATGGACAGTAGAAAGTATTTGAAACATTGGTTATAATTTTAAACAATAGTGAAGTAAATAAACGCCATAAAATCCGTAAAACTGCATTTTTTGTTCTTTACAGCAATAACATTAACATGGTAGAAAAAAATTATAAAAATTGCAATCTGTTGACTATAAAATATGATTAATAAAATTGCATCATTTTAACCATCATGATATGTGCGATCAATAGTATTACTAAAAGATCAAGACGAAAACCAATATCGTAGCCACAATGTTAGTCGATTGTAAATTTCGAAGCAATAAGGATTTATTAATTTTTCTAGACCTTTGTATGAAATAAATGTTTCACTACGAGCGTAATTGTCGCAGAATCGGGATGTTAGTGTAAATATTATAACAAGTAAAGGTTTTATAAAACTATACACAAAGAACACTATGGTCTTCCAATGTACCGTAAACGCGACAAACTGAACAAAACAATTTGTAAAATAACATTTAAAGTATAAGAACTTTTCAGGCGGAATAACAACGGAAGCGAGTCGTTATTATGTTCTGTGTCGAGTGTAAAATATTGTTTCATTTGAATACATTTAAAACAAGAGGTATAAAAATTTTTAAATGTGTACTACAAAACAATTTTTTCAATTCTAATTTAATACACCTTGTGTATTAAAGCTTTGCAAGGCTCTACGCAAAAATAATTCACGGATGGGATGGGCTGCTCAGAATATTTTATTGTAAGCATTTTTATAAAGGATTTTGAGGATAAGGCTTTACAATCAGGTCCTATTGATCCAAAGTTCAAAAATGATATGTGGATGACATCTTCACCATTATACCAGCGGGAAAAGTAAATGCTTTATGAACCAACTCAACTCTATACATTCCAAAATTTTATTCTCTATGGAATAAAAGCCATGTACTTCTTTGGCCTTTCTAAATGTACTTGATTTAAGTAAAAGTTAAAACTCCTTGTACAGTGCAGATTGTATATAGAAAGCAAACTATATATACAACTCCATCACCATACTTCACAGTTTGATAATGTCTAAATCCAGGTCATTTAACAATATGTTAGCCTATTCAAAGAGGGGAGAGAAATGTATTCAATCAATAGATTGAAATATTCTATTGGTGGTTTGGAACAAACCTTCTAAGAACAATGGAATAAGTTTTCTAGTAACTACAATAGCCCAAAATTTGAAACGCTTCAACAATGTACAACCGTAGACAACGTACTAGTGGACATTCTGCCTATTATCTTGCTTAACTCCGCTACAGTACATAGCGCTTTGTGCGGACTAGAAACTAGGCCGAACTTAATTCGGTTGACTTAAACAAATCCACTGGCCTGTACTAGAGCTTCATGAAATATTTCGATATTTCAATGCCATAGAAATTAAGCAGCAATCATTTTGCTTATGTTAAAAACAAATTAAATATAAGTATTTTATTAACGACCCGCTTCACGTAGTGGTTGGTGACCCTGAGTGTTGGCTGCCAAACGGTGTAGGTTCGATTAGTTCGATTGTTGTGATAGTCTCGTGTCAGGTTGTTCGTATCTATATAATATTTGTTGGTTTCCGAAAGACAAAGTAATTCTATGTACTTATTAGTTATCTTCTTTCTATATTAAAAGTATCTCACCACGCTGGTCCAATGCGGGTTGGTGGGTAGACTGACTTTTTACATGACCATCCGACGCATGGATCATCTTCCTTTTCAGGCAATTGTGTGATCGGCCCAAATTGCCCTAACGAACTAGGGAACAACAATGAAAATTTTTGAGTCCCCGCAGGATTCGAACCTACGACCTCCAGTTTCTGAAGCACGCGCCCTTACCACTAGGCTATGAAGGCAGTTATCTATTTAATAATATTTTCCATAATTTGATATTGCTAATACAGAGAAAAAGTAAATCTTTTCAGAAACGACAATACTGCCATTATTCAGAAAAAGTATATTGGATGATAAAGCGAAAGAAACCATATTATTATGCGTCAAGCCTAACGACAAAAGTCTTTGAGATTCCGGGAAAGGAAAGATAATTTTTACAGACTTACCTTTATTCTTAAAAGGCATCACTGTTTTTTGCGAGGCATGAAATTAATATAATATAATAATCTCTTTATAAAAATATCTTTTTATTTTCTCTTTAACAAAGGTTTATACAAAATATCTTAAAACTATTACAAAGGAGCCAATGTCTTTGGTAAAGAGACTAGCCCCTGAAATAGGTTCACATAAGAACCTGTGCTACAATTAGTTTCGTATAAGTTTTTAATATTTGACGTTATATCTATTTATGTTTTTTTTTTCCGCTATGTCAAAGTGTAGAGTTATGTCATGTTGAATAAGTTTGAGTAATGATATTGTGTTTACATGTGCGTGGTGTCGTAGTCGTGGTAAGGGGTGTATTAAAAATGTTTATGAGGGCAATATGTCGAGAAATAGTGGCGTTGATATATACAAGAATTGTTTCGGTATTGGTATAGTCGAGGCTTTTTAGATAGCGTGTGACTTTATTTTTACAAGAAAATTTTGGATGAGAATAAAAATTAAGTTGTTTGTTCAATTTATTGTACAGATATGGACCGAGGTGGCAAAAGAAATTTTTCGATGTTGGAGTTTTCAGTTGAGGAAATGGGCAAAGTTTTTCCTTTCTTCGTCGTTCATTAATCGTATAAGGTTTAAATTTTAGCTGAGAGTGTTTCTTTAGGATTGTATAAAGTATGAAAGATTGTCTGACATGTCCCAGTGTTTGTACAGTTTCGACGTTGGAAAGCGGAAGGAAGGCCTTTTTTTTTTTTTTTTTTTGCCGTTGGAAAATCCAGCTTACGGATTCCCCGCCGTAAAGTGAGGGCAGCGGGATATGTGGAGCTCCCGGACCAAGATGGAGCGGCCGGTATACCACAAAAACCAACGGTTGTTCCTTTCTCATGTCGCTGTAGCCAGGGCCGCGGCACTGATCACGTCTTCGGTGACCCCGGCGCGGCGTAGCCCTCTCGGCCTCTTCTCTCCGGGTGTGTTGGGACACCCGGAACGTCGCTTTAGGCGCCGTGCCGGAACAAACAGCACGGCGCTCCCTCTTGAGCCCTTCTCTGGGCGGCGGGCACCCTCTTGCCGGCCGCCCAGGGGCTCAGTGTCAGGGGGGAAGGTTGCGCGCGTACGCCACTCTTCGGCGCCCTGGCCTTCTTCTGCGGATAGCCAGGGCGCTCTCGGCCTCCCTGTCCCTTTCCGCGGCCTCCTTCCGGGCCATCACGTCCTCGCAAAAAGCAAGGACGGCGCCCCACGACCTTTCGCTCTCTAGCATCCTGCGTACTACAGCAGGAAGCGAAACGTCGTGCCCCACGCAGCTCCCGGCGTTGCTCGACCCAGGCTGGGCACACTTCCAGCGCGTGTTGGGCCGTCTCTTCGGCACATACGCCACAGTGGTGGCACTCCTCTGTAGGCTCCCTACCGGCCGTGTCCCGAGAGAACCTGCGTCGCGCGGAATGTTAGGGAGCCGTGTCCTCTTTAGCCACCACTTTAATACGGGGCGTATGCTTCTACTGTTTGACGGCCGGCGCTGGGGTGCTCCAGCCGCAGCTCCACTCCTGTATTGCTAGGGAGCGCAATTCTCTCTGCGCCCCTTATCTCTTCCGGGCTGGCGTAAAGCCCCGAGACCTCGCCTCCTCGCGCCAGAAGAAGAGTGACGCGAGTTTCTGCATCAGGTCCCAGGGCAAGGAGCCAGCCAACAGGCACGCCGCCTCGCCGGAGATGGTCCGGTAGCCCATCGGCCCGGATCGCCAACACCCTCTGGGTTCTCCTCAATACCGCAGTACTCTCCTTTTGGAGGTGTCGCCCACACGGGTGCCCCGTACAGGACCATGGACCTGACGACTCCGGCGTATAGGCGGCGACAGGAGCTGCTGGGTCCTCCGGTGTTGGGGAGCAGTCTGCCGAGAGCGGAAGGGAAGGCCTGCCGCAACTTTGAGAAATGCTCGTTGCGCTCTTTCTACTTGTATTAGGGTTGTTTTTACTATTCCTCCCGAGGATGTTATGCAGTTAATAATTAGCGACTGACATAGAGAATTATAGACCATCTTTATAGTTCTTTGGTCGGACACATGTCTTAGAGATTTAAAATGTAGGTCAGCTTTCTGAGTCTTAAGGCAAGGGATTCTGCATGTTTTGCGAAAGTTAGTCTGTAATCCAGTGTTACTCCTAAGTATTTGTGGTTTTTGACTCTACTTATGACGGGACATGGGCAAGTTAAGCAATTGCGGGCACACTCGTGGGCTTGGATTACGTGGCGAGCTGGTGGTAGTAGATTGCTTTTATGTACAAAGGGCAATATTACTGTTTTGTTGACGTTTATCGTCAGGAGATATGACTGGAGCCAATCCCTTACTCTATTTACACTTTCCTGAGTATTTTTGTACCATCTTCCCAGGTATTTCCAGAGAAGAATAAGGCTGCGTCCTCAGCAAAAGCAAATATATCTCCGTTATTGAGTTGGAGCTCACACAAGCTATTGATATAGATAAGAAAAAGGGTTGGGGAAATTATTCTACCTTAAAGCACCCCAAAGTTAATAAAGGTTTTATCACTAGTCCATTTGTCTATTCTGGTACACTATGTTCTGTAGCTTAGGAAGTTACAATGGAGTTGACCAGATCATGTACTGCTTCGCCGATGGACTTCTTTGACCGAAAACCGTATTGGTTGGGTGCTAAGAGATTGTTTGATTCCAAGTAACTGATTAGTCTTTTGTTTATGATGCGCTCTAAGATTTTGTGTTGGCAGTATTGAGATGGGTCTGTAATTGTCTACTTGGTCTTTGTTGCCTTTTTTATAAATCGGTTTGATAAGGGCTTTTTTGAACGATGAAGGAAACACTCCTAGTGAGATAGACAAGTTACAGATGTGGGCAATGGGTTTGCTGAGAAGTAGGGTATATCTTTTAACGATTTTTTTTAAGATTTGGTCTACTCCTACAGCACATTTCTCTTTTAGGGTGGTTATGATTCGATTGATATCGTCTTCTAGCATTGGGGCCATTAGTATACTTTTGGGAAAAGAGTGGATTGGGAAGGTGTGTGGTGATAAGGGCTTGGGGTTTGAAGAGATTCTGTTAGCTAGGTCTTCTCCGATACTCGCAAAGTAGCTGTTTATATTATTTACACTCTCTTTAGGGGCAGCATTTGAAACTAGGCACCGGGAGTAGTCTTGTTTGCTATCAGAATCACTTATTTCTTTAATTATTTTCCATAATTGTTTGTGGTTACCTCGTGCGCTTTCTAAGCATTGCTTTTCGTATGCACTTTTAGCCTTCTTTGTTAACATCGTGCAGCAGTTTCTGTAGCGTTTATAAGTAGTGCCCAGAATTTCGTTTTCAGGATCCCGTTTTTATTTCCTGTGTAGGTTGTCCCTATTTCTAATACACTTTAGAGACCTTTGGTTATCCAAGGTTTTTTTAATTCTCAAAGACATAAAAAACGGTGATATTTTTAAATGTATATTATTATCTATTATTGTGCATAACAGTATGGGATACTGTGTACGAGGCATAAGTGAAAGTTAAAAATATTTTTGCAACGCTTTGTTACAGAGAAGCATAATTAAGTAATAGCTGTTGCCCATGACTTAGTCCGCGTGGTAGTATAATAAAATTTTTTTTTTAATTTTTTCTATAAAAAAGAAAGGCGAAGTTCCTCACAATATCATCAGCTGTCTTTCAGTTATAATCAGACAAAGACAAAATTAAAATAAAATATTGTTTTGTCAGATAACGTGATTTTAGTACGAAGTTCAAAAAATTAAATAAAAATAATAAAAACTGAAAAAGTTACAAGCGCTTACAAACGTTATTTCTTGCACATTTGTCTTAGTGAAAATATAGACCCATATTTTCACTATTAGCAGGTACCATCCTTCACGCTTAGCAGGTGCCGTACTTGTATTATAATTAAACGCGACGCATAGTCATTGGAATATGTTACTGATTCTGAACAAACTACTTTCAGGTTTATACATAGTCCGTTTAATAGAGAGGCTCACAATATCTCTACGGTTTTTGAGTTTTAAAGAATTATTAATAAAATTAGAGAGCCACCGCGTATAGCTTTGTCTCTATGAAACAGACTAGCAATCTGGTAACATCCCAAATTAAACATAAGCTGATGATATTGTAGCCAGTGCTTGCAGTAGCCCAGAAATACATAAAATATCAATTTTGGAACTACTTAAGAAAAGTTAAATTTCTAGTTCTTCACTGGCTATTCCTGGAATATTTTGATGAACCAGATTTATACATTGTTTGTTATTATTTAAAGATTCTATATCATTTAATAAACAACTGCCTCCGTAGCCTAGTGGTATAGGCGTGTGCTTTAGAAAGCGGAGGTCGTGGGTTCGAATCCTGCGGGAGCTCAACAAATTTTCATTGTTGTTTCCTAGTTAGTTAGGGCAATTTGGCCAATAACCCATTTGTCTGAAAAGTAAGATGATCGACGCGTCGGATGAGCATGTAAAAAGTCGGTCCACCCACCAACCCGCATTGGACCAATGTGGTGGGATACGGTCCATAAACGCCCTCATGGAGAATGGGAGGCCTATGTCCAACAGTGGACTTACACAGGCTGATGATGTTGATAATATATAATAAAATCAAATACTAAATCAATATTTAACTCATCGCTTTTCAAAAAATACGCCGTAGCAATTTTAGGTACTGTATGACGTTATTTAGTCAATTTATTTTATTTATGGTTTATTAAGAATGTAAAAAATATTGATGAAATAAATCAATCAATTAATCAACATCAGCCTGTGTCAGTCCACTGCTGGGCATATGCCTCCCCTATGTTATATAACTTCTGATGTGAAATGAACCAGTCGTAGCTGTCCGAGTCTCAAGCACCGAAGGTCTTGAAAAGCTGCCCAGCCTAGCCGCACTCTCAAAGTTATTTGTACATATTGAGTAGAACCAATCGTTCAGTAAATGTACTTCAAAATCACTAAGAAACTCTAAAACTTAAAGGAGTTATTTATTAATATGCAAAACGAGATTTGAAATCATACTGTTGTAACTTATTGCTCTTTTTACTTGATTTTAGTTTTTTACTTAGGCAATATATTGCTCGGTCTCGACGTAAATATGATAGCTCCCACAACCCTAGCTAGATATTCAGGCTCACGCAAAGGCGCTCTACTACTACGCACTATAGACCTACTAATAAGTAGTTATCTATTAGTTAGAGACGTCTCGCTCGATTTCGTATCGATAGAGCCGTTATGTGAGTTAGATTCTGACCATTGGTCGGTATTATTCAACTGGGCCAGTGCACCGGTGTGGTCCCTTAGACCAAAACCGTAACGAATTGACAATGTCTTGATCGCAAACTTTAAGCAATGACCCCCAAAGCTGCACAAACCTACCGGAGGTTATAAACAATTTATACAAAGCATATATTACCATAATAGTATCACAACGTATGTATATCTCGTCGGCCAATGATGATCCGAAAGGACAGTCAAAGTTTCAAATGACCGTATGCGCTGGCCGATACCTAGGCGTGACCTATAACTGCAACATGTCATTCAAAAGTCGTATTTAGGACATTAAGAGAAAGGCTTTGTTCGTCTCTATCACCTAACAAATTCTCATAGCAAAATTTCAAAGTAATATAGACTTCTATTATACAAGGTATGCATACGACCAATTATGGCTTATGCATCCAACCTCATGGTGTCCATACTCCTTTAAAAATACTTTAGGTTGTGCAAAATAAATTCACCCGCCGCGCCACCAGGGTGTTGTTGTACCAACGCAACGTAGACTTGGACAGCGACGGTAAAATACCGTTAAATACTCCATGACACTTTCAAAAGTTTACACGTCCGCTAAAGGAGAAGGGAATGTTCAGTACGGTGTTACATATCTCTCTTTTTTACGATGGGACACTGAATCAGATGGAACTAGTAATCTTGTCGGATACAAGATTACTAGCTCCATCTGATTCAGTGTCTAGTTCTAGGGCATCAATCTTATAGTTTGAATTGCCCTCGAGTAACCTTACCCTTGAGTATAGGGGCAAAGACGATGGGCTCATTAATTTTGATGGAACTCTAAGGTGGAATGGAAAGTGGGTTACAGATGGACGTCCTGACTCCTGGCTCCAAAAACATTCGAAATCAATCTTGACACAGAATATCAATACTATAGGTATTTACGATGCGTTATCATAGAAATAGATCCCTTCCAATGAGTCTCAGTAAGCACTAGCCCCCCCTGCAGGTCATGAAGGTTAGCGCAAAGAATGAGCTGCAGGGGGAGCGCAAAGAATGAGCTGCAGGGGGAGCCTCTTCCCTGCACCGTTAATATTAGAAAGGTATGAATATGTATGTGATAGTAGAAAGTGTAATTTACGAGTTGTATTCGCCAAATGCACTCGGCTTTACCAATACCGGCACACAAGCCATTAACGGCCAACCTTGGTTACAGTCCTATGAACATATATTCATACTGGATATTCATTACGCTTGGAAACACTGAATAATATAGCTGTTCAAATATTTATCAATTTTAACTTTAGATTAATCCGATATGAAACCACCAGCAATAGGCTACAAAATAGTCAGTTGTAATTTTGTACCATACATTTATTTTCACACATAAACAACGTTGTAATGTAAATAAATTTTGGCATATTCATGTATTAAATGAAGATATATATTCTTTTTTCCGTAGTCAGTTTTTTTTTCCAAGTTCGAAAATTGTAACGAACCCAATTTCGCACTGTGATATGCGCTCCGTGAAAAACCGATAGTGTATCTGTCATTCTGTCCGTTTCAATTTAGACGCCACCATATTTTGGGCATTTTATATTTTCTATAAGAAACTTTTGTTTAAATGATTGTAACAATTTACAACAACATTTGAAGCAGCTGAACAGAAAGTGGTAAAAATGTATGTTCAATTCAATTTTGTTTTCAAGACATAATTTTACAGTTCATGTTCAAGGTAATTGTACAATTATACCAATTTTTTCTTATTTTACTTTTTTATTTATGACAAACCTGTCCCATAACAAAAAATTGTACTATAATGTATAGCTTAGCCAATTAAGAGTCGGAATAAATATAAACAGAGCGCAACGAAGCGCTATCGTGCGTACGGTGTGGTCATTAGGGTGCGTTCCAGTAACCGCCCACAACGAGCACGGCGAAAACGTCAGTAATGACGTCATCACTTACGCTTAGGCAGAGCTCGTGACGACCTTACATCTAAAAAGTACGTCGTGAGCGCCATTAAAATTTAAAGCACTCAATATGGCGACTGTAAAAGTTACGTTGTTTTATCTTTATAACTTACGTTACTCCAAAGACATTTCAATAACATTTTAGCAAATTAAAAAAAAGAACTGATTTTAAATATAAATCGATTTAAACAATAAAAATAACTTTTTGCTAAATCACCGTTTCTTATATTTACCATATACTCCATTCCACTAGAGTTTATGACAGTAACGCCGACTGTCGCTCAGTGATTGACATTTAAATGACACGTCGTTCTTATGGATTACCTTTTTTTTTTCAATTATTTTTGTTGAGATTGAGATGTTTTAACAATAATTTTGAGTATTGACGTAAAAGACGCAGTTCGAAGATCGCATCGGGACTCAACAAATTTTTATTTTTGTTGCCTAGTTGTGTTTTTTTATGGCCATTGAAAGCAGACAAGCACTCCGACGACCACTTGATGGAAAGTGGTTACCGATGGCTATAGACATCGGCAATACCAGGGGTATCCCCAACGCACAGCCTCTGTGAGACATAGGATGTTACAGCTCCTTTAGCCAATAAATACGCTGGCTACGATGTTCTACAAACCGAAACACAGTAGTGTTTTCACACTACTGCTTGGTGGCAGAAATATCATCGCGTCGCATCGCGGTGGACCACACCAGACGGCCCCATGTAAATGGGGAGCTACCACCTCTATTAGTAGGTTAGAGCAATGCTGATCAACCGATTGCCTTAAAAGTAAGCTGATTAATGCGTCATAGGGGCACGTGAAACGTCGGTCCTACGCTAAACTCTCTCCGATCGCATCCGTTATCCATCCGATCCGACTATGAGAGTGAAGTTGGTACGGCAAGCGGGAGTGTACCTGTATCTGTGAATACACTTGTGGCCAATAAACTATTCTGCGTAGTTGACTGACCTTTAACACAGGGCGGCCGCCGTAGTTGCGATTGGCTTGAAGGACATTGTTTTTATATAATCATACATTATGACAATGTAATAGATTCCTTTAAGAAGAAGATAGGTTTGACTATTTACGATATTTTTTTGCATTTTAAACCCCTTCGGCTTTTAATAATTGTCCTTAAAGCTTGAACAATGTCAAAAAGAAAACTTTGAATATTTATTAAAAAAATATTTATAGAATTTATAATATATATACTAAGATTAGCTCATATTATGAAAAATAGTTAGAAAAATACCAAGTATACGTAATAAAGAGCAGGTTTTCTTTTATAAGAGACAAATAAAATACCACAAACAATTCAAATTGAGAGATTAAGAGATTCAAAATGAATTACTAGATCTATTTACATAATCAAACCTATGTAGGTACAATTATATTAGAATTAAAAAAAATATCTTTATTCGATTTATGCACTGTCAAGCTTAGGAACGTCTTCTTCAAAAGTTTTATCCTGTCCGAAGAAGCACTTTAGCAGCACCCGTGTGTCATTTAAGTTATTGTACTTTGTAACACAGTTATAAAAAATGCTTTTTTGTTTTTGCCAAGAGCTCTTTCTAAACCTTTTGCGCTATTGTATTCAAACCGTGCACCACATAGCAACACTCCATATGAAATGACGCAATGGAAATACGCAAAATAAACCAATTAAGCAATTGTCAAGCCAGTGAGCTGCCTAATCTTGCAAATGGTAAAGATAGCAGAATGTAAACTATAACATAGGTATATAGTCCATTATGTGAACCCGCCACTGTTATTTTACCCAACACTACAGGGAAATCTTTATATGGCAGATGAATCCTCTCCACGTAAATATTTGACGAAGCGGCAACTTTGAACATGTGTAGCAAACACATTTAATTTTTTGCGTTTAACAAACAGTTAACAGTTATTAGCAGAAAACTATTTGAACTTATTCGGGAAGTTTACAGTTTGGTCATCTCTTTTCAATAAAGAGTTAAGAGAAGTGTCGTCTACAAATAGAACAATTTCGGACAATTTATTTATCACTGAAGGCAAGTTAATTACGTACACTAGAAACAGAAAAGTTCCTACTATCGACCCTTGAGGCACTTACATCCACACTTTGGAACCAGACGACTTAGCACCATTAATCCCAACATATTGTTCCCAATCATTTTTACTGACGCATGGATACTCTTACTTTACAGACAATCTGGTGATCAGCCGCATTGCCCTAACCAACTGGGGAACTACCTAGAAAAGTAGTACAATCCCCACACATACCGCCCCACAAGTTTCGAGTCTCTATTAGGCTATGGAGGCAGTCAAATAAATAAAAAAGGCAACAATTGGATTGTAGACTCAACATCTTATTTTTCAGTTATTATTGGAGGTGCATTTACGATCCATCTGCGTGACATACTTAAACTCTATAGGTACAAAATGTAGTGTTGGCCCATTGTATTCCGGTGATTTTATATTATTAAATTTGTTTTACAAAAAAAAACTTATACTTGTTTCACATTTATAGTTAAAGTTTACCAGGATTAAGTCATGTTAACATTTCAACAAACTGTACTATAATATTGCTAGTACTATGCTATTGTGATATTTCTGTTTTTTTTTCAAGATCTTTTCAATTAAATATTGAAAAACTTCAAGTTTTTTATATTCTCAACAGAAGGTCTTTGTGAATTGAACTGACTTGACTTGTCTATCTTTTACACTCATTTAGTTATAAAATTGTAAATTGTTTTAAATATTTCATTCTACAACAATATGTAAATTTAGATTACCTTGACAATATAACCAACTATTCGGGCCGGGCTAATTTAAAATCTCTCTCTTGCTAAGCCAAAACTTATCTTTAGTCTAGACATAAATGCAGATCAAACATCTACGTTCCTAAATAATGTAACCAAATGCTTTTTTTTTTAAATGTTGTGTAGTGCATGTAACTTTATGTAAAGAGAATATATATATAGTTTATAACTTATCAACTTCGCTTGTAATATGAAGCATCGAAACGTTGGCATATATTTAAATAATCGCAAGGGTTTCATAAAATACTATTAACTTTAGTTTATATTTTAGAATAGATATGTAAATGCATCGATTTTAGTACTCCAAGTGTCTATAAAGAAAAGCGTCAGATGGCATGGTCAAAAAGCCGGTCATTCGGGTAAACCTGAATGGATTAGAATCTGGCCCTATGATAAATGGCTTAACAAAGGGTCTCCCTAAAAGCTAAAACGGAACTGGCCGGCCTGTGGTCGAGGCTTCTTCAAGCGGGCTGAATAATCGCGCTTCAGATACCCAAAGGAGGGTGCGGTGGATGGTGACAAAGATGGCAGGCATGCGAAGTGGAGAGGCCGTGGCAGAAGGGGAAATTCGGCATGGATCCGACGATCTCTCTTCCTTCTGCGGCCGAAACAGAGCTAGCGGCGGAGTGCAGCAGCCTTGTCCATCCGTGCGCTGAGATCTCCTGGCTCCCACGGCCCATGAATAACAGAATCGGTGGAGTTTGTTACCTATCTTTAGGAGCTTATATCTATCGAAGAAAAAGGGTGCGTTAGGTCCAACGCGTCCAGAGGTGGATTAGGCCATAGGCCAGAGACGGGGCTGCGTCGGCGGCCCGCGCTAGTGAGGTTCAAATAAATGTTAAAGCGTTCCTGTGACTCCACCCGTAAGGCGTCAGGAAGGAAAGACGTGGTAGTTTTAGTCGGTGCGAATCCGACGTAACCCGTCTTTGCTTCGGCGAGGTAAAAAAAGGGCGGTAGATCTCTTTTCACAAAAACCGCCTTAGATGGTATCATTGCAGTTTCTTTTTCTTGCACAAATCACTAGAATGTAAATTTTACTGTCTATCGGTTTTAAGGCCATCGTAGTGAACGCAATTCCTGGATAAACGAGACTTAACCAAGATAGATAAGCTACTTTCGTAGCCTAGTGCTGAGGGCGTGAGCTTGAGAAACCGGAGCTCGGGGGTTCGAATCCTGCGGGTACTCAACAAATTTTTATTGTTTTTTCCTAGTTGGTTAGGGAAATTTGGGACGATCACCCAATTGTCTGAAAAGTAAGATGATCCATGCGTCTGATTGGCATATACATTTTTGATTGTTGAAAAGGATAGTTATAATTTGCCTTATTTTTATTGATTCAAAGTTTTTTTTTTTATTTTGATTTTATTTTGATTAAAAGAGTTTTTAAAATTATACTTTTTACGGCGCATTAAGGGACATTGATGAAAGTCAATTTTTACGATGCGCCAGTATACCGTCATGAAAACCGGCACCCTGATGTTAGCTATAATAAATTTTTACGATGCACGCGCATACTGTCACGAAAACAAATCTGATTATGCATTATAATAAAACTTTTAAGGTATTAAATTACCTTTTTTTATTGCTAGTTTTTCTATCAACGTAGAATGAGGCAAAACATAAAAATTTAATACTTTTTTATCTTGTTATGCCAAAGAATTATAACTTCTAACGCGTGTACATACGATTCAAAAACTTACTTCGGCTGAAAGGAAAACCTGAAGGAGAATTAGCGATCACCTTTTTTGTTTTTTAAAAGTTAATGTAAAAAGGAACTATGACACTTAAGTTTTTATCAGATTCATTTCTGGACGAGTATAAAAACAAACAATTTTAGCTGAATTTCGGTACATAGGTTCCTAAAGACCCATTTATTTCCATGTACAGTTTATAGAGCATTTCGCTGTCGAATTATTTATTAAACATTTATTACTTCTCTTATTTACGCGTTAATACACATTGTCGAATAAGAGGATTATCCTTTTTTATCCTTTTATTCACGTGATTAATTAAATTTTAACTCCCTACGTTTTATACACTTTCCAGTGGCCGTAGTCATGGGTGACATCGTGTCTGTGTTTGTCCCGTGACCGTTAAAATATAATTGAATATATAAATAAACATCATAAAATCCATTTAAAATACTTTTATTGAATTAAAATTTATTGTTGAAATAAGTTTTTTGTCCAAGCAATACTATTTTGTTTTGGTCAGTTTTAACCTGGTGCAGCTTTTCAGACATTCAACTTTATGTTCTCTCTAAAATACATGTTATTAAAATGTTGAAAAGTTACAATGTTTTCGTGGTTACCCATTCGCCAACGTCGGTCGTTGAGAGCTCTAACCACTCTTTATTCTTTCCTTAATTCATCTACAACACCGTCTTATATAACTCCCTATTTTCAGTATTTATGTGAAGTCAGCAACAAAGAACTTCGCTCGACGCACAATCGCCTCCTTCAATGCCCCATTCACCGTTCTGACTTCATGCATTCCTCTTTCTTTATTCAGTCCATTCTTCTGTGGAATTCGCTACCTTTCGAAATCAGGATGGCCAAAAGTTTCATCACTTCCAAAGAAAAGTCAAAGGTTTCTTCTAAAAAACTTGTCATCAGAACAGTAAATTCGTCAATTATTTATGTATTTTCGTATTTAACTATTGTATATATATATTTACATGTATCTATATTTACTTATGACTATGTATATTTGTGTGTAAGTATATAGTATTTTCATTATATTTATGTATTTTACATATCATATTATATTTATGCTATGGTATATTTGCTACAGTCATGTGACTTTTCTGTACACAATCAATTTATGCCTCCCACCTTTAATCTCTGCACACCCCAAGGTTGACTGGGAGAAAATGCCAATGGCATTAAGTCCGCCTTTGTACTATTTGTCAAGAAGAATAAAAAATTAAAAATATAAATAAATAAATGTTTAGATATAAATTTAATATAATAATAACAACGATTTCCGCTTAGATTGTACACTCGCTGACTTGAAGAAAAAGTGTTATATAAAAACTAGACGCAAATTTCTATAGCAATAAAACATTTCATGTGTCCCTGCCCACACGCAAGACTAAGAAATTAACGCTACACCATTTACTAGTACTAATAATGTATATAATTATTATAAAACGAAATACAACCAAACAGTTATCCAATGGACTATAAAAGTTGTGACTATCACAAAGTACAATAAAATGAACAATGTTTACTCAGTTAAGGCCAATGTTAACTACAGCGATAAGAAGTTTTAGCTAAGCCGTTGCATTTGCATAGGTAATCACTTCTTGTTTGTAAGCCGTATAGCTTCTTAATTCTCGTGCTCGTTACGTTGACAAACCTAGTTTTTCTTTTTTAGTGAGATTGTGCATTGATTTGAAAAAATTATAATAAGTAATTGTGTGATCAGTTCGGACGAATAAAATAAAAGTCTCAAATCAAATCTTTAAAATGTTGTTATATATGGTACATCACGCAAACAAAGATATTTAAAATCTAAACAAATAACATAGTTCTTTTATTATATTATTATATTTGGTATAAAATAACACGAGCAAGATGGTATCCCTATTACAGATATTTTAAAACGTATTTATATTTTTGTTTCGGTATTTTAAAAATCTTATTGAACCATTTCTCTGGTGTGAAACATAGTGTTGATTGAAGTTGTGTAAGTTTTACTAGGTAATTTATTGTTAAAAATATGTTAATATATTAACACTTTCAAGTATATACATCGTTGAGTATTATTGTGTGTAATATTGATGTTTATGTGTTGTTTAGTTAAAAAATGTAAGGATAAACAATAAAACAGAAGCAGATGAAACGAAGTCGCCATTACGAACCGCTTGTTTTAAACAATACGCTGTTGCAATTACTGGTGAGATTTTATTCCCAAAAGAGAAAGGCTACTTTCATAATGTTTTTCCGATACAAGATAAAAAATATATTTAATAATACGAAAGGTCACGCCTATTAGAGCCCCTGATAGGCGTTCTATAATGTTTTTTAAAAGACATTTCCTTGAAATATTAAGTACTCTAGTGAAATTAAATGAATAGTTTATAAACTACAATTACTTTGAATTTTAATAACTTAACATCCGTAGACTGCATTGAATATGTGGCTTACTAAGGATTGAACATAAACAATACAATATATATGTAAAAGTACTTAGTCATATAATATATCAAAAAGAGTTCTTTCTCATTTAAAGAGCAAATATTTCTTATCAGTTATTGGTTTCTAATAATTGTTTCAAGTTAATTATGAGTCAACAAATTTTATTCGAAAGATACTTTGGTATTACTTTCGTTAACTTTAATTTCTCATTTCTATTGCAGTTAATCTATGCATCGTCACAACAGGTATGAGCTTAGCGTGGCCGTCCCCTATGCTGGTAAAGCTTCGAAATTCCACAGAGACTAACCTTGATCGGCCCATCACCGAGGAAGAAGGGTCCTGGATAGTTTCCATAGGATTCCTAAGTAGTTCGATCGGTAAATATTTCTAATTGTTCCCCACGGAATATGTTGGTATTGTAGACATGTAATTAATGATTAATACAATTCTGTCTTTTTATCTACCTACATTCGCATTACTAGCTGTTGACCTCGACTTTACGCGCCTGGTAACGTGGTAACACTCCCTCAATCTCCTTTAGCGATGGAATTTTGTAAAACCTGTTCTCAGGTGATCTCTACTTGGCAAAAGAAATATTCGTTCCCAATTTCAAATCAATGGGCCTTTTAACTTTAGATATATCGTGATCAGTGAGTTCAAAAATGGGATCTCCTGTATATTTATATAGATTAATATTCTTGTTGCTCCAAATTTTACATTACTTTTTTCTTACCACGTGGTGTTTAAATTTAATATTTTAATTTGACATTTCACAAAGTATTTTTTATTTAAACCAAAAATAATAATACCGAGAGAAGTATCAAATTTATATTCTGTTGGTCGTTGCAAATATACGGAGATGCACACATATTCCATTATAATAATCGTAGTGAACAATGAACGTATGCAACTAACCCGATAAATCAGCAAAATGTAATTTTTTCGGACTTTTACACTTAATTCAAATTGTTTTCAGCGAACAGTCTTCTTGGTTTTCTAATTGACCGTATTGGAAGAAAATACTGCATTATTCTCACTTGCATACCTAAAATATTAGTGAGTATTCTCTTCATATTCGCTGACAAAGTGTGGATGCTGATACTCGGAAGAAGTATTATTGGGATGGCCGATTTCTTCTTGTTCAGCATTATCCCTGTTTACGTATCGGAAATTGCTGACGTGAGTAAATATCCCCAAATAAAACTAGAAATTATTGGAAATTACTTCGTACCATTTTCCCGTAGAAATGATCGTCCATCAAATACCGAGTGTATTTGATATTATTAAGCAAAAGTAAAGGGTCGTTTAAGAAAATTTTAATAACACGGTAAAAAACGCTATTAAGCCGAATTAATTATGTTTGATAGTTAATTTAATAATCTTGCATCAAAATAATGAAACTTCTTGGTTGTAAATTAATGAATTTATCAAAAGTAGCAAGATTTAAAACACGATATTATCGGAATAGTTATTTAGTTTTTATTCGTCTGTTCTGTTCTGGCCACTGTAAATTTATGTAAACAACATCTCTATAATTAAAAAACATTCATCAAGCAATTATAATGTATTTTAATTCACAACCACATAATATATATAGTAACATTCATAAAACGATTATAACAGTGAAATGTACGAGGATAATCACAATGCTAAATGGGCCGGAGTTGATAATATACGGCGAGGATAGTCGCCATATATAGCTAACTCCGGTTAGATGCCGTTGTAACACTGTCTGTGTCAACAACGGCAACGAGTCTAACATCGTCCAAGAGACGGAATCCAACTGCAACAGGCGGCGAATAGCAAACCCCGCTGTACCACAGCACAAGAAGACCAATATTTGATTAACACAATGCCCCGAAATCGCTTTTTAGCAGGAGCTGCTCTCACATACCAGTTCAGACATCTTGGAGAAAGCAACCCAAGTAGATGAACTGTAAGAAAACGACTTGAGAGCTAATATCAATCTTCGTTCAGACCCGCAAACAGCCCAAAGTTGGAACGTAGTTATCGTCAACGATGGAAAGGTCGATCCTTTCCATCAAACGTATGCAGGAGACCAGTCGAACAATTTATTCAAGTGTGTATCCTAGAAAAAGTAACTTATGGCGGTAGCTTGGTGGTACTTTTTTGGTGTTAATAGAAAATGAGACTTTGACAAGGCAAAGATATGACACAAGATCCTTAATGAACATATTGGAACTTATGTGGCCAGCATGGACGTAACTGCTGGCCACAATAGAGGTGTTTTCATGCACGACAATGCCGTAGCTTGGTGTACAGCATGCCAAACCGTATCAACGCCGTACTGAGAGCACATGCCAGTAACACTAAACACTAAAATTTAAATAAAAATAATGTGTTATCCAAGTTTACGTAAGGCTACGTACTTCTTTGTTTTAGTTTATGTATTTTTGTTAAAATATAAGCAAATGCACAATTTAATTCAGTAACCTCTCGTTTATATCTCCCAAGATATTCAAACTTTATTATTCGTCCCTGATTTTTGACAACTAAAGTAAGAGAGCAATAAGGCTATATTGTAAATCCATTTCTTTTTAAAATATTTGCAGGGATTAAAACATTATATTACTAACTAGTTATATATTTTTAAATTTGAATACATTTCCTCAATGCACAAAGGCTTCGTAAAGGATAAGATAACGATGTGTGAATTAATGATAACAACGAAATTCAAGGTCATAATGTTTTTACTAGTAACCTTTAAAAACGTTGTGATATAAGAGAAAAAATTGCCTGAAAAATTCCCCTGCATTTTTTTAAATTTAACGCATCAAACATTAAAAATTCTCAGCAATTTTTAGACTAAAAATAAAATTCACTTTTATTTATAATAAAGATAAGTTCCATCATCATTTGAAGTCGTCTTCACTAAATAGAATATTTCTGGCGATTATTATTTTTCAATACATATATATTTTAAATTTCTCTTCAATTAAAACTACTAAATTTAAAGCTTTATTGAAATCTAATTTTAAGTAGAATACATTTCTTCGACAGAATCAAAGACGGGGAGCTCTCTGCACTTTACTTCAAATTTTTTCATCACTCGGGATCGTAGTCACACTTTCTGTTGGACCGTTTGTATCATATAACGTCTTCAGTATAATATTTGCCGTTATGAATATTGTTACATTGATTCCGCTTTTCCTAATACCCGATAGCCCTTACTATTTGTATTCGAAAGGTAACAAAGTTTATTTTATTTATCGAGTATTAATTCAACTTAGTCTTCATATGGTTATTATCATGTTAAAATTTCAGGCAAGACTGAACGAGCAATATCTGCGTTACAATTCTTTCGTGGATCTAATTATTTAGCAAAGAAAGAGTTGGAAATTTACGAAACATCGAGCAACCAAGAGAGAGTAAATAAAATTAAACTGTTCAAGAAGCGAACATTTCTGAAATCGCTCGGTTTGTCTTTGATCTTCTCGTTTGTATCACAATTTACGGGATTCAACGCCGTCTCGTTTTATTTACAAACGATTTTAGAATCTACAAGGACCAATGTTATGCCGGAAATTGCTTCAGTGATAATAGGCTTGATACAGCTTTTAGCGAGTTTCTGCTCGTCGACTGTAAGCGATCGCTTTAAACGGAAACATATTTTAATGTCATCTCTCGTTGGTATGTTGATTGGATTGGTGAGTTATTTTCAATTAAAATTATCTTTACCTACAACCCTACAGTTTTAACAAAGTTTGGTTTTCAATAAGCATTTTGTAAGGCAATCATAAATTGAAGTGTGGATCGAGGTCATTTGGTTTGAATCGTTACGTTAAAATGTTTAGAAATATTTCAATTTGTATCGTATTTGTGTTTTAGCTCGGACTCGGAGCGTTTTTCAAAATACGAAAGCACACAAATCACTGGCGCCTTGAATTATCTACCATTAGTATCTTTAATACTTGTTATCTTCTGTTACAGTGCAGGTACGTTTTACATTGCGAGTTTTAATTTAATTTAACATTTAAAAACATGACATTGAAGTGCCACATGTCGAATGAATATTTATTTTTTAACTAGGGTGTGTCCTCGATTAGATTGGTAGAGCGTTAAATTTACTACAAGAATTATAGTTTGTTGACGTGATCTGTTCTTCCGTAAAGTAATTACAGATTTTTACCTCCGTTATTTTAATGTAGAATTTTGGTTATCCTTAGGACCGGGTTGATATTAAAATTAAGAGTTATAATATGGCATGACTTTTTAATCACATTCAGAACCGATTCGGACCATCGTGAAAAAAGTTAGACAAACCTTAAATAAGGACCACCCTAAGGTCTACTATATCTTATTTTCTTCTTAGAAATCCCTTTTTAGTATAAAATACTACTTTAGGACTTTTTCATATATTTAAACAATATTTCAGGTATAGGATCGGTGTTTTGGGTGCTTATACCTGAGTTATTTGAAGATACTGCTAGAGCGGTGGGTGTCACAATGAATTTGATGTTTATGACTTTTAGTATCTTCATCATCACGAAGTATTTCTCACTGCTAACCGTACTTTTGGGTCCATCTATAACCTATTGGTCATTCAGCGCTGTTTGTCTTTTATATACGTTATTCATCTACTGTTGCATTCCCGAAACTCAAGGCAAGACTTTCAAAGAGATACAAAAGAAAATGGGCGCAAAACGTGAAAAAATTGAAGATCTCGAATAAATTATTTTAATATAATCAAATCTTGATTGTATTAAAATAAAAAATTGTAACAATTTTTATCTTATATTTTTTAAGTGAAGCAAAGCAATTTATAATGTGTATTTGCATATTCTCTGCTTAGTCAAACATTGTATGTTGAACATATAAAGTTTAAAATCGTAAATTATGACTATAAGATGGCATTATTCTGCTTAGTTGTAGTCATTTTTATTGCCGTCTTAATAATAAGGCATGACTCTTAAATTTTAATTTTCACCTTAATCATGTTAGACTTTACGTGTAAAATAGACATGAAATGTAGTTTTAATACGCTTGGTTATTAACCCAATGTAAAACATTATAAACAATGAAACTTTATTACGTTTTAGGAGAATTAATGTAGTAATAACATCGATTAATAATGATTTGTGTATAGAAGTCCCCTTTTCACAGGGGACTTACCATCCTAATGCCCATTTCTGCCGCAAAGCAGTTTTAAATAAATTTCTACGTACCGGTTTGATCAATACCGTAGTTGTTACTTTGTAAACTAACTTTTGACGTCTAACGCCGAATGTTTATCATACAAAGCTTAACTCCCTCTCGTTTGAGCTATATATGATCCTCACGACAAAATATTCCGTTGTAAACTGTTTTATCTTGTTTCTAGGTGTATAGACACAATATCAAACATCTAGGCAATGCGATTTGTGAAAATTAGATGCAAACACGAAGTAAATAGATAGTAGGTGTTTTTTTCACAATGGGCCAACTGGTGAAGTGCCAGCGCGGAGCCTTTCACTAGCACATAGAGTACATTCTTACCCACTCGTGATGAGCACTTATAAATTATAAACGAGGTTTATATGTCTCCAGGTGTCGAGCGGAGACTATGACGTAATATGTTGTATTTTCCATTAACAGGGCGTAACATTAACCATTACGTAAATATACTACATACTTAATGTATAAAATTTTCCCATCTTCAAACAGTGTATGAGTAATTTGTGCAATACATGTAACAGCTCTGCACGAAACTGTCATGCTATTTCTGCCACCGCCTTTAAAATCGCTGATATCTTTTAGGGTATTCATTTAATCAAAATGTCGTATATGACATGTTTTATGCATATAAAATGAATGTTTTTAAAATGCGAAAACTTTTGTGTAAACCGACACCGTATTAAATTAATGAGCTTTGAATATGCCTCATTGAATTATTTTTAATTTTATATTAAATTGGTTTTGTGGGTTATTTATAAAACGTAGATATTTATTCTCGCGGCTTTTTGTAAACAAATGAGAAAAGTATAATTATGTATAACATAGTTTAAGTCTATCTCCAAAGTTAATTTCTTAAATTTCTAGTAAAACTATCACAAAATAATTTGAAAAAAAAATGGGACCACACCACAGCTTATATACCAATAATATACCATTTAAAAAGAATGATCACAATTGGAGGTTTAGGAGCAGGAGCAACGAGGTGACATATACAAAATATAATAAATAAATGCTGCCTAAAATAAATAAAGTCGGCTAAGCAAGTGTTATGTCTCATGCTAATAACTTAAAACGAATCACCCAAATGCTTTTAAGGTCTTGTTTTCAATATAGCCGTGAGCAAAAATAAAGGGACGGTTAAGAAAATTTGAATATCTCTGAAGATAAAGACGCTAGCTAACTCTGTTTAACTAAATTCGTGCTGTCAGTAATTTAATTGCAATAATTTAATTTGTTCAAATAATTAGCCGAATCTATTTTGCAATTAATAACATTTATATACACACTGTCTGACAAAATGAAAAATCCATCTTGTAAGTTGGGCTTGTGCTTAAAGAATCACTTTTTTCTCGTTATTAATAATACTCAATACATATTTAAAAACTTTGTCATGATTGACATGGTGATTCACACGGCATAGATACAAGGAACCAACATAATTTAATTCTTCCATCAACGAGACTGCAAAGAATTAATAAGTACTTTATGGGACAAGGTGTGTATATATATTTCACAACAAAATCCCAGTAAACGTTATAAACTAAACTATTAATTAATTTCAAAAGTTTGTCAAGGAACGTTTATGTGTAAAAGGTTATTATAAAATTATTTTTTTTTTAAATAATAACACAGCCTGGTAATGGAACGTTCACTCCAGGTCTTGTTTCAATATTGCATACTATGTTATGCCTTGAAATTGTCTGTTAATTAGTTCAAAAGATGTCATAAACAATAAATATGTCAAAACGCTGAGATTCTTTCGACGGTTCTTCTCAAGTCTGAGGCGTCTTTTTCCGAACCGGTGGTAGTGTGTTTGTCAATCAATATGCAAGTCTAAACTTCTATATTAAATAAAGATATTTGTATTTAAATTGTATAAAATTTATTTTGTATGTAATGACAGGAGTAATGAAGCTCAGTGCATTTTTTTATTTAAGGTCCGAAAGTTATAAAGAAATCAGTTTGTATTACTCGCGTTTACCGAGATGGGCCGTTTTAAGTGCTCTTTAAAACTTTTAATGCCCTGTTTAGGCTCTGCTACGAAAACATCTTGTTTTCAGTCGTAAAATACAGTCCTCAAGCGGTATTGTGGCGTAACATTATTAGCAAATTTTAATAAAAAAATGACTGAGTTGCACTTGAGAATTATACTCAGGGGTTTATTAGTTTTGTTTATGTAATTATCTAATAATTAGTGTTATAAAGTTTTAATCCCCTCAACCAACCCCCAAAATGCCTCCGTAGCCTAGTAACTGCCTCCGTAGCCTAGTAACTGCCTCCGTAGCCTAGTGGGAAGGGCTATGATTTAGAAACCGGAGGTCGTGGGCTCGAATCCTGCGGAGACTTAACAAATATTCATTGTTGTTTCCTAGTTGGTTAGGACAATTTGGGCTAATCACCCAATTGTCTGCAAAGTAAGATGATCCATGTCGGACTGTAAAAAGTCGGCAAACCCACACCAACCCGTATTGGACCGGCGTGGTGGGATTCGGTCCAAAACCCCGAATAGAGAAGGCGTGCATTAGAGGAGGTCTATTTCTAGCAGTGGACTAACACAGGCTGATGAGAAATAAATGAATGAAAATTTCGAGCCCAGATTTATTGGACAGCGAAATATTTATTGATTTTAAGACACAAATTGTAAGGTCTCTAAAGCTATAACCAACTGCAATTAACAAGATGTAATGTGAACATATGAATTCACTGACATCATGTGATATACGCAAAAGCTATTTCAATGACCAAGACGGATAATAAATGTCTGGTTAACTGACTACCCTTGCTATGTAATCTGTCCTAGCCGAACTATAAAAACAAAACATTTGCTTTTTACTTTACTAAACCATTCATTCAATTAAAAAGTGCTATTATTTTTTTATTTTTAAAAGAGCTAGTAGAAGGTCGATTTAGATATTTTAAATAACAAGAGGTAGTCACATAAAACTTACAAACACTACTGGTACTTACAGACCTAAAAGACAACCGCTAAAAAGTTACCAAAAATAAAATTACAAGAAGACGTAAATATATTATGCAATAATTTTTATTAAAAAAGAATTAATATTTTGTTGAGATTTGATCTAATTATATTAATAAAAATATAACAAGAAAACAGCTAAATTTAATACAAACATTTTATTTATACATTGATTGTAGTGAAATATTAATATGTATATTATTAAAAAAAAGATTAAATGTCTTTAAGGCCCCAGACCATACACAGCTGTAGGACCATTACCGTCGAAGCAACCTCCCTTTTGGCCGTCAGCCATACTACATATATGGAGGAGAAGGAAAGTGGGCCACAGGGCAGTCCCAGTGGAAATTAAGTGGGTTAGGATGGAAAATCGTTTCTTCTAGAGCTATGTCCAGTCTGGATAAAGCAGCGAAGAATCGAGCCAAAGAAAAGGCTTTAACAACAACATATTTTACCGAGATATCAATTATTATGCAGAAATGTAATAATAAGTAGGTACGTCATACGTACGTTGCCAATTCGTAGTTGTGGTTTACGTTGCTCGACTTTTATCCTTACTTAGGCTCAAGATAATAATGAAAGTTTTTTATTAGTGGTCTCAAACTTCTGATGAACTTTTAAATTATACTTCTTTGTGAAGTAAAGTAATAAAACCTGGGTATTATTTACTTTCTATTTAATTGGTAAGAAAATTCGTACAAATTATATATATTAATCTATCAAAACTATAAGAACAAGCAAATTTATATATTTCCATATTTTTTATTTAACTAAATGCATACAACCCTTTTTATTCTACCATTTTGAGATTCTATTCTAATCTATTACTATAAACATATAAGTACATTATATATAGGGGAGTAAAATTTTATATATGTCGCTCATAAATTACTTTTGCTTTACTTTACTTACAATTTAAAAGTAAATTAAGGAAGCGAGAGGGAGCAAATTGTGTATGACAGGCGTTTAAATGTAATTAATAGCGAAAGGACCCGGAAATCCGGAGTCACATTAACTCCCATAATACGGCATGAATAGAGATTCTTTACAAAATTACATATAATACTGCAGAATTAATTTATTTTATTATTGTATCTTTTTTGTTTTAAACATATCGTAATGCATAATAAAATTTAATCATAATAACCTTTTAATTGAATAAATAATTTCAGATGTTTTGATTGAATTTGAATCAAGATGAATGTTCGATGAACAGCGAACGCGCTGGACTTGCCGTTTGTCTGTAAGCTAATATAATCTAAGCTGTAAGTGTGTGCAAATATTATAGCTCATGCTGCTATAGATGATTAGCTAGTTTAAGTAAAAATCTTTGACAGTTTCATTTAAAATTATGTATTCAAAATGTCCTATTCTAATACACCAATATTTTTTAAAAAAAAACGAATTAAAAATGCAACTGTACTCCAAGGTTATACTTTATAATTTATTTGTATATTTTCCCATTAGTTTATCATTACTTTCAATAAGAATATTTAACAGAAATAATTGTTAAGACTTTATGTCATAACCAATATGATCTTTAATGATTTAATTGATTACCAAAGTAGAGAAACTTGAGTAATGATAACTTTCCCTTTAATATCTAGAGGACTTATAACGATAAATAAAAAATCCGAGAAAGATGCATAACTTTCACAATTATTTTAATGAGCATACGCAAGCTCACTCTTCTATTGTTATATACCTACAAAATGTTATATATTCTTATAAGTATGAGTTAAAAATTACTTTGCGTTGTGCATGGTACAATAGTACAGTAAATAAAAAAAATTACCTCATAATCAGTTGAACTCCAATTTTCCTTCTGGGAATCAAATTGGGGTACCACGAAAATCTATTTGCGAGGTTGACCACTTTGCAAACTGATTATAAGTTTGCTAAACTGTTTTAGCGTTAAATGTACATGCAAAGGATGTACAAGATTTTTCTATCTAACAATTTAAATGGGGATAAGACTGTATCGGACAAAACATCTACAATTCAATAATGACGAGAGCGATGTTGATAGATTAAAGTCTGTAGACATGTGAGCGAGACAGTGATTTAATGCCGCTCGAGTGAAACACCAAATTGCAGACACATATGTTACTGCGAGTCAAACTGACCCAAATTTTACAATATATCAATCCTACCAATACAATAAATACGAGAATTAGTAAGTATTGTTGTTTGTTAATTGTTTACGCAAAAACTATTGGATGGAAATTAATGAAATATTACATAAATAGCTTATTCGTCCAAAGACATTAAGAATTTAATGTAAAGTAGGATAAAACTTATTTTGTAAAAATATCTGCCATTACGGCATACATCGTCAAAAAGATTTGGTTTTACTTGAATATAACGTAAAACAATAATTAAGTAAAACAAATCTAGATTCATTAGTTCCAATATATTTTTATTATTTATATTTCCTTTTTCTTTTTGACCGACTCTCCAAAAGAAGGAGGTACTCAATTCAAAGCGTATTTTTTTATATGCTACCTAGTTGCTCCGCTCCTATAGCTCCTATTTAGTTAATTATTTTTTAAATAATAGATATTAGTTTCCCATTGACCCCATTTTTTTAATAACTTTGTCATAACTATTTGATTAGATATATGAGAAATAAAAAAATATTACCCACTAAAAATCACAACCTCGAGCAACTAAACTACAAACGCTGCTAGAACCGTAAAAGATGGACTAAATGTATGCGGTACATATATGTACTACTTGAGTAGGTCTATAAAAAAGTTCTCGATAGCATATATCTATGTTTTAAGAATAACGCGCAATAAGCAATTTTCAATGTAAACATTTTTAAAAGTTGCAATCATTTGGCACATTTAAAGCTTATTACATATTATTATTACAGCATAAAACATTTCATAAATGACATTTTGATTAAATGGATATCTTAAAAGATATGAGAGATTCAAAATGCGGTTTTTTTCTGTTAAAATTTTATCACTTACTGTTGTTTACACAAATACTGTGCATCTTAATTATATACAGCTTTTACGAATTTTGTCACATTTAATTACATTACAAATAGGTAATTATAAAATCATTCCCGACTTTTCAGACCCTTTTCACTAAGTCACAGGCCGGAGTGCAACAATTAAAAAGAATAAAAAGTCGTGATATTGTACTATCTGAAATTTTAAATTCGTTAGGTAAAATGCAATTTTTAGTCAAACTTTAAATTAAACATTTCAAGCGTTTTACACGACTAACAATTTGAATAATTATCACTGTCTGTATGTAGACCGTTGAAAAACCGTTACTGTTACTTTAATGAAACCAGAAAACATCAACAATAAATTGTTATTCAGGTAAATTTGAACCCACAACCACGTTTACAAATAATTGCTCATACTAAAAGACAAGGGTTTTTTAAAAAAAAATCATCACTTTCTTTTCAATAAGTTACCAAAGTATTTCTAGAACACATCCGGATACCATTAATAACAAAAAGAAATGTAACTAGACCGAAACGGAAACATTTCTTTGCAATTTTATTGAAGGCCACAGGAGACAACTGCAAATAAGTGTCCATCTAAAATAGAAGACGTTATTCGCTTCTCCTAGTAACATCTCAACCTTATAGCTAGTGATGTTTCAATATACGATGTCGATACCCCACCTTATAGACGAACTGATTAAAGTATCGATATTTACTTGTATTGATACATTTATGAACATTGACTTGCAATAATACATAATGTATTTTTTAAGAAATTAGGCAAATAATACAATTAGTTTTATGATTAAATTAAAAGCATGCAATGAATCTTATTTTATTAATAAAATGAAGATATACAAATTTCATTAAATAAATCTCATTTAAAGAACGAACTCTGCAAAATAGCCTTAAAACGAGCGCTTTGCATGCCACTTAAAATTGAGTACAAAAGACAGTATCACCAGAATCACAACATTTTCAAACCAACATGGGAGAGAACCTTACAAGCTTGCTTATTGTAGAAGAATAAAATTAAAAACAATATTATAATTCGGTCACTTTGATTTGATCCGATATCAACTATTTAAATTACTTATTTGGAACTACTTACTATCCTGCGCCGCCAGCATCCACCGGCCTCCTACACATTTACACAGGTCGTCACTGCATCTCATAGAGGGTCGTCCAACACTGCGATGACCAATACGGGGCTGCCACACGAAAACCTTTCTTAAGCAATAATTGATACCATACTAAAAGTATTTGTTATCCAAACGAAAGTATCGACTATGTGCTCTTATTTTTTGTATCGAACAACCCTACTAATGACAAAACAAGAAAACACACCATGTATTTTAACACTTTAATAGAAGTTCTAAAATAAACTTGATAAAATTTTATTATACCAGATTGAAATTAACCTTTCATAAGTAGTTTAGTATAATTATCACACTGTTTTAATAATATCCTTATAGATGCCTTTATCAAAATCCACATTTACATAATATTCTTAATTTATTGCGCCTGGAAACGAAAATCCAACACAATGCTATACTTATATTACTGAATATAACATTTCATAACCGTATTACACCCATTAAGGTTGTAACCATGTGGCCCAATAGACCTTAGTGCGTATGTACGTTCGTACAGTTGAAATTACAATAGACCCGAGTTAATATTACGGATGGAGTTTCTTGTACAATATTACAATAACAAGAAAACCAAAATAAACTTACCAGATAGGACCACATTATGTCGAAAAGGGTTTTAATACTAAAAAAACAAGGTGTTTAATCATTTTTCATGTTTCTTATAATTCTTTTTATTCTTTTTGTTGACTTTAATTTTAACATAAGTTTAACTGCTAAATGCCAAAGATATTTTAAGGGTTTTAATTAAAATACTAATGATATACTTATCATTGAAATCTTTCTCATTGTATACAAAACTACAGATGGTCAAACGCTTAAACAATGACTCTAATAAGATAGCTTTAGGGCACATCATTATAGGTTTTCGTACATGCTATACGATTTTTCTTTCCCATAAGAAGGAGATACCCAATTCGGACCATTGTTTTTTTCATATATATGTTATCTCGTTGCTCCGCTCTTAGAGCTCCGATTTAGATCATGCTCGTCTGGTAAGGTAGTAGCTATAATGTGGCTTCATTAAATAATTTTGTGAAAAGTAGCATGAAAGATATTTAAGACAGTAAAAAAGAATACCGCGTCAAAAAACTGCAACATGGCTTAACCTTAAAAGCCAGATTAGAACTATGGTAACTTAATAAATTGGTCTACATTAAATTCTTCGAGGTATATATCTTAAGAATAACTATATTTTAAGAATAATATACATTAATGTAAACATTTTTAATAACTGCAATTAGGCATATTTGAAGCTCAATTATGGTAATACAGTGTAGGTTTATGAAAAATTTATGCATATAAAAAAATCTGTGCATAAAACGTGTTGTATATGACATTTCGATTAAATGAATACCTTAAAAAACATCAGAGATTTAAATTGCAGTGGCAGATATCAAACGGCAGTTTCGTGCTAGGGTACGTTATGACTTGCTTATATGCACTTCAGAAGTTGGACATATTTTTGTATTAAAATTAAACAAGCAATAACAATTGATGCTTACTGTTTTCGAACATAAAATATGACGTAAATTTATCTACATTGTGACATTATCGTTGTAATTCCAGATAAGCTCTTAAACAAGTTAAACAGTAACAAAAAAAATCCGACGTCGATATCAAGAAGTGTATTAAAGCTACTTTGACATCCTCCAAGTCAGCAAGTCATAAATTGATACGTCCGCCGAATGATATAATGAAAAAAAAACTAGTTAAAGTTTTTTACAAAAAACTAGCCAAGTTACTACCAATATCTTCAGCTATCTTCCAGTAAGTCCCGTTATAATCGGACCAGTCATTTTATAGATAAGCCAGAACAAACAGATAGACCGACAGGCAGACGTTTTATTTTAAATATTTTCTTGTAACATGTATCGGTTATATATCACAATGTACTCATTAAAAAACGGTTGTTTTAATTTTACAAACAGACAAGTCAATTTTATTTATTTGTATAAATAGTTATTGAGGGTCAGTAACAAATTTTAAAGCAAAATGAAGTATTTATGCACATTGATAAAATAAATATTTGTGTTTTTTACTCTCGTTAATTCATTATTAATTTCATCATCATCGTGATACTCTTCAATATCACTCCTGACTTAGATTGCCAGGATGAGATCGCTCTCACCAATAAGGCGACCCTTGCCCATATTTAATTTTTAGTCAACAATACAATCATTTACCATTAATGTGAGCAACAACAAACAGCGTTTATCTATCTATCGTAGTTTTGAAGTCTGTTACTTTTATTTCTTACTTATTTCCAAATATAGTTATATATCACATGAACAACAAGCTTAAGGAACTCCAGGCGGCAACTATATAGCGTTTTACATGTGACCAAATCTATGCCTCGCCGATTCCGTAATGACGCGAGCGACAGTGATAGATTAAAGTCTGGAGGCATGTGAGCGCGACAGTGATTCAATGTCGCTCGAGAGGAACTCCAAATTGCAGACTAGCGTTTAGGTGTTTTGAACGAGATAAAACCAGGCGAGATTTTAAATATATCTTGAAGAGCATTGCAATTAATATGATTATGTATACATTTAATGTTATGTTAACTGAAACAGCTATAGACTTATTTAAAATTGTCTGAAACGTCGTGAATGCCAGTTTTAAAATTAACATGTCAGTCATATCGATATTTATTGGGGACGAAATTAAAATACGTCCGACATTTAAGCCAAGCAGTGCTTCGTTAGATCAAAATTAAAATTATTTTCGTTTTCTTATTGATTATACTGATTTTTTCGTACGGAACGCCAGCTGCCATCCGAAGCTACTTGCTTACTTATGCCCTGAACCGGTTCGTTTTCGTTCGTTCCATGGTCTAATTATGTTAAATCTTATTAAAATACTAATTTTAGTTTCTGCAATTAAAATTCGCTAGAGTTGTTGCACACTTAAAATTAACAGGGTACTTATCGTAATAAATAACTCAATGATCTATACTGTAATTACGTTTTGTGATACATGTATGGCAGAGAATAAGTCGATGCATAGAAACTACTGGGAACTTATTTGTAAGTTGTGTAATATAGCTATTATTGTTAAGCCAGTTCTCGAAATATGAACAGGTTGTATTTTTTACATTTCTGTGGCTGATTTGAACTTTAAAAAAAATTTTTTGAAGTTATACTTCTTTAGGCGCGTTATGAAAAATTATGAAATTTTACGATTTGTGACACAAAATTAACAGTTTATAATGAAAACGGTGAAAATGTAATAAGGTCCATATTACATAGTGATAAGGTTGATTTTTGTGTAGTGATAATGGAGTTGTCGTTTTTTATTTGCGATAGTTGTTGCATAATGTGCTCTATGAGTTAGGGTTAAGGTTCGTTTTTGGTATATATATATATTATTATTAATAATATATTTTATATTATTTAAATTTATATTAAATATATTATTATATAAATATATTAATATTTGTAATGATGTTTATTCAACTTGATATAATGGTAATATTTTTATTCATTTAATATATCAACATTGTGATTTATCTATGTAATACTTTTTAGATAAGCGCCATCTAGTGACACATAATCAAAGCTTCTGATTTATAGTACCGCTGTACAAGTAAGCCAACATCTCTGAGGAATTCTACATTTGTAAGCAACAGATAGCGCTGAACTACCAGTTATATGATATATCAAAGTACGTCTTGTGAATCCATAAATTCTTAATCGAATTATTTATGATTAGTTCTTTAATTGTCTTAATTATTTTGATTGATGTTACTTACTATTTGTGAATATTAGTGAAATATATTAATTTTTAGTGATGCCAAAGTATAACTTCTCAGCGCGTACTAAGTACACGCACCCATTTTTTACTATCCTGTGAGCACCGGTATTGATTTACTTTCGTAAATTTATTTTCATAAACTATTTATTACTAGTATTTAACTGAATGAAGACTTACTTTATAGTTTTAAACTGCTTGTTACTTTAATTCATTGCACTTTTGTTATGTTTGGAATAGAACTGTTTTTATAAGAAAAGTTTTAGATGTTAAATAGTTTTTTCAGTTCAGATGGTAGCAGACGCTAGAACACTCTCGATTCAAACTCACGAGGATTTCTCAAACTTTGCTTACATTTATTATTTAAAACGAATACGTGTGATGAGTGTAATTCAAAGTTCAGGGATGGTGTATTTTGCATCACTTGCAATCGCCACCTCGACTTCCAATGTTCTGGAATAACCGAAGCAGGATATCAAAAGCTCGGTAATAGGAAAAACATTTGGCGCTGCCCAAGATGTAAAAGTAACCCATCGCCGGTGCATGTCTCCAGTGAGGACCAAGCATAGACAAGGATTTAGTTTGAACTGCAACGAATTACCACTCAATTAGCACCTTTAACGGCCTTGACCCAAGACTTTTAAAAATCAAAGAAGAAATAGGACATTTGAAATCCTCACTTGAGATGGCTCACGATGCGATTGCGACATTTACCGCACTGGTCAAAAATCTCAAATCATGTGTAGTAAATCTCGAGAAAATTAAAAACTTAGTACCAATTCTACAATCGGATGTTGAAAGACTCAGTGAAGAACTTCACAACAGGGAACAGCGGGCCAGAGTAAATAGCGTAGAAATAAAAGGAATTCCTGCAAAAAAACGAAAATCTTTACGATGTCTTTAAAAAATATGTACTGTAGTCAGGGTTAATATTAAAAAGAAGATATTAACTACTTAGCCAGACTACCTAGCCGTCTTCCAAATGTACCAATATCAACAATCGGTACTTAAAAGAAGACTTTATTGCTGCAGTCCGAAGTTGTCGACTGCTAACCCTGGATACTAGGATATGCCGACAATGGACCCGTGTATGTTATTGATCACTTAACGATTCGTAAAACAATCTATTTACAAAAGCAAAATCATTAGCTAAAGAATAATTTTAAATATATTTGGTTGAAGCATTGCAAAATACTGGCCCGAAAAAACGATACATCAAAAATTATTTACATAAAATCAGAAAAAGATCTGGCATATATAAATTAAAACGCATAATGTATATGGTGTCATCCTTTTTATCCGATGTTTTACTTATAAATTATATGAAAGTAATCGTAATTTCTGTAATTACTATTGATTTTCTGTACAGTTTGTGAAACAAGTTCATTACAATGGCACAAGGCAACTACTTCTATTCCGGAGTAAAACAAGTGCGTCACACAAGACCCTTTACGCAGGTAAATTTTTGCAATAAAAACTATCTTTGGACATTTACCTCTACTATGTGTGTAATAAGGTACAAATAACGGTGGAAGCATTTAAACTTTTAATTTGTGCAAGAGATTTTTGTTCAAACATGCATCTATTATTCGAAGTAATCTTCAAAAGTACCGCTTATTTATGTATTTTTATTAATACATCGCATAGATTACGTTTTTTGTAAGTAAACACACAAGTTTTTTCTCTGTTTACTTTTCTAAATTACTTTGTTGAAGTTATACTTCTTTAGGCGCGTTATGAAAAATTATGAGAGTGAAATTTTACGATTTGTCCACAAAATTCACAGTTTATAATGAAAACGGTGAAAATGTAATAAGGTCCATATTACATAGTGATAAGGTTGATTTTGTGTAATGATAATGGAGTTGTCGTTTTTATTTGCGATAGTTGTTGCATAATGTGCTCTATGAGTTAGGATTAAGTTCGTTTTGGTATATATTATTATTAATAATATATTTATATTATTTAAATTTATATTAAATATATATATTAAATATTTTATTATATAAATATATTACTTTTTGTAATGATGTTTATTCAACTTGATATAATTGTAATATTTCAATTCATTTAATATATCAACATTGTGATTTATCTATGTAATACGTTTTAGATAAGCGCCATCTAGTCACACATAATCAAAGCTTCTGATTTATAGTACGCTGTACAAGTAAGCCAACATCTCTTAGGAATTCTACATTTTATAGAGAACAGATGGCCTGAACTACCAGTTATATGATATATCAAAGTACGTCTTGGAATCCATAAATTCTAATCGAATTATTTAGTGATTAGTTCTTGTAAATCTATCATCTTTAATTATCTTAATTATTTTTGATTGATATTACTTACATTTGTGAATATTAGTGAAAAAAATTGTGCTTATATACTTTTTCAAGTGCTCGATATAATTGAGCCTTAACTATCCGTATGTATTGTTTATTGATATAAATTAAAAACTTTTATTTAATATAATTAACCCTAAATATTATTAAATTATTAATGTTAAACACTTATTATTAGTTATTTAATATTCACAAAATAAAGAAATAAATTTAATAAAACATTTAATAAAAGTTTGTGATAAAAATTAAAATTGAGACATCAAATTATAATATTAATTTTTAATATTTGCTATTAAATTGAATAAATAATAAATATTTATAAAATAACTTTTTGATAAAATGAAAAGTGAATATTAAATTAAGAAATCAATAAAAATATTTAAAAATGACCAACCTTAAATTCGATTTTTGAATTTATTATTAAATTTATTTTTAAAATATTAAATAATCAATAATAAACATTTAAAATTAAGAATCTTATAATATTTAGTACAAATTTTGTCTTTTATTTATTTAATTATTCAAATTTAAACTGAACTTTGTTGATTATCCTTTTCCAATCCTTCTATTATTTTATTGTAATTAATTATTTGCATGCAATTAAAAACTATTTTTAATGATGCCAAAGAAATATAACTTCTCACGCGTACAGTACACAACCCATTTTACCATAAGTTTGTGCATATATTTTCGTTATTATGTTTTGCAGCTAATTGCTTAATTTAAAATTGTTTCTAAGATTTCTTTGTTAATTGAAGTCTAGACCTAAGTTCAGAAACATTTATTTTTGGCCTTCTAAGCCAAAGTATCGATATCTTCTGTAATTATATTATTATACCTTGTACTGTTTTTGTTCTTCTACAAAACTTTTAAAAGTATTTTTTAATTTTTCTAAATTATTACCTGTACTGTGTAATTATTTGACTTCTGCTAACCAAAAACCGTTTAAAACAAGGCATTATTAATAATTTTGAGAACATTAACTGTTGTAAATTATGGGCCAAAGCCCATCAATTTTAATTAAATACTGTTATTAATATTATTATTAGGTTAGTCTCAGTGTTTACTATCAGAATAAACGCACGAATGGCATCTTCTGCAGAAGATCTTTGGTTGTTTATTAAAAACAAACAGAACACCCTAATTTAAAATCTATTATATATGCAAACGAAAAATTGGGAACATTAAGTAACGTTGACGTAACGACGTCGCATCACATTGCTTCGATAGACATCAATTCAAATGAAGTACTAAGGCTGCTTAAAACGCTTGATCCGTCGAAAGGCGCAAGACCGGACAACATTCCACCTCGTTATCTTATTACGTGTACTGAAAGCATTTTGAAACCTGTATGTATCCTATTTAAACGGTCATTGGCTAAAGAATATGTACCAAATATCTGAAAGTCGGTATTTATAACACCCAACCATAAAACTGGAAATAAAAATAATGTTGATAATTGTCGGACTAACTCTAAATTATGCAAACTGGCTAAAGTTTTTGAAAAAATCATTTTTGAGAAATTGTATGCTACCGTATCCACATCTATAATTCAGCAACAACATGGATTTATGAAAAAAAGATCTACCTTGTCCAATCTATTACTCTTCAACGATTATGTTACCTTTGCTATGGATTCGGGCTCGCAGGTGGATGTCATATTTACAGATTTCACTAAGGCGTTTGACCGTATTGACCATAAAATACTACTTCAGAAGTTAAATTTTGCTGGCATTCACGGCGATTTATTTAGATGGTTTACCTCCTATATTCATAACCGATCTCAAGCTGTTGTCGTAAATGGATACACATCGTACTGGACTACAATTCCTTCTGGTGTACCACAGGGTTCTTTATTAGGTCCATTGCTATTTATTATCTTTATAAATGATATTGACACCTGTTTTTTACACTCACAGTTCGTACTATATGCAGACGATGTAAAATTTTAAAGAAATAAAAAGCCATGATGACTGCAAGCTATTGCAGGAGGACTTGCTCAGACTGGAACAGTACTGTCTAGCCAACAAACTAGATCTCAATGTCTCTAAGTGTTTCGCAATGACATATACACGAAAATTAGTATCAGTAAATAATACTTACAAATTAAAAAAACAAAACCTCAATTCGAAGCAGGAAATTAAAGATTTAGGAGTTGTTCAAGACTGTAAGTTACTATACGATAAACACGTTAATTACATTATTAATAAAGAAACAGAGCTTTAGGATTTGTAATGCGAACGAGCAACAATTTCTCAAAAATAAAATCGATAAAGGTTCTGTATTGCTCCTTTGTGCGCAGCATCCTTGAGTATTTATCACAGCTTTGAAATCCACGCTATGATATTTATATTAATAGATTAAAAGCCATTCAAAAAAGATTTCTACATTTTTTACAAAATAAATGTAAGGCATTTGACCAAAACTATTATTATAGATGTATACGACACCATATATTGCCGTTAACAGAAAGGCGCAAAATAGCTGATGTAGCATTATTAATAAAAATATTACAAAATGGAATTGAATTTTTACCACTTTTAGCAGTGCCACATAAAACAGTCTCAAGACGAAGACAACCATGTCTATCTTTGCCTCGTTATTACACAAATTATAGACAAAACTCATTTTTCTGTCGTGCTCCGAAACTTTTAAATAATGTACTAGAACATTATGATTTTGATGTGTTGACCATAAAAGCTGCTATTGTAAAAAAGAACTTAACTAAACTTTGGTTTGACTCAATAATCTAGTAGATCCTATTTGAATACTGCCACTATCTTTTTACCCCTCTGCATTAATAAACCAAATGTTAAAATACAAACGTCTACTTTAAGAAATTTTATATGTGAAAACATTTAATAAGCATTTTATATCTGTGTCCCATTACACATTTGAGTTATCTCTTTGCTGTATGTTTTCCTAATAAATTAAAAAAGAAATAAATATGAACAATTTTATACATCTTGATCAGATATAAATTGTTACTATCTATTTAATGTTTGGTTACCGTATTAAATTGAATGGCTCTAGATTATGAGTTTTTCCGACTCAAATAGCTTAAAAGCTACCTATTGTATCTTGATTTTGACGTCCCGTTTGGCATATTGGTTAGTGTCAGTTTAATCTCCACTGAAGTAAATATATCATAAGTTTTCTCTTGTTATGGTATTTTTCGCTGTATTAAATATAATTGTTTGCAAAACATTTGAGACAAAATGACTTTTCACTACTCATAGTTTTCTTGTAGATTTTACGTGAGACAGTAACAAAATAAAATACGTCTATATATTTCTATAAATTTTGGCTTTTATAATATTACGATGATCATTTTATGGTAATTACTGTCATCAAAGGTTTATTATAACAAATTAAATGAAATAACAAGAAATACTGCACCTACCGCCTCCGGTTTTTAATCGTTGGCCTTCCTTCCTTCTTCTCTGAAACACACCACTATCTTAGAGAATTTAAAGAGGTTTTTTTCGGGCATATTAAAATTACTTTGACCTTTACGCAGACCATAGATACTCTATTATCTTATTTACGTCTAAAACGGGTGCTTAAAATAATAATTACTATAGATCATGGCAAAACTGTTTTTTTTACTAATTCGTAGCAATTTATCCTCTCATCCATCCAGATTTACCTACGGATAACTAAGTGCGACTGCCATCTAACTTTTCTCAACTCAAAGGGTCTGATGTTTTGGTGAATCAGTTATTAGTTAATTTTAAAGACAGTGACGTCCTTTGTCCTTTGTCCGACAACTGCTAAAAATTTGCTTACAACCAAGTTACACTTTTTCGTCTTATTTTCGAAACAATCGGTCCCAACTGTCATAATGATAATCAATCGGAAAACAGCAATAACACTGAATTGTTTTACGGCAGACTTAGAACCGTCGATTTCAGTTTTGCAAATTTAGACCAATATCGTGAGGTAGATTAAGTGACAAGAGTTTTGTAACTGGTATTAATGGTTTTATATCCAGTTATAACTTTTATACATAAATAACTTTATTATACCGAAAAAACTCATCAGAAATCCTATTAAAACTATCCAAATTTTCTTCCTTGATGATATAAAAATATGTATTTTTTAATAATGTTCACGGCAAGTTAATAGGCGTAAGTAATCTTTTATAGATTTACTAATAATAATAATAATACAAACAGACCTCTATGACTAAGCTCTTTAGGGAGAATAATAAAAATACAATCTTCTAATATTACTTTAATTACACTTACACATATTACACATCGCCTTCTGTATACAATTGTCTTAAAAAAAACACGTAAATATAATAACATTTGATTATCAAAATTAAATAGTAATACTCATCGTCACTATGTCAAATCAGACCTACACAGAATATAAACTTACATACCCCATTTGCATCAATCGATGAAATACAAATAACTCTACGAAGTTCATTAAAAAACTAACACGTAGGTACATCAATATTATGTTTCTGTTCTAATAACACCATCATAAACACTATTTTCACCAAAAGAATTTCAACAAAAAAAATCTGAGAAAATTTTAACTCATTTCTTACAAATATCTTTGTCAAAAACGGTCATTTCTCATTTCTAACAAATATTTATGGTTTTTAATGTCTGTTAGTTAAACTAAAGTAATACTTTCTTGTTAAAAAAAAACTGTTTGATTTTTATAAATTTACAATAGGGGTTACAAAATATTCTTATCGATAACTCTTTCTTAATGAGTGGGTGAAGTATTTACGGGAAAATAATAATGTAAATTTAAACATATTATTAGTCAGCGTTACATTTCTACCCTAACCGTGTCACCTTTTAAAATATTTTAAACCCATCAAATGGTTTTACAAAATTAATACGACATCAATTATTAACACACAAACTGCGTGAACTATTTAGCTGCAATATTGCAATTTCTACATACGCACTTTGTCAAAATGAATCGTTCAATCTCAAAATTATTTATTATATAAACTTTAATAAACTACCGTTTATGCTATTCCTTGAAATATATGATACCAGAAATAAATTTACTACCAAAAATTATCCGTTTCATTCAAAAATTTAAGTGGCAACACTAAATTTAGAGGTGGCAAACATTCGGCTCATTTGCACAAATTAGTTTATTTAAAACACATAAATAAACGAAATTTTTGTACGATAAGTTCATTTAAAATTCCACACTTAAATGGAACAGGATTTACATCAGGGTTCTTCAACATTTATTAAGTTTATTAATTTTTCAATAGCAATATTAATATAAACCGGTGTCGCAAACATTTGGTTCATCATAAGAGAATGAATTTTATACTATCATTGTGCGGGCCCTATAGCCCGTCGAGCGATTCTCAAATATTGTTCATGTCGTATAGAACCTGCGAGATCGTTCTGGAAGCTTCCACAGTGCTCAGCGCTATTGAGGCGAGGTGTGCTTCGTAGGAGCGCAGTTGGCTGTAAAAAAATTAATATATCAATAACAGTACAATAATAAATAAAACTTTAGGATATCGTTTAATTTGTAATAAAACTTTTTATAGACAATTCACTTTTTACAACTATTCGACAGCATAGGCCTGCTATTTCATTACCAATCGATACGTTAATTTATACATACTGCAGGTATTGCAATTATGTTTTTTATCAATTTTATCGTGCTATGCTCGATATATCATGCATTAAAAATGACTCCAAAATGACGATATTATGGCACTCACTACGATCAAATTGACTGAAAAATAATAGGAAACAGCGTTACTATTATGGTAATAGAGGATTTGACTCGCTTATAACAATTCATAATAATAATTTTATTTCGACTTTGACTCGAGTTTTTGTTTTTTTTTATATACCTGATATTGATATGCCCTAATGAAAACTAAATCACGTTCAAGTCTGCAAACAACATAAAATCGATAAGTAATCGATAACTCAATTCTAATTAAAATTGAAATATCTTTATTAAACATAGAAGCATTACAACTTCTTGATCGTCAAGAATGCTACCACCAGTTTGGAATAAGACGCCTCTGACCTGAGAAGGACCGGCGTAAGAAACATCATCATTATCATCATCATCAGCCAAATAATTGGGCGATCAGCTCAAATTGCCCTAGCCACCTAGGAAACAACAATGAAAATTTATTGAGTCCCCGCAGGATTCGAGCCCACGACCTCCGGTTTCTAAAGCACACGCCCATACCAATAGGCTACGGAGGCAGTAAGAAACTCAGCGGGACTATTTCACATCTTTTACAATGACATTGACACAATAAACAAACAATTTCGAGTATACGATTGTCGTATTATTGAAAAAATCTAGACCAGCGGATAGACTTACCGACGCCCCGTATTTGAATAGATCACGATATTCCTGAGTATTAGAGCGGCAGTCAGTCGAATGCTCTTAGTCACTGGTCCCTCGTTTTCATCCTGCCATTCGAAATAAATCACATTTTAACAATTTGAAACCTATTAAAGAAATTTCACACTATTTAAAAAAACCGCATGCAAGCACACAAAACACACGTACGAAAAAAAATCAACGCAAATAGTGCAACTAAGGCGTTAATTAGAGAAAAGGTGGTAAAAACGTCGTTTTAACATACGAAATACGTTAAGAGTGCATAATATAAAATAAATTAAATGTTATAAAGCACTTCTAACTGTATCATCCTTTCGTATAAAATATCAACATACGTTACACTATATTAAAATGCTTCTTAAGTATTAAATGGCGTAAGAAGAGCAAAATAACAAATTGTATGAGAGCAAAAAGATATTAAAAGTAATAGAAGAAAAAACACACGCAACGAAACAATAAAATGCTTTTAAAACATCACAAAAGCACAAAATAGTGTTGAATCTTTGCACGCACAGTCGTAGAGTAGAGAATTTAATATAATTTAATTTATTCTCGTTGTATTTATCTCTCGTATAAACTCTTACGAAAGCAGTATATTAAGAAATTATATTAAAAAAAATAATAATTTTACTCAGTCGCGTATCTAAGAAAATTTGGTGAAAAAAGTTAAATAAAATCAAAAGTTTGTTTTTATTTACCTTTGTACACATGTCTGCATGTTTATGCATATTTAGTGCCTGATCAGATTTTACAATATATTTCAAAATTTGTGTATAAGAAATATACAATTATAATTACCCTAGTTATTTGTTCATTATTTACCACCATGACATTTTAATTATGACATGAGTTCCATTTGCGACTTCTGATTGTGCACCCAAATCAAAATTCGCATCAAATTAACAAATACAACGATGATCCGCGTTCAAGTAAATATAACTGAGATCCGCAATCGAGAAAACTAGCCTAACGAAGATTCGCGTTCGAGCAAAAAGAAACACTTTTCGAACCAATCATATATAGTGGATCTTTAACTCCTAAACAATTAATATAATACGGGTATTTTAATGCATGCTGTGCGCGCAAAGATTCGATTCGTGTATCTCACCAGCTGCTCCGGCGTGCGACTGAGTTCGGCCCTGTGCTGCGCGCACACAAACATACACGTTAGTGACATCACACGTGCGCTTATGTTAGCGGTTACATGTACACGTGCCATACGAAATACAGCTTAAAATTACCAATAGGTTAAACGAAGACCTCTTGTATGCATACTTGAACCAAATAAGGTATATTGTGAAAACAACGAACAAATTAAAGTTATTATTGATAGCCCAAGTCATGATCGTTTGGATAAACGATGAAACTACATGTACTTCATTATTTCAATTATATGCTTTATTTAAGTCTATGGATATGATTTTTGAGACATGGAGAGAAGACCAGCAAATTTCTCCACGTCTACAGTACCCGTTGAAGAATATTCTTAAAGTGATATAGTATTACCATTGCATATCGCAGTTATATATTTGACCCCTTTTGTTTACAACGAGTTGATATCTTATTTGGCTCAGGCATGATTTTGAATACTTATTCATAGGGTTTGTTTAATTTTCATTTCTGTTCTGGCTTTAATTTTATGGATAATATAATCCAATGTATAAATTTTACTTTATTGTTTTTCTGTTTACACTTTAAAATTAGTATCATGCACGTGATGTTATTTTATAGTTAAATTGATGACATCTTTTATAACTAACAAAGAGTTTTCACACCATGTGCAAAAACTTGGATATTCTCTAATACTTAATCTATCTTTTACTATTATAAGTATATAGATATGTATATAATTTATCATTTTTCATTGTTATACACATTTTATAAACTAAACAGAACAAGTATTATAAATACATATTTTTCATACTTGCTCCTGCTATGAAAAATGTTATTAGTGATTTTTAAACTTTACATCTGTCAGTATTTGTATGGTATGCGTATTTTCAATCATATATAGAATTAGAAAAAACAAAAAATATATTTTCATATTAAACGATGACTAAACGTTAATAGTGTAATATAAAGAAAACGTTTTATCGCACGATTTCTTTGTGTTTGCGAAATCTTAGCTACTGTGTTTTTACCGAGCAAAATTTTATATTTGTTAGTTGTTAGTTTTATTAGTTTTTTTTCATTAAACATTGCGACCTCCAAGTATTTAGTTTTTCCACTAGCATTGTTAATAAAACTGCATATCTCATTTGGCTGTCAGATCTCGTTTCATACTGCTGAGGCCAAATTATTATTAGTCGCTTGATTATCTTTAATATGTTATTCAAAATATTTTACTTCATATTGTTGCATGTGCTTAGTATTTTTTTTCTTTCCTATAAAGTAATAAGGTGTAGTATATCCAAACAAAAAAAGATATGGGGTCTATGTAAAAAAAATCTTGTATCTAATTATTTGCTGCAAAAAGCCAATTGATTTTGATTTAATATATAATAGTATAGATAGATTAATTGACTTATGGAAGGGATCAAAGCCGTTTTATTAACTAAAATACAATATCTTATTATTTTCAGCTACGTCTTAATTTAAAGGATGCTATATTTTCCTATATTGAAGTCAGATAATATATACAATCTTACCATAAGCTCGCGTGGATTGAACATGTCGGCCGCGTGTTTATTGAGTGCGGCCAAAGCTGCGTTCGGTGGATAGCCCAAGGATACCGGTTTCCCAGCCTCCGCTTCGGCGGCCGCGTGCCTCCGCGAATTGAATATCGCCTTCAAAGCCTGCGAATGAATTTTATTTAGGAATTTAATTAATGTTAAATCTTCTTAATTGCGAAAACCTGTTTTTTAATTACGAATCAAAATTTCTATGCGCTCGGTAGTGGGTTACAATATGGCGAGGAAATAATGAACAACTGATATATGATCAGTACCTACAATGCCTTTAAGGCATTGTGAGGTATTATAACGACTCTAAATTTTTTGACAACTTAAATTTTAGGCAATTGAGGAACGACTCCTATATTTTTATTACCAGTGGAGAAACAACTATAACGCAAAGTTATTTCACCATGGGATTAGAATACACGACATCTGGTTTGTAAATTAATCAAAAATACCACCAGGGAATCGACTATTTATAGTTCGCTTTTTCCCCTAGCAACGATGCGTCGCCGTACGTATGTCCTCTGTTTTAGTAGAGTGTCACTCAGTGGTTGACATCACCGAAGATTTATCGATAAGAACTCTAGGGAACATTCTATTAAGCAATCACGATGCTCAAAAAACTCATTTAGTCGTTCCACATACCGATCGAGGTCTTTGTGGCCCAAAAAATCACTCTTGACGTCATGACTTACGTTAACGCTAAGCTATAGAAAGTGGGTCGTAGTGGTAAAGCATCAAAAAAGACAATCGCAAAACTAACGATTTTTTACCTTCTCATATAGTTTGCTTTATATATACTAACCAGCCGTTTTATGTACCTACAAGCTAAAAAATACATTTACGACAGCATTGCTCACAAGCAGCTGGAAGGAAATGTTACGATCGCCGTGAACTTCAAGTGGAACGTAGCTTAACTTCGTAGCAATGGGTCTCTTTACAACTATTCCGATTCAAGAGTGACTAATTTAAAGCGCTAGCTAGTTAATCAATTAACTCCACTTACAGCCGGAGTGCAGTGCTTGTCGGTCAAGTGATTCAGCAGAGCAAACGTCTTCCTAGGCACTCTGTCGCAGTCCAACCATAGACAAGGGCCCTCACCACCCGCGCCGGTGGGACAGTGAACACGGGCCGCGTGAGTGAACACCTCGGAGGCGTTTAGGAAAGATCTGTAATGAAATGTATAATTAGTTTAACAGGCTATAAACGAAGATAGATAGGTATATCGAAAAAGCTTACGATTGAATGTAGAAGGATATGAGGAAGGAAGTAGCAAGTACTAAAACGCCGAATGGTAGATAGGAATATAAGCGGCTAGTACGTTTATAATACATCTTTTTTTACATATCATTTAAAAATATTTTACAAATAAAAGTTTTTCGAATTAGAAAAAATTACGGAAATAGTATTTTTTGCATTAACAATAATTATTTAATAAGAGTATTGATATTTAATAAGAGTAACTGTATTTTTATAAACAAAGACAATCATCAGATTGCATTACCCAATCGCAAAGCTACGATTAGTTTCCGCCGCTAAATGTCAATCACCACGTGACATTTGACCAAAACAATCCCATAAGGTACATCGCAATCAGAGCTTGACATAAGAGTTTGTTTTATAAATGCCATACTTTTGTTCACTCCGTCGCTAACATTAAAGAGGAAAGATTTGTATTTTTGCGTGTTACTGTACGGATATAATTTTTGTTCACCATTAGAAACCTACCTTCACTTTGATAACATAGCCTACTTAAACAGGATAATCCATTTCGAAAATCTAAAAATGAATAGAGGGACCACTAGTACATGTAGAATTATTTATACACTAGATGCGACCTACCCCAGCTTTGCGCGGGTGTAATACTGGTATAATAATAATCAGTAAAATGTATAGAAAAATATTTATATTTATCAGCGTTTCTCTACACTTTTATGCATGAATTATACATATAAACCTTTCCCTTTAATCTCTTTTAAAAACCGTATTAAAATACGGTGCGGAGTTTTAAAGATTTAAGCATACATACGGATATAGGGACAGAGAAAGCGATTTATACTATGCAGTGATAAAGCTATACAAACTCACTTTCCGCAGCCTCGCCAATGACAAATCCAAGGGGTGTCTTCGGCTGAAGTGGAGGGAGTGGGGACGGGCGGCGGAGTGACGGTCGGTTTGGGGGTCGGCGGTTTCTATGAACAAACAAAAACAATCTATTAATAAACAAATAAAACTACTTTTGACATTGCTTTATAAAAAATCAACGAAGAGATAGAATTGTAAACAAGGAATGCCTTATTAATATTATAAAAACAGAAGTGATACTCTTAGATGGGCGTAACACTTTTCCTTTACGTGACGCCAATTTAATGGGTCGCGTAAGAAAACTCAGAACCAAAAGTCGCGACGAATGTCATACGAATGATTGCGAATGAAACACGAATGGTTACGAATTAAACGCGAATGAGTAACGAAAAGAAATTATTTTGACAATTACCTCTGCGACCGGCTGTGTTACGACCATCTCCTTGTCACCGATTTTGGTATTACCCACCATAACCGGCTGTCGAGTAATCACCTGACGCATGATCGGTTGCTGCGCCTTTGAATAGTTTAAAATTATTACAATATACAGTTCAGCATAACAACCTCCCTTATATCCATAACTTTCCATATCTTCAAGACGCTTCTTGATTTTTTGTGTTAACAAATATTTGTAAAATGATTAAATTTCGAAAAAAATGATTCGAATATAACTTTGACAAAAATTCTGAATTCTACAACGGACGAACATTATATTTTCAGTAATACTTTCAATCGCGTTTTTTTAGCTATCTCCTTTATCTAAAGCTATTTTATCTATCAGGAAAATCTTTTGAGATATTGCAAGATTTTTTTGGTCAGTAAACCCAAATTTGGGGGGTGAATCTCCGCTAGAGATTTTTGTAAATTTATTAGCTATGGTACGGGGGTACCTAGGGGTACTTTGCATCCTAAAAGAAACATTTTAGTCCAAGCTTTACTATGGGGTTGCAAAACTATTAGATGACAGTACTAATAAGATATTGTAAAAAGTAAATTAGGGACCACTTACCGGACTACTTTGGATGACAGTAGGCTTGCTCTCGCTCTGCACCACAGTACTCTGTGTCGTAACATTCGCCACTTGGGTCCTCTGCGGGTGCACTACTCTGTGGACGCCCGGTTTCATGGGAGCGTTGATTATTATCTGTTGGTTGTTCGACACGGCAATAATTTGTTGGTTCCCTTGCAACAACTGTTGGTTGCCTTGAATTATTTGTTGGTTTCCTTGCATTATTTGTTGGTTTCCCTGGATTATCTGGTTCCCGCTCGACGTACTTATTAAGGCCGGTGGGTTTTTCTGCGATACGACAATTTGTTGGGTTTGTGGTTGGTTCACGATTTGCGCCTTGAGTGGTTGCGGTTGCGTTGTTATTATTGGTTGTTGGCTTGGTGTTATCTGTGGTGCACTCTGTGGATGGGGTTGTATGTGATTATAATGCATCTAATTATTCGCTGTTTGATGACAAGTTTACATACATGCTCGAGCTACAATTTTAAAAACAGAATGAAAATTAGTTTTGTTCAGATTCTTGTTTAGTTTCTTTAACCATAATTAATCAATTGAAAAACACAATGTTACTGACAAATATTTTAACATGTGGTATGTAATATTAAAAAAGAATCGGTATAAAGGAACCTGAGTATAAAGTATGCATAGCATATGCATACAATAAAAAAAGTCATTGATCTTAATGCCAGTTATTTCAAGTACTAGGACATTATAATAATTTAAAGCAGGAACATATTGATTATTTTGATATAAAGCACAAAGAATTGCGCATATAAAAAACAAAAATCCCAAGGACATATTATGTATAAAACAATTAAAAGAAGAGCATGCATACTACCAAAGACCTTTGCCATTGCAAATCCACCATAAAATAAATAAGACAGTACTCGAAAAAATAAAAAATTAATAACAGCATTATAATAAAACCGCAAGAAACCTATACTTCGATTGTTAAAAACTAAACGATAAAAGCTTTTCTCATACCTCGTTTACAGACAATTTGATTTCAAAATTTTCTTAGGTATTATTTTTTTACGCTATGTCACCTAAATTGTAAATATATCAGTCGCATTCGAATAAGACAAATTAAATTACATGAATATCGTCAAATAACTGCTCTAAGCACTACGTACAAAAACCCCGAGCATAAAATCCATAAAGTGTATCAAGAACAATACTAAAAGTAGTAAATAATAGGTATCACCTAATCTGCTACCTCAACCTGCATTCTCTACAGTGTAAAGTCTAAACCATTAACTATACCAGAGAAAAATAACATTAGAAATTGATTGAAACATGGTAACGACGTAGCGTGATGCGTCGAGGGTTCATATATTATTTTATTAAAAAAAACAAATAACGGTAACAAAGAAAAGCAAACAATGAAGCAGAATTGAAACAAACGAAATTATTCTAAGCTACAACATCAAACCAACTTCTAGTTAATTATTTTACAGTATATATATTTTTAACTGCCTCCGTAGCCTAGTGGTATAGGCGTGTGCTTTAGAATCCGGAGGTCGTGGGTTCGAATCCTGCGGGGACTCAACAAATTTTCATTGTTGTTTCCTAGTTGGTTAGGGCAATTTGGGCCGATCACCCATTTGTCTGAAAAGTTAGATGATCCATGCGTCGGATGGGCATGTAAAAAGTCGGTCCGCCCACCAACGCGCATTGGACCAGCGTGGTGTGATACGGTCGAAAAACCCCCTAATGGATAGGGGTGTATTAGGGGAGGCCTATGTCCAGCAGTGGACTATCAAAGGCTGATGATGATATATATTTTGGTCAAACGTCACCGACATATCCATTGCTGACTAATAACAACGCCGTACGTACGTACGTTGTTACCGGTTACGTTATACACATCAATTCTGTATGTTATTTTATTACCTCTGCAGTCGTAATGCTAAAATCAACAGACTGATCTCAGTCTTACTAAAAAATTATCTAAAATTAAGATGAAAGTCCCAAACGTTAAATTTAAGTATTTATGTTCCGTGCATTACATATCAAATGCAAGCAACATATTTTTTTTAAAGCCTAACGAAAGGAATAGAAAGGAAAAAACGAAGACTAACGGCACTCGAAGTAGAAAAGTCTAAACAATACCACTGAGTCTGGATAATATAAAACGTAACGAACAAACTAAATACTAACAGTCCAATACATCCCATCGGAATCTTAAACTAGATGTACCTCTAAGAGTATAGCAATCCCAAATTAATATTGACTTACTAAACAAGCAAACCGTATAAATTACAATCTATTTTCGTTTAACAGCTACGCAAGCAAAATTTCAATTCAAACAGTGCATTCCATGAAAATAATCATCATTCTGATCATGAGTGAATTCGCGGATGATCATTACTGCATTCAGTGATGATCATTAGTGCATTCAGTGATGATCACTAGCGCGTTCAATGACGATCATTAGTGCATTCACAATGAATGTGATAGAAAACGGTGACAACCTGCGCAATGGCCGTTTTCACCATCGTGATAGGCTGTGATGTGCTCACAAGGGCCGGTTGGCTCACAATCACCCTCTGCCCGGACTGGATCACTCCAGTATTCTATAACATGCGATAACATTTTAAAGTAAACGTTAACGAGTATTTTTCATGTTAACGACTGTTATTTTTCGTTGTTAAATGCTAAGTACAGTAGCCTTTGATAACGTTATAAAAAGCATTATAGCCATATACTAGTAGCGACATTTTATTAGTGAAAATTTGGTTATTATAAGACGGAATCAATGGCTATCTCGCGCAGTTATCATTCTTCAAAGCAATTTTATTATAGGAAAGTTTTATTTAAAAACAAAGGAAAAATATTTAAAATTTATCTATCTATCTTATAGATATATATATTCTTTTAGATATATATATATTTTTAATTTTTTTTTTGTGTGTTTTAGTTAATTTATTACTTTTATTTTAACAGAACCTTATCTTATTATTTTTTTTTCCTTTCTATATTTGATATTACCCTTTGCTAAAGTTCAATCGTCCCATTTTATTTTTTAATTGTACGTTAAACTGTTGAATAAACGGATTGAGTAAACGGAAATTACAGATTTTATCGCTTATATTTTACATATTTAAATTCCCGACGTTTTGAACACTTCCCAGCGGCCATGGTCAACGTCGAGAATTTAAATATATAAAATAAAAGCGATAAAATCCGTAAAAAGTCCCTTTATTCAATAATGTGTAGTATTCGCGTAAACAAGAGAAATAATTTACGTCAAAGGCTGAGAAAAGCATATTACTTATTTTATAAAAAGAACGCATTATTAAATATGATACGTAAAAAACATTATAAAATATACGTAAAACCATATTTTTTTTATTTTGTTAAATAACAACGTTACGTCATTGCAGTTTATACGACGTGCCATAAAAAGTCTCTTCTACTAAACTATGCCGACTAATAATCAATACTAATTAAATATTCTTTCTTTTCAACGATATTATTAATATGGATATTACTTTATTATTTATATATTTAGATATTATAAAATAATACGTTAATATCAGTACCAAATAAGTAGTAAAAGCACTATCGTTTAAACCGAACATAATCTGAAAAATTGCACTATACACCTTAAAATAACTTCTGAAAATGACTAGTAATAAATATGTTGAAACCTATATGTTATTAAAATTTGACGCAGTTTTATTCGATTGGATACCCAATACGTACAAGCGCACAACATTCAAAACATTTACGTTTATATTAATACGCACTATAAAAATAAATTAATATAAAAATAAATGTTGCTAACCCTTGCAAAGGTTGCTAGGCAACGGTACGCGATTGACCATATCCATTCGAACTCTACCGGATTAGATACAAATGTGCAACATAATACGAATCGCTTAGCTTCAACATAAAGGGGTTAAGAAAGAAGCCGAAAAAAGATTAGTTAGCGGGAAGACTTAAACATAATAAATACGAAACAACGTGCCGAATAATTATTAAACCCAGACGAGATGTTAAATGAACAAGCTGGAAAGTTATTAGTGTGACTTCAAGCGCGTGGTTCTACATTTTTTTTTTGGTTTTTAACCTGTATCATCTGTTGTTGAGTTATCGCCTCTGTTGCTTGGGCAATAAAACTGTTTAGCGTCGACTCGTCCAATCCGGCGGGGTTGTTAACCTTTTGTGTTAAATGTCACTTTTAATGAAATATTACGTTGATAAACATATACACCACCATTCGCTTTGCGAAATCTCATTCGACGACTACGATGTTTTCAATCAAAGGAATATATAGAATGGCGGTACGCAGACAATATTAATTGTATATTTTATTCTAATCAAATGTATTGAAATTTTGCAAAAAAAATAACCAGTTATAACTACTGGCACATATAATATTATTCATACCACACAATTATTTTAACGATAATTGAGTAACATACCTGAAATCGTGACCTTAACATATCAAAACATATATAGATGTTATAAACATTTTTTTTTTTTTTTTTTTTTTAAATGCACCTTGTTACACTGAATTTAATAATAATTACTATATAATAACTGGAAATGTTTCACAAAGAAATCTACTTATTGTGTTACCAAATGTATACGCTTCCATTATGATACAAGTGATTCTCATACCGTTAGAGTCAAGGGCCCACCGCCAGTCGGTCCTTGAACGATAATTATTGTCTTCTGCATCATATTGCCAGGTAAGTTTTGGGCAATGTAGCTCAGACCACCTGAAAAGAAAATCTATATTAAGTATGAAAAGTATAGACAATATTAAAACATTTCCAGCCTGAAATTTAGATGTTCCGAAAAAAGAAAAAGTGATTCGTCTTTTTCTTCTTTAAAATTAAACGCCTTATATGTCTTAGTACTTAAAGAAGTTAATGTTCCTATTGCTTGCGCGAATATCATACATTATTAAATAAAATTACTTTACGATTCATACTTTACGGATACTTTATTTCAGTCTACCCCGTGACCACGCCGCTGGAAAGTGTTCGAAACGTCAGGACTTTAAAATGTAAAATAAACGCGATAAAATCCGTAAAGTCATTTTATTTAATAAGTTAATGTTCGTCAAAAAACTATTTGGATATCTATAATCCTTAAAAAAAATATTATACAATATCAAATAGATTATCAAAGCAATTAATTACCAAAAGTAAACTTAAAAATAAAACATTTATGTTCTCTTTTTAACCGACAAAAAGTTGACAACAGCAAAACTTTCCGTAATAAAACCAAAGTATTTTAACAATTACTCCTCTTTGATAGCAAAAGTTTCTATGGAATGCCTAATTTTAACTAAGCAAATATGTCCATTACTGTTTTCTATTATGTTTTTCATGCATGTTAAGCAATTATTTTATCAAGTTTGCATAATTTAAGTTCATTGTCTGCAAGTGATTTTTTGTTTCCAATTTGCATAAGTTACGTACTATATCTAAATACTATCTCTATAATTACACAAATAGGTATGGATATTAGCATCATATATTTATGGCTGTGACTGTACTTGCAAGCCGGTGTAAATTTATGCTTATCAGTTGTATAACTATAAATAAAATTGGTTGCCTGTAAAAAGTTATACGTGACAGCGCTTTTTTGTTTTGATTATTGTAATCGATGAATCTAACTTCTCATTTTCACTAAACAATCAGTTGACATTTAACTTGCTCTGTATTCATAATACAGACACTATTTGTTGACTCCGACGGCAAGAACGCTCGAGTGTAAGAGAGATGCAAGTCATGAAGCGGTAAGCATGCCCACTTTCTCTTTCTCTCTGTCGCACTTTCACTTAAGCAGGCGAACTGCGCACAAGAAGAGGTACGCATGTTTCTTACTTCCTCTTATCCCTCCCTATCTTGAACCCATTTATAAGACATTGTCTCGTCATAAAACTTACCTTGCGAAGTGCCCGGCGTCGCTATAATCTGCATCGGTTGTTGCATAAATTGCGTAGTTTGTGATGCGATCGGTTTTTCTATAAAGAAATTATTAACACGTTATTTCCTTAAATTTACTTTTATCTTAACATAAAAAATAAAATTCTCGAAAAAAGTGACGAAAAAATCTTGGAGTTTGCTTGTGTTACGCGCTGCCTAAAGTACATATATTCAAAAGATATTCAGACAAAAATATATTCAAAACGATAAATATATAAAATTAATCTAAACATATGACACGCTTACTAGCAGTTTGTAGATTTACTACAAAAATAGATAAACCTTTGACTGGAATCACAAAATTATATTAGGGAAATCGCTAAAGCCGTTTAAGAGGAATATAATTCAGTCAACATATTAGTAATAAGGGAACAGAATATACCTTGAAGTATTATTTGTCCAGCTTGTGAAGCGATTATATTTTGCACGTCCATCGGTTGTACTTGCAACATCGGCTGCTGAACTTGAAGTGTCGGTTGCTGTACCTGCGAGCGATTTACTTTTAACTATAGTATTATTAAAAACTTACAGTAACGGAAAGTAGTAACAAGAACTCCTACAGACGAACTAACAATTATATTTATTGTATCTGGCAAAGAACAAAGAATTACTTAACATTTTTCAAGAACAATTTGAATATTTCAATGAGATTGAAAAATATCCAATATATCATTTGACTATATTAGAAATATTATGTTCATCGACCTTTTCATAATGACTTTTCGTATGTTTGATTTAAAGACTATTATTAAAAATGTGTAATGCACACCTCTTATTATTTTCCTGGTTGTAAATTATAGTTTTCTAAAAACATCCATACACACATTGAAAAAAATGTAAAGCTACAGAAAGTAACTGATAAAATAAACATGTTGCGATGTACTTAAGAACACTGCGTCTACCATGCCTTTATTGTCGACAGTAACTGCTACTTGTAAACTAAGAGACAGTAAGCTAGCAGTAAGTATGACATCGTGGCGGGTTTACAAAAAAAAACCTTTAGCCAATATTACATAACATTTACAATATAATAAAAACGTAAGGAATATTCAATTTCCAGATTCGTATCTCTCATCAAAAATAGCGTACCTTTTAATTCTTTGACTAGTAAAATAAGATTCAGTTTTATACTAGAAATTCTTTTCATACCTGTATCGTTGAGCTTTGCATCTGCAAAGCGGATTGTTGCACTAGTGTCGGTTGTTGGACTTGAAGAGTTGGTTGTTGTACTTGCAGCGTCGGTTGTTGTACCTGATCATTTTGTTGGTGCTATCAGTGCTTTGACAAAAGGTATACCTTTTTCTAAATTTATCGTATGATATCTGACCGTAACAGAAGGTTTTATTTACGAGACTTAAAAAATTAACTAACAGGCAACTAGCATTAACATTCACTTATGTATTTAGAATATATCTGATAAAAAGGCTTAATTGTGAACTTTTTATTTTATAATAATACATTTGTCATTAAAATATTATTTTTATATTGATGGCAACGATTTTCTCAATATTAATTAAACTGCCTCCGTAGCCTAGTGGTATGGGCGTGTGCTTTAGAAGCCGGTGGCAGTAAGTTCGAATCCTGAGGCGACTCAACTGTTTTTCTAAGTTGTTTCATAGTTGATTAGGGCAATGCGGACTGATCACCTGGTTGCCTGTAAAGTAAGATGATCCATGCATTAAATGGGCATGTAATAAGTCGATCCTGCGAGTAACCTATCTTTGGTGGTGTCGGTCATCCGTCTCACCGGACTATGAGAGTATTAAGGAAGAGGAGTGCATCTGTGGTTGCGTGTACACTTGTGCACTACAATATCTCCTGCGCAGTTGGCTTATCTCTAATATAGATCAGCCACCACAATCGAAATCGACTTGCAAGGTCATTATAATAGTTATTCATTCATATTAATTACAATTTGCGCGAACTTTACATAAAAGTATGTATGTTTGTTTTAAAACATTGACATACGCCCGAAGAAAAAATATGTGAAATGTCATATGTATTAATTTAATAAATTCCAACATCAAGCCATAATATCGTCAAAGCATTACACCATCTCATTGGTTAAGCATTGTACGATTATTGACTATGTCTACGCTCCACCAATGAAGTCTCAAAAGGTTTTGGATGTCATCAAAATCGTGTAAGCCGTTGTTCTTATAGACTTAAGTTCAAAATTAGCTCGTATAACGGTTGGCTACGTCAATTTCACATATGAAGTCATTACTCACCTGTAACATTGGCTCTTGGATGATAACAGAACCAGTATCTGGTGGGCCCGCGACTAATACGGACGAGGCTATTTCCACGGTATCTTGTTTCGGCGGAAGCTATTAGCAACAAGTCTATTTTTACTTGATAACATTTACTTTTCTAGTCTTTACATATCTAGTGTTAGAATACATAGGCTATAAAATTCTGATTGTTATACCTAGGTAAAACATACTACATTCACGTATAGAGCATTGCAACTGTCATGCAACTAACAATATTTAGTCGATGATGCTTCATCTACATGTTTAATGGTAATATTAGTGTTCTTTAAAAGATTTGCGATAGGTCTGCAACTAGTCATTCATACCGATTTGACGTGAGTTTTATATCTTACGAAAGTTAGTTCTTTAAATAATATAAAAACTTTGTGAAGAAACTGGTAAATACTAAAAAGAAAATTACACCGATACGACAATTAAACACTGCCGCAGGCAATAAACGGAAGTTTAGCAAACTTGCCATTATAAAATCTAATGTCAATAAAACTAAAAAGGCAACAGCATTTAAAATATATTTTAAGAATTTGAACTTAAATGTTACGCCACCATTTTTTTACGAATTTTTACCAAAATCGAAAAATTGTGTTATCTACTAGGTCACCTAGGCTATAACGGGTATATTCTAAACTGTATCTACTAGCAACATAGATAATACACTACGATGAACTATTAAACATATACTACACATTGATAATTAAGCTCGATCAACTAACTACGAATAGACATCAAACTACTGAATTCCAAGGTGTTACTGCTAAAAAACCTTAGCACGGAGAGCTCCTGCGAGTATAACTCCGGTTGGCCGCTACATTATGAACAGACATGGAAGAATCGAGAAAAAATATATATTCCGCTAAATTTTCGTATCAAAATTCGAGGCAAAAATGTTCCCAGTGCCCTAAACAACATATTTCATAGAGTGCTATCATAATATGCGTAAGCAACGTCCAAAACGATGATTTTTGTCCATTACCAAACAATTTATATATATATAGAAAATAGGTAACATAAAAGTAGATAAATATAAAAAAATGATAAAAAAATCTGAATATCAGAAAAGTATGCAAACGTCTAAGATATCTTTACTGACACTATAAAATGCAAAAAGAAAATTTACAATTGGTAAAATAGAAATATACGAGGAGAATTAATAAAACCCAATGGCATATTACATATAATATTGACTTTGAAATGCATTTAGAAGAAATTCTTAACTGTAACTGAAGGCACATTGCATTTATAGTTTACCTAAATTTAGCATGAAATGAGTGTAAAAAAACCTATAGCAACGAAGCAGCATCATGCATACAGCTTATTGATGAATTGTCAATCACAGAGTGACAATCGACTAATATGAACATCACATATACGACGCCACTTCATTGCTATGTGAAACTTTGTTTTTTATTTATTCCCAGTTCTAATTTGGCCAATTTAATAAACAGCATTAATAGGATTTGACTATTCGGTCGCATATAGATGGAACAAAAAGTAACGCCCTAATATAATAATCAGTACTACTAACCAAATCCTCCTCGTCTTCTAGAGCCGACGCTGCCAGTGCGGCGTATAAGTTAGCCGCAGTCTTGGAAACGCTTTCCTGAGAGGAAATATTTTTATGAAATTCACTTATACAATGAGCGACTAGTAAGTGAACTACTCCCTTGATAGAATATTTACATAACTAAGCGAAAAAACTGTAATCTGATCTAACAAGGTTTAAATAGACCTAAAAATAAAGATTTATTATCTGCAGGTGAATACTTTAAGGAGGTGCAGAACGTTTTTTGGCGTCTTTAATTAACTTTTATTGGTATAGCAGCTGTATTTTTTTACTTTTTGTATTTTTCACAGAGGAGTCCAAAATAACGTATGCACAGAAACTTTATTATTTAAATTCTTGGTCACAAATGAGATGATACGAACTCTCTTGTATACAACTATTCAACATTTTATTTATATTGAACTAAAGAAACGAAAATGGCGAATATCACTTTAAAATAAAAAAAATTAAGGAATATGTATTATAATTAGCTCAAAAGGAAGCAAACAAAAATTTAATTGCAAGAAAAATTTTGCAAACACTAAAACTTATTTTAAAAACAAAATTAATATTAATATAAATATAATATTAAAAGTATTACCATCAAAATGTTAATATCTACATCTCCTGCTCAAAGGCAATGAAAGATTCGTTCTCCAGTGTAATTTAATCACAAGAAATCATTTTAAAAACCTAAAAAGCTACAAGATGTAAAGCAATATGACGACATACCTCACGTTTTTCGTCCATCTTTGCCTTTTTCTGGGGTGGCTCAGTATACGAATGGTCGGTCACTACAGTATCCGCTAACTGTTCCTTCTCGCTCTTAACAGGAAGGACACTTTGCGCTGTTCCATCAGTCTTAACCGCTACAAGCTGCCCTTGCTCATTCTTCACAGCGATAAACTGTCCCTGATCACTTTTAACCGTCACAAATTGACCCTGATCATTCTTCATCGTAATCAACTGTCCCTGATCGTTCTTCATAGTAATTAATTGACCCTGATCATTCTTCATTGTAATTAACTGACCCTGATCATTCTTCATCGTAATAAATTGTCCCTGTTCATTCTTGAACGCGACCATCGCGCCATTCATCTGATCACCCTTCAGCTGGATAATCTGACCTTGGTCATTCTTAATCTGTATCAGTTGACCTTGTTCGTTTTTAATCTGGAAGAAGGGGCTGGCCTGCGACACTAAACCTGTCTCAGGGTTGATTTGTATTATACCAGTCTCTGGTTTCACTTGCACTATTTGGCCCGTCTCAGTGATTTGTATGGTTGGTGCCATTTGTGGATTCATTACAACCTGTACTGGCGGGTTCGACTTCTTCTCGAGCAGATCGGCTAGCATTTTGTTTTGAGCGGACTTCTGGAAGTTAGTAAGACAAATCTTCTATATATGTTATTTTTTGCATATGTTCATGGAAACCTTAATTGGAATTTATATTTAAAGTTTGTAGGTATAAGTATCTATTAACCGATAATTCAAAAAGTACTCTGGGTGAAACTCACAGCAATAAAACATACACTTGAATAACATAGAAAGCGGAAACCTTGCTAGATACTATAATTTTGATATAATCGCCTGTCAATAAATGGGTAGAGCTAGTAGTAAATATCAAAGATCGGTAGTTTTATATTCAAAGAAACTCGAGAAGAATAACAAATAAGATTAATAATCTTTTCGATTCTTAAGGCTATTAAAGCCTTTCTAATCGAAAACCTGCTAAAGGAAAATTAATTTAAACAAACTTTTCTATATTACTTACCAAAGTTAGTTGTGCTTGTTCGTCCATTTGCATTTGCAAAGCATCATCTTTTGGAGCTAAAAGTGAGTAAAGAAAATGAGTACAACAATATATATTCGATAGTGAATTAATCAAAAACAAAATAACGATACCAAATTCTTACCTAAAACTTCTTCCGACGTGTTGATGATTACCTAAAAAATTAAAATAACGTTCATTAAAAAAAATATTGTTGCATCAATTGATTTCCTGGCAACCTTAGAATACTAAGTTATCGGAATAATAAGTTAAAATAATTGCAATTAATCTAGTCGATATTTCGTCGACAAACGTTGCTCTTGCAAGTGACTTGACGTGGCAACTCAATACAAATTTTTTAGAACAGTTTTTTCAGTAAATCAATAAGATATGTTCATCAATAGGCCCTCCTTTAAAAAATTTTAAGTGTATTGAATGATAAAACAAAGTTTAAACATCAATTTACCTTGAAGATAATATAGCTAGAAATATTTATCAACGTCCCTCATTAGCCATTCCTTTAATAATATATTATACAAATAGCATATTCAATGCTTATACCTTATCTCCCGGCAAAGTAGGAGTGTTACTGGCTACACCGCCCGGTGTTATCGTTGTACATTTAATCAAAGCCTCCGGATCAACGTCCATTCCCTAGAATTTAGAACAATAAATAAGATACTCTAACAGCACAAAAAAACTTTATTATCCCTTACACTTTGCTAAACTAGACAGAACTAAAATAATTCATACATATTTCCTTAGCAAAACTTTCACATCATTATACCTTGTTATATATAATAAACAACTTTTATTCCCATCTGCGGTCACCTTTATTATTTATTGTAGTGAATAAAATTGCACTATTAATTTAAGTGAGTAAAGAACAATGAGATGGTTCACATTAATCAGTTAAGCCCAATCCAAAAAGAAGACTAAATAGATGCAGCATAGAATTATGTCACAAAACATATAATAATTAACGATATATATTTAAATTAACACCATTAATACTCACAGATACACTCGTCTGAACTACTACACCGCCTTGAGCCGTCGAACCTACGACCCTTTGCTGACTTTGCTGTCGCTGTGCAACCTGGACATATACGATACTGCTTAAGCACTTATTCACAATTCGTATCAGTTAAAATACAGACCAAACAATTTTAATAGGCATCACTAATGACTTATCCCATATTAAGGTATTCATTCATCATCATCAGCGTGTGAAAGTCCACTGCTGGACATAGGCCTCCCCTAATACACCCCTATCCATTTAAGGGTTTTTGGACCGTATCCCATCACGCTGGTCCAATGCGGGTTGGTGAATGGACCGACTTTTTACTTGCCCATCCGACGCATGGATCATCTTACTTTTCAGACAATTGGGTGATCGGCCCAAATTGCTCTAACCAACTAGGAAACAACAATGAAAATTTGTTGAGTCCCCGCAGGATTCGAACCCACGACCTCCGGATTCTAAAGCACACGCCCTTGCTACTAGGCTACGGAGGCAGTATTAAAGTATTAATAAATACTTAATTAAAGTGTTAATATCTTGTACTACAAGAAAATTGTAATTAATATTGAATAACCAAATTAGTTAATGAAAGTTGATTCGATCTTAAATGAGCTGAATTGGAAAAAAAAATCTAGTTTTAAAACCTGTCGACAGATGGATTTGTCGTTACAAAACTATTATTGAACCTAACAAAATAAATTTACTCACATATTTAAAAAAAAAATATTATATGTATATAAGAAAGAAAAATCCAATACACATATTCATATATAATGTTTCTTCTCACTATTGCAAGTTTGCTATAATTTACCTCAATAAGACTTAAAATACAAATAGTCCACAAACTCAATGAGGTTCGTCCGTAACTTTCATGTTATTAAATATGAAAAAAAAGTTTATTTTTCTTCATGCTCACAACTAAGCTTCATAAATGCATGCGTCGCCATAATTGGCGTGTTATTTCCAATTCGGTTAGTTGACTACTTAGTTTGTTTCATGCCAACTACATTTTTTTGACGTCTACCCAAAAAATAAAACATTCAGTTTATTTATTTTTTCTTTTCCGAAAATACATGCATTACAACAAATACTGAGAAACAGAAATAAAATTTACCACAGACTTCTGGATTCCTTTGCGATAACCGATACTAAAACTTGAGCATAAAATAATAAAAACAACAAACTCATAGTGACGTCAGTGAAATCATTTTCAACTAACATACAATAATAATCATATCTAATTTAAGCCAAAATAATCAAAATTTTAGCATTTAAGAAAATATCCTATAGCAAACACAAGTCCTATATTTAAAAATATAAATAACTACAACACCGAATCAGTTTCACAAAGTGTGTTCAAACTAGCAGATCCGCTTTTCTAAAATAAAAATTGAACTTTAAAAGCAAAGCTGCTGAGCAGCTTGCAAATTCTGACTTAGTCACTTTTAAACTAATATTTTCTTCAAGACTTCTATGTCCGAGTAGAAACTTCGGCAGTAAATTTTAAATTAACTTTAATGTTCACCTGGACTTTAACTTATACTTTCACTGCTATTTAAATATTGAAATCAACTTTATCTTCGGGTATAGTGTTTCTAAACGAAAAACGAATGCAAAATACTTAAATATATTTTACACTGATTAAACTTCTTTCCCCTCAACCTTTACGCTGACATCAACGACTCAATAAGATATGGGCTACCTGATATTAATGCAACCCATAGAGGTCATGGCGTCACCATAATGACCCCAATCGTGATACGCCGTATTGTAATGACTTTTATAACTATTTAACATATAGAATACGATAACGAGTCAAATAAAAATCTATAGTCATAATAGGTCTAAAATCATAGACAAAAGCACCAAAATTAATTCGCATTAACAATAGTAAACTCCCTACTTTGCCGCAAAAAGTGTTTGACATCAGAATTTGTTTACTTATATTCTATGATTTGACATTCTCGAGTAAAATCTTACAAATCATATATAACTAATCACTATTAATATAGTTGAGCCAATTTACACTCGAAATGGATGTTAACAATTAACGACCCATAGCAACGAAATGCCATCATATATACAATGTTCTGATTAATAAATAGTTATTAATCAGAACGCTGCCGTCTGCCGTTTTTATTAACTATATATCGTCTAAACATAGTTTTTTCCCCCATCACAAACATTGATATCGTTGTTTAATCTGCTTTTACAAACACACTTTAATAACTTTAATTTTAAAAACTAAAAGTGCTATTGCAATATTTGATAATTTACACTCATTTAACAATTACGACGTTCCATTAACGAAACCGGTGTTCCAATGTATTAATACACTCGGTTAAAGGAGACACTTTTTTAAATGCGTGAAAATATGAAATCTCTATTTTTCAATCTTGCCAATGTCGAAATTATATATCTCCTCATTATTGACATATTCGTACCGAGTTTAAAAATGTTTTCAGAAGATAAAGCGATATTCAGAATAGGAATAGTCTTTAAGAGACGAGATCATTATTTAACCTTCACCGTTTCAAGATTGTTACATTAAAAAATACAACCAACTATTTGGTAAAAATGCAACTTCGGGGAAAATTTACAGATAGAAAAGAACTCCATCGACAAAAACATCGATGTATCGTATTCTTATGATCGAGGTTTTAATACATCGAATTATAAAATCGATTTTATTCATAACGATGTTGCATCCCTAATTGTCGATCAATAAGCGACAGTCGACTTATAACATCGCTCCGTTGCTACGGGTTACTTTGTTTACAAATTCCGAGTGCGATTTGGCTTAACTATATATAATAACGAACATAAAGACTGTGGTAACCAGATGTTAGTGTTGTTAGTATGCACTTACTTGCGTCTGTTGTAGGGCGGGGCTTACTTTGTGGGCGAGTAGGTGCTTTATGAGCGTGGTGTTCGAAGGGGCCGCTTCAGAGGTGGCGGGGGCAGCCGCCACGGCAGTCTGCTGTCAACAATACATAGATATATGTACTAATAAGATAAAGAGGATTGATTTGTTTGTTCGTTTTATATGCTATTGTTCGTTCTAATATGCTCCGAAAATACGAAATATTCTTTCACTACTAGAAAGATGTATTATTCTTGAGCGATATAGGCTACTTTTTACCCCGGATGAACCATTTCAAAATTCTACAAATAACAATGCTCTGCCATTGTTATTTATAGATTTTTTTAAATGGTTTAAGTAGGATATAATCTTTTGTCAAGATATAAATATGTCGCAGAATTAAATTTTCTTTAATATTTTTTCATAAAAGAAAAAGTTTATTTAGTACTTTGGTAAAGCAAATCCTGGCAAAGGCTCATTGAAGAATTTGTAGGAAAGAAGAAATTTATCATTGATAGTACAAGATTAAACGCGTCTATTAATAAAAATAAGACAATCTATACTAATATTATAAATGCGAAATTAACTCTGTATGTCTATCTGTCTGCCCGTCTTTGCTGTCTAAACCACTAGAATAATAACTAGAATAGACTATAAGAAATAGGCTATTGATTATTTTCATTTAATGAATAAATTTTAAACCGAAATTATAAAAAATTAAAACATACCTGAGGTTGAACGACGACTTGTTTTACTTCTACTGTACCCGGTTTATTAGTCAGTTGAGCTTTCAAGATTGGAGACGATGGTCCTAAAACAATAGAAATCTTTAAATGTTGTAATTGATAATTTTTTGTGTTTAAATGTTGGTATTAGTTTATGCAATATTTTAAAGTTTTCAAGTTCTTTTGCTATTATAATTTATCACGTTTCTTACAAAACTTGTACTAACCGACCGGCGGATTGGTTCTATTCTGTATGTTCCTGGATCGAATACCGATGTACACTTGTTGACTCTCCCCTGTTGGCATGGTTAGCGTGTTGGGCCCACTGTGCCGCCGAAGACGGTTCTGTGAAAAATAAGATAATTTGCTAAGAACTCCCTTACCAATATTGAACAGAGTGTTTGGGATAAGTTGCTTTTAGAAAAGTAGTCGATTCGAATCCTGCTGGGGAGTGATTTTGAGCCAACGCTGGTCCTTTGTTGGTTATAAAAACAGGTGTTGACAGGTGGAATGTTTCGAACGGTTGATTAATTTACGTTCATAATAGCATCAAATCGCCCCGTTGTCTAGCGGCATTGGCCCTTACTTTATAGAGCAAACACCGCCGGGAAACCATTTTGTGTTATCGCTGTTTCCAGATTCAGCCAATAGTCTGAAAGTAAGATGATCCATGCGTCGGATGGGCATCTAAAAAGTCGGCCCCGCCAACCCGCATTGGACCAGCGTGGTGGGATACGGTCCAAAACCGCCTAATGGAGAATGGGAGGCCAGCAGTGGACTAACAGGCTGACGACGATGATGATGAGATACCATACCTAACTAGACGAGGGAAGTGGGCCGGGGCGATGACCCCCTTCCTGCCCAGCTTGGTGCAGCACGCCAAGTACTGGCGGTAGAGTTCCGCCGCGTCGCAGGCGCTGTTGTCGTTGGAGGGCAGCGGCTCGTAGCTGGAGCGGAGCCAGGCTAGCGCGAAGTGCTCGTTCTCCTGGATATTTAATTATATTTATTACAACATTAAGTTATACTAGCTGTTGCCCGCGACTTCGTCCGCGTAGTAAAATAATAAAAATGTTCCGTTAGTGTTTTTTTTTGTATGAAACATCTAACTGAGTTTTTTTCACTGAAATATAGCCGACGATACTCGGATCAGTTATTCCAGAGATTAGTCAGAACAAACAGACAGGCAGATAGATAAACATTTTATCAAGTGCTGTTTTATTTCATGTATCGGTTATATAGCAAAACGTAATTAGTAAAAAACGGTTATTTTGACGTTACAACCAGACTCTCAAATTTTTTAACTTAAATATTTTTTAAAGATAAAAATGTTAAATAAAAGCGATCAAATCCGTGAAAATTCCTTTTATTCAATAATGTGTAGTGTTCGCGTTAACAAATTAATTAATTTTGTATAGATTACTTCCTCAAAAAAATACCATGGGGAATCTTTGTATAGCAACAGTGGCAAAATATATCCAAAAAATGACGATAAAAAGCCTGTTTATTGGTAGAGCATAATCAAATCAGTTTACTTCTACGATATTTTCATCAGGTCAGTAATTTAGATAAGTGGTTAATAATAAATTACGAACCTAAATTAATCCAAGTCATATAAAAGTCTCGTCACAGAAAATTTGTAATATTTTTAATGTTTTGTCTAAATTACACAAAATACCTGAACAGTTCTCTGCTGCATATGCGATTGCTGTATAGAAGACACGGGCGTAGACGGTTGTGCGATTTGCGGCGCTGCTTGCACCACAGGTGGAGCGGTGGGCTCGGCGATTACTTTCACCGGTTGAGTCTGACAGACAAACAGAATAAAGATAGTTAAATGTTCACACAATAGTTATTTTATCCACGTTAACAGAGGACATACAGTAATACCACAGCAGTATCCGTTCTACCGCAAAGCAATAGAGTATTTACACATAGTGTCTTTCGATTTAAAGTACGGAAAAACCATCCGGTTAACAATCGTTAATTCTAATATAATTTTGATAAGAAACCGAATATTGCAGAGAATTAAGATAATATTTGTTTTCAACATTATGTTATGGGTTAAAATCCATGGAACTTCTTTTTTGTTTTGATTGTTGTAATCGTCGAATCAAAATTAACATTTTCACTACACAATCATACGGTTGCTTATAGGAGAGCGTTACGTGAGCGGCGCTATGACACAGTTTCGAGAGTGCCTCCTAATCTTGAACCATAAGACTCGGTCACGTCAAAGTTACAACATAAAAAATCGACGTAATTTAAATTAATCGATAACAGTTCATTTAATGATTATAAAACTATATATAAATACCGGCGGAGGAGGTGGCGCGTGTTCAACCGGCGGCGCACTAGGCCCGCTCACTGTCTCTACTACACGCATAAGAATACACGCTCTAGGTCCGTAGCTCTGTGCCTGAAAAAAAAAGAACAAATTGTTACTGTAGGGATAAATAAAATATAATAAGAAGCATATAACAAACAAGTAATTAATTTATTAAAAGAACTTTTCACTTTTCAAAAAATCGATTAATTTTCATGTATCGAAAATCGATTAATTTTTCACGATGCTATTGCACCACAATACATCAGCGGTATATAGCTTTAGATATACTGCTACAATAATGTCGATTGCACAATCCCACATGATTTCACCAACCCATAGCATCTGACTTCATGAGCATGTCCGTGCCGCGAACCCATTACCATTTCTCCTAACAAAACCCCAAGGCGGCTTAATTAAATTTTACCACAAAAATCCAACATAAAACTAGCAATTCATCGTATACATACCTCCACAGTGACAAGAGACACCAGTGTATGAACCAATCCGGGAACCCTCGCGACCGCCTCGCAAGCTCGATCCCCCAACGAGGTGAGGGCGTACACGCACTCCAGCGTGCACACCAGCACCATTATGTCACGCAGAGTCAGTAGTGCGCACACATCGCCGTAGACCTGATAATAATAGGCTTAGAATTATAATAGGCATATAATAATAATTAATGGTTCATTATTAATAAATTCGTAAAATTATACAACGCATACATAATTGTTTTTCGAAAGGTACCATATTATCTTTGGTTGCTATAGCCCGTGCTTAAGTACCGGTAATCTTCTATTTGACAATTGATTTAATTGTTATAATAAAATACAAGTGTTTTATAGCATTGTAAACTCAAATGAGAAGTCGTGTATTTACGTAATTATTTACCCTTTGAGCACGGACGCTTGAAAAAGCCCGAAACGTCGGAAATAAATAAATATACATAACTGAATCTTGCGATGAAACCGCTTTCTACTACCGTAGTTTTCTAGTTGATAAGGACAATATGGGCAGATCGCCTAATTGTCTGAGAGGTAAGTTGATCCTTGCATCAGATTGGCGCGGTAAAAGTCGATCGCAGTTGGCATCAGCCTTCTAGTTTTCTGACATCTAAACCATCGCATGATTGCAGTTTAACTATAAGGTTGTGGATTTCACATGTCAGTCGCTCTGCGTTAAAACTGTTAGGCAGGTAAACCTGGACGAATTATAAGCGAACTCCATAACAGCGAGGGAAAAGGCTGACGTTAACAAAAAATGTATCTCATAAAAACAAAGTAATACCGAACTTATTCTATTAATATTACTCGATTGTCGTTCATTGACATCTTAGAGTCAGTTCATCAATAAGAACGCTTAATGTGACACAACAAATAGGTCATAGAATACTTTGTTGATATCTATTCTATCTCACCTTAGGTCGGGACATGGCCACGGTGCCTGTCCAAACTAAACATGATAATGTTAACGGAACGCAGTAGTATTTCCCCAATCAATATAAAACACTTAACAACTTAAATGATATATATTAAACCAGTTAAGTCTATATTATTTACAATTTCTAAATAAAACCAGTAAATAATCACAAATATCCAATACTAACAACTCAGCCAATCCTATAACTAAAAACACAACACTTATAAATGTTAATATCTATAAAATAAACTAACCTTAGCTTCGAGGCCTTCAACAATGCCTCCTCATTGACTTCATTCTGGGCCAATTTGTTTAGCAACTCCAAGGCAGCTAACACCCTCGCTCTATCCGGTGATACCAAAGCTGACTGGATGGTCGACAGGATATGACGAGAGATGAGACACGTAGCAGGATCCTAAAGAAATAATAATATTATTACAGCAAACGATAAAAAAGTCAACATAAAGAGGAATAGACCATAAAACAATAGAAACAACATTGATTTAAAAATTGTTATTATTTAACTACTACAATGGAACATGACGCTGGAATTAAATAATTGTAATAAAGTACGAAGATTCGTACAAAGACCAATGTCACAATCATTTTATCTGAAACTAGCGACCCGCCCCTGCTTCGCACGGAAGCTATGCTGATAGAATATATACCTACAATATTAAACATGGGTTATACACATAAACCTTCCTATTTGATCACTCTATCTATTTAAAAAACGCATCGAAATTCGATGCCGAGTTTGAAAGATTTAAGCATACATAGGGACAGAGAAGGCGACTCTGTTCTATACTATGTAGTGAAGTAATTCAAGCACTCTGCAATCGAATAGCATTTTAGAAGGGATTAGGTAATTTAAAGATGATTTTACGTAGGCAAAGACCAATGTCAAACTTAATTAACAAAGTCGGGAAACTCTTTTAGATCGAAGGTCATTGTGGCGTCCACTTGTAAGCAACGAGGGTTCCACGAGGGAACGCCGCGTCGGCAACTAGTGCTCACGCGTGATTCACGAGTGGACGTCCGTTGAACGAATTTTCGAGTAATTAGTTAGTTCACGTATTACGTCATGTCAAATTTTAGAAACCGAATTAGCACGATGAAGGAAAAATTTACAGACTTGCGCGCTGATAGCGTTTGCGACCGGCGGTCAACGCGTGGACGCCGAGTGGTGCCCGAGATTCGAGATTCGCCACGCCACGGGTCCACCCATTTTTGACCCCAGATAGGAGGCAGCGTTGACCTTTAACATCGCGTGGGTATTGAACATGGCCGCAGATTGTTCCGTTGCCGCAATATTCAGACCTCATGCGTTGTTTAACCAATAAAATCGTCAGACGATGTTGCATTTATAGTTCGTCCATATACTTCGTTTACACAATTTTACTGTCTTGTATAATATTAACATCTTGCATAATTACAATAACAACCTTGATAATAAGTTCCGTGGAAACATTCCCGAGGGTGTCCAGACCGCTTTGACGCAAAGTGCCAACCCAACAATTGGCGCACAACAGGAGAAATCTGTAAGAAAATAAAAAAAAATCTTGTCAAATACACAGGTGAATGTTTCGTCTACATAAAAAGACTATAGAATTTTAGTGCATACAACATTTTTCATTCATTACAACATTTTGATTGATATTTTAAAAGATATCTGTAACTGCAATGTCTTCCTGGTTCTTTTATGGACAGGTTGCTACTTTCAACGACAAAGAAAATAAATACTGCGTGCGCATTTTGCATCCACACTTTCCATTTCTTAAATAAAATACTTGTTTAGAGACTACATTTAAATATCAGACTGTAGAAACGATACTTTTCAATGGAAATGGAAAGAAGAAGTGTTTTTTATATACTTCATATTTTCCACCAAACCAACAACAATCTGATATAGTTATGGCTAAAAAAGGAGGTTAAAAAAGTTGTACATACAAAAAGGCAATTACAGGATTTCGTTATTATTTGCGAAAAATGGCTTAAGGAAACGTCACACAATGTTCCATCTACAGCAGATTTTATACTTGGTCTATCCCGAAACGGCATATATATTAAAAAGCCAACACACCCACCAGGAGTAAACAAAGTGGCTAAATATGTCTCTTATAACAACTTACCTAATAAGCGTGGTATTCTTGGCCAAATGCTGTACATTCTCCTCGTGGAAGGACAAAGAGCGTACAATCGATGCGATCTGTAGTACCCGTTGGGTGTAAACGCAGCCCGCACCGCCAGGCAGTTCAGGGGCGAATAATTGGCTCTCTTCCGATGGTTCAGTTACCCAATCTTCTAGTAAATCCTGCAAGATAAAGTATAATCAAGATTATTCTTGACGCGCTAATAGATAAGAAATTTTAACAAAATTATTTGACCGACTTCGAACGTTGTATGAATTATTAGCGCAATACAAGCGGGTGTTCTCTGCACTGAAATGTCCCACGATTTCTGCCACTCTCTTTTAAGACTCTGATATATTTTAAGCTATTCATTTAATCAAATAGTCGGGTGACATGTTTCATGGTAATAGAATGAAGCATTTTTTAATGCTTTTTTGTAAACTTACATTGTATTATCTTAAATTTTTAGCATTTAAGCATTAAATATGATTTGCAATTTTTTAAAATGTTTACATTACAATAGTTTTTGTGGGCTATTCTTAAAATATAGATTAGTAGACTTTGTTGTAGGTACTTAAATTATGTAGAACATAGTTTAAGTTGGGCTCGCGTTTGCAAATTAATCGCTCGAGGTTGTGATTTTTGACGTACGGCGTCATTTTCTTAATTTATTAAATATCTATTATAAAACTATTTAATTATCATAAAACTATTTTAAAAAAATTGACTTATCATAAAACTATTTAAAAAATTGCACCAAATAACAGCTAAGAACTATCTATTAAAAAAATATTAACAAAATCGAAGCACTAGGAGCGGTACAACTAGGTAACATATATAAAAAAATAAAAAAGAAAAACATCGCTCCGAATTGAATACCTTCTTTTGAGAAGTAGGCCAAAAATAAGATAGTTTATGTAAGAGAAATCAAATAAATGTTAACAAAGTAAACCCGTACATCCAAGTATATAAGTACATGAATGCAATGTTTTTATTTATGTGGATGGTGTGTATGACAGAGTCGTCAATCGCACGCCTACTTCACCGCTTTGTCGCTATTGGTCACTTTGTTTAAAATTGTTTGGAGTCTAATTTTACTATGATAAAACAATAATATCAAACACTTATGGCACCGTTGATTAATCATAACCAATAAGAGTGCCAACATTTTGAAGCAACATTACCACTTTCATATAGGACTTTTTCACCTAAATTCGATTTCTTCTTTTACTGGAATATAGAGCCAAATGAGATCTGGGATCTATTAAACAACATTCGATTTTTTTTTACTGCACTATAATTTAGTTAAACATAACACTAACCGCAGATGAATCATCGATAATCTTGTCCATCTCAATCTCAGTACCATCCTGCATGAGGCAGTCGGTGAGTGTGTTATGAGCTGCCAATGCTTGTACCATCAGCTCTGGTTGCTCTATACCAAGCTGGATGAACTTGCTCTCGTCTGCCAACTCCTTGGCACCTCCACCACCAGCTCGAAGCTGCCAGAACTCGTGGGGATATCTGCCCCTGGCCTCGTAGTACGAACGGCCGATTGTGTCTCGCAGGCTTGCTACAATTATTACATAATGAAATCATTCACAAACAAGATTTTGTTTGCAATTTAGCGGAAAGAAAATTATCAAAAATTAGTTTTATTTATTTATTATCACATGAAAAATATACAAAATTGCTAATATATTTCCTCAAACAGAAGTAGTCTGGATTACTCCCAATCAAATCTTTCTTACGTTCATTCTTTCAGAGAAAGTTCTAGACCAGCCAGTCCTTTGTTTAATAAAAGGAACAAGAAGATGCCTATACCATAAATAGATGATTTTAGCTCTACCAATGCAATACCGAATTTATGTTAAATATAAAACTTAAGGGTAAAACATTGCTTGGTGATTAAGCTTTAATTAGCTAGAGCTTTCATGTTTAGGTGTCATGTACCAAAAAACACTTATGGGATTAAAGATAATATAGACTTACAATGATTATAAACACCAGCATGAGCCAATAAGAAGTCGAGTATATGAGGTGTTGTATTCAATGGCAGCCTGTTAGAATGATCAGCCGCCAATACAGTGCAGACATTGATAGCAAAGTCTTGCTCATTCGGCATAGGTGATAGTAATGACAAAGTTAGTCTCTCCGATGGGCCGGCGATCCTGGTCCCGGTACGCAGTGGCTCGCCCGAAGCTGAAAAATATACAGTATATAATCTTGTTTTAACGCTAAACATTATATGCAATTATATTTTATAATATTGATATGCTATCAAAGCTTGATGATATTTGTCATTCAATTCTTTATTTCTTTATGAAACACGTATAGGGATGCCATATACTACACTTGTTTTTATTTACCTGAAATTTATGTTCTTGTTACAAATGTACTGTCATTAATTTATATCATTTTCTATCTGTTGTAGCCACACTTCAATAAAGCTATTCATTTTAAGGCCAATAGAATAAATAATAAGAATCTGTTTACAAACTTTAAGGCTCTGGTGTAGCTTTCTGCGCATATATTATTTATTACAATTTTACTAATATTACAAAGATGGATCGGAGTGATGGATATTTAATACTCTTTAATACATAGTCTGGTCAGATTATAATTAAAATGTAATATAGTCATTTATATATTAGTCTTAAAAAGGTATAAAATTTTGTTATAACTTCAAACAAGAAATATTTATATATAGACATTTTAATATATTTGTTATAGATGTCAAATTATTGTTACCGATGTGCTTTTGTATATAACATATCAATATTAAAAAACATCACTGGTTATTTGAAAGAAAAAAGGGAGACATGGATCTCATAACTCATCCTATAACACCAGAATCGCCAATCAGATTATTCTTCGCAGAGCAAAATGAAAAATTTTGATACTTTTTTAGAGTGCAAAAGTTCACATATTTTACTATGCAAACAAATCACCCCACAACAATGATAGTGGCAAACCAATCGCTTCTACAATCACCCGAATCATGCTCCATACTGACTGACCATTATGGTTGGACACACATAAAAGCTCGTGAAAAATAAAAGGAAAACTAAGACCTGAAACAAAAAAGTATACATCTTTTAAATTTTTTACCGCTACATTTAAAATTTAGACATGCATTGAGCTAACAAGAAAGATAAAGAAATAAAAAGATATTGTTAATGAATGTGTTTCTTACCTGATATGTAAGTCCCACCTCCAAAAGTTATCCTTGGCATTCCGCCACGACTCCTTCTAGGATCCTCGTCCATATCATTATCATCATCTCGACCAGGTGGACCCTTTGCTCTCTCATATCTGAAAATATTTAGTGTTACTAGAATCCATAATTAGGGATTGTACCTCTTGGAACCTTATGGGCGGGACTGTGTTCAACAGTGGATTTCATTAGGGTAATAAGAAGAAAAGGTTTTTATTTATAGATTTTTATCTATAGATTTTTTTATTTATAGATATATAATTATGATTCCAGATATACATAATGATACATTGGATGTACCTCTCTTTTACCCAATAATTACATTAGCTACATCCTTTCCAAAAACATAAAACAATGCCAATAATACATGTAATATTAAATAATATTTTTCATAAATACATAAAGTATATTCCAAACTCACATGTAAGTTAAATTTTATTTCATTATGTTTTTGTAGATCCAGAAAGGTATATTGATACCTTTCTAGATTATACAGGATGATTGATCTTTCTAGATATATAGAAAGGTATTTTGACACCTTTCTGTTACAATACTTAATAATTCTTATCTCTGCCGCAGCCAACAATTAATATCCATTAACAATAGGATTATAAGTTACATAATAAAGTTATTTAGTCTTACTTTTCTAAGTACATTCCATAAATTCTTCTTAGTAAAGTTGATCCGTTCACACACGGGTGTGGTAGCCTTAGCATTCTTAAAAAAGTGTCCCATGTGTCATTTTGATTTACCTGAAGGAATGAGAGAACTATAAAACTAATGTTCTGCATTATTATTACTAAAAAGAATATATTAATTAAATTTGTAAAGTGCATGCTGATTTGTATAAGACATCTCAACAACATTTTCATAATTACATGTATACTTAACCCTTATGTTAGTAATCAACTATACCGACGTCTTTTAGCAACCGGGTACCCGGGTACCCACAGATCTAAACATTAAAAATTTTGTTTAAAAAAAAATTCTAAACATTTTTTTCTTTAACTATGAATAGTTAGTGACAATTAAACAAAAAATAATAAAATACTTTAGAATTGTGAATGAAATCTAAAACCTGTTTGGGGCACTCCACTCCTCTACACTCCACTGAGATAAAAGAGTGTGGAGCAAAACTCAGCATCAGACCGCAGAAGTACAATTTTCACCAATGAAATGGTTGATATAATTGTCCGTCACACTAATAAGAAAGCCGAAGCTACTTATCAACATTATAATGCCGACCATACAGACTCAGCATCAATGGAAGCCCATTGCGATACCCAAATTTATTAATTCTTCGGTATCTTGATTTGTGCTAGCGCAAATAATTGAAATCGGACCATACTTTTGATATGTGGCACTCCAATTCTTACCGCTGTATCGCGCGACGATGGGATTGAAGAGATTCCATAATACTCTGCGTTTTTTGAGATTCGACGATAATAATACTCGAAGTCAATGAAAAAAAAGACAAGGCAGCTACAATTCGTGTTGTGTGGACAATGTTGAATTCAAATTAAGCTCAGATGTACAAACCAACCGCAAACTTGACAATTGATGAGCAGCTTTACCCATACCATGGCCGTACTGGATTCACCCAATATATACCATCGAAACCAGCTAAGTATGGTATAAAGGTCTGGTGGATTTGAGATTTGGAAAACGCATAACATTCGCAAGGGATTATTTACACTGGTAAAACAGATGGCACTAGGAAAAAAATCAGGGTGAAACAGTAGTGAAAGAATTGGCGGCTCCGTACCGAGGTAGTTGTAGAAACATTTGCATGGATAACTTCTTTTCTACTCTACCCGTTGCTAAACATTTGTTCATGTTTAGGAACAAATGTTTAGCAACGGTTAGGTTTCTCATCATGGAATATTACCATGGTTGGCACATAAAAAAAAAAACCTTACAACCCTAGTGTTATAGGAGCAAATAAGACATGAGAGCAGTATTTGGCAGTTTTTGGATTTCACAAAAAGGTTACCATGTGTTTTTATTTTCCTAAATAAAATAAAGCTGTTATTCTGTTATCTACAATGCATTCAGATGCATCAGTTGGTGAAGACGCTACGCAAAAAACAGAAATTATAATTTTTTAAAATAGATATAAAGCTGGCGTTGACACAATGGACCAAATGGTTCAGAGGTACACAAATCAACGACGATCTTCGAGATGGCCAATGGCATTGACCTTCAACATGCTAGACATTTCTTCTCTTGCATCATATATAATTTATTACGAAAATAATGAAATGATGGCCAAAAAAACGTCGGGTGTCGTCAATTTATGTGGAAGCTAAGTGAAGAACTAGCATTGCTGATGATTTAACACCGTACGGCGAATCTGCAAGTAATGCGTCACTTCTACACAAAGATTGCTGTTGAAAGTATGTTTCTTTTGAGTTAAAGAATGACAATTCAAGAGCTTAAAATAAAATATTAAATATTATTTTAGCTATTTATATAAATACACCATGGTGGGTACCCTGGTACCTGGTTACTAACAAAGGGTTAAAGTACAACATATGATATATCTAGTAAAAGCAGAAACATTGAAACATTTTGTAATTTTTATGTCATATGTGGTAAAAAGTCAAAAAATTATTTATACTGAAATTTATTATTTTCTTTTAATATTTGGCTTTTTTAGTACAACATTTAAATGTTTTTTTTTTTTAATTGAACTGTGATATATAAAGATATTATTATTAAATAATAAATATTATACTACAAATAATTGAAGTTTTAGTATGGAATAAAATTTTATTGACTTTATTAAATTAAAATAACATCGAATTAGATATTTTTAATTGACAATTATGGTAAACCAGTTTTGGGGTTATGGATGATTAATGAAAATAAATTGTAACAAATTATATTGTAACAAACCTTGCCAAGCCCGCCTCTTTGTTGGACTAATGAATAGAAGAGGAATAAATCTATTTCAATGCCATTAACCACTGGAATTTTGTACGGTATACTGAAAATTAGGAATAAAATTTATGTACACAAACATAAAAACATATTACATTAATAAGTCAGTGCTATAAAATAAAACCATTACTTTCTACTTTCGTTGAACTGTTTTAATTCTTTCAAGAATGCCTCCTTATCCCTTAAATAGTCTTTAGATTTTGTATTTACTTGAAATTTAGCCATTTTTGTATATATTATATCGGCATGCGTTTCCGAGCGTAATACTTCTTATAGACACTTTCGATACATAAGAAAGTTATATTTTCATAGTGTCATTAATAACAAGCTCATTCATTTATTTATAAAATACTGTAAATAAATTATAGAACTATTAATATTTAAAAATAAGATATTTAACGCTTTTGACAGTGACAGTTACAATACAAGCTATAAAGGACGCGATTGCAACAGAGTGCAAAAACATAGACTAAAAGATTTTAACCAGTCAGCATAGACTTGTTATCAAAACACGGTTGAACCAAAATCCTCGATTGAAAAAGAGGCTGACTTTCTTCCTTTTAGAATGATGTGAAAAGGTCATGGATTTTGGTAGTAAATTAAAACATAGATTATTAAGACTTGCAGAAGCAATATCAGATCACATTGCCGAAAGTAAACAGGGTGAAAGTTGTATGCAGCTGAATTATTTTAGCTCAAATATAATGAATATTATGTAATTATGATGTATCTAATTAATATAAATTAATTATGTTTACTTATAGTAATCATAGTTTAAAAGTCCTAATAGAGATTGTAGAGAGCTACCGATAAATATCCTCTTTGTCATGCTCTTTTCGAATATGATGAATCTTTAGACAGAAAACCGTTTACTTCTCCACAAAGTGTAGTGTAAAAACACTATGAGCTTCCGTGCTGAGTAAAAAAAACATAACATTACTTATCAAATCTACTAATTTACGGATTTTTCGCGTTACTTAAATATTTATTCCCGACGTTTCGGATTCTTTCCATGATCACGGGCAGACTAAGTTGGTATATGTCTGTATCTCTATGTTTTCTAATAACCGTCAGTTTTTATTTTAAAAATAAAATATATTAAAAAAACTGTAAAAAACCGGTAAAGATTTGCTTAATTTCCTCAATTAACAAAAATATAAGCTTAAAATGTCGAGGGTATATTTCAAGTTTTAAGTATCAATTTTGAGTTTATGTCGTTATATCTAGACCAAAGAGTATCCAGAATCTGTGTTAACCTAGACCAATGTCGCTTCTAAATAGTGACTGGTTTAAAGCTTTTATCAATCATCCAAACGCTCAATACTATATTGAAAAAATGCAGGGATTGATGGCGTTAATAAACTTTGTTAATATAAATTACATGTCTTATTTTGCTCCGACATTAAATAAAACTTGTAGGTCAAATCTAAATTAAAATCTTTTAAATGCTAATAAATGATCAAGCTGGGTAAATTTTTATGCCACTATTTTTTAATTTACATCGATTGGGTAAAGTAAGTTTTTCGGTTGCTATAAATTAATTAATATAATATATTATAAAGTATTTGAAAATTCACCACTCGTATATAATGATGGCAAAAACTCTACTATGTCTTGATTTAAGCGTAACCGCAGGTAGTCTAGTAGTTAGTTTTGTTATGTTGAGTAGCAACCGAATTTTTGTCGTTTCACGTTGAAGTTTTTTGGCCAGGACTACCGTCCTGTTTTTTCCATTGATTCCATTATTTTAAAAAAGATGAACTAAAATAAACAAGTACCACTTATTACTCTGCAGTTTACGCTATACATTGACGCCATAACTTTCATCAATAATTGAGCAAAAGAATATCTTTGATACTTGGATTTTATCATCTGAACAATTTATAAAAGTGTATAATATAAATTCCGATGAATTTGCTTTTCAAATACAACCCTTACTATCAAAAGTGACAACTAATATTTGACAAATAAAATGAATACCGCAATTAGAGGACGTTCCTCTGGAATAAAACTTCGAGACGTTTTAAGATATTTACGTTATAAAAGCGCCTTTATAATGCTTTTACTTAATATATAACCTAATACAGTCAGTGTTTTGAGTTCGTAAATAAAATTTTGGTTTACAGTAACTATGTATAATAATATGGATATTTTTAGTTCATTACAAACAAATAGATTATCTATCGTGTGATGTTTTTAGTATGATTGTTGTTGTTGTTTTAATTTATCCCTAATGGGAAAGGCAAAGGACTTTAGTCCATACAGCCAGGTCTTGTTCTTGTAATATTTTGCAAATTTTTATAGATTTAAAGGCTGAAAGCCATGTCTTCATAGTTATTGATGTTAAGGCCGAAGCCATGTCTTGTCTTATTATTCTTGATCAAAGGCCTAAGCCAATTCTTTGATGTTGACTGGTCAAATATGGTCAGTCAAATCCATAAGCAATTATAGTAGTATCCAAACAAAATTATTTTGTATTTCCAGGTGTTGTTTTATCCATTTGGTCCGGGTACAGTCCTTTTTTTTGAACCCGAAGAAATAAACCGATGATGTCATAACTGATTATACAAATCTTAGCAGGGTATTTTTCAGGTCTTTGGAAGTTTAAAGATTAGATGAAAAAAACGGAATAGGAATTGAGGGCATTGAAAATATGGTCGTTTGATCGACGTCTGTTGAATATAAAGAAGGAGACAATAATCCATTTGGGTGTAAAGGGTTCTAAATTCCAACTTTAGGGAAAGTATCGTAAAATTTTCCTTTGAAATACTGGATTTAAAACCATAAATTCCGATATCTTGTTTGACGCATACCTGCCCCTTTCGCAAACTTTTTCCAAACATTTTCCAATCCTGGGTTTTGACTTTAAAAGTGGTGTAAATCGTTTCGGAAGCAAATTTTAAGGCCCGCTGTCCGTCAAATTGCCTCGGAAACCCATACTTGGAGACTCCTATATGGGAGGCCCAAAAATTCCACTTTAACTTTTTAGAAGCATAAAGATATATCTGATTTCAAAGTGAACAGCACAAATTGGTAATTTTAAAGTTTAGAAACTCATGCTGTCGTGAGATTAACCCAAAATCTTTTGAACGACTCAATAAAAATGGGCAAAATTCGAGTTTAGAAAAATGTTTAAATTTTGTTTAATTTAATCATCCAAACTTAAACTGGATAAAATGCCCAAAACCATGCCCCTTTTTCGGCCATCTTATAAATGGATTATTGATATTGAGATATGGTTTGAATTTTGTATTTCCCTTTTGGGTTTAGTTATGTTATGGATTCATAAACTTTAATTTTTTAACAACCCCGTTTCTGATTTAAAGATGCTGGCTGATTGACCAGATTTAACAAAAAGGGAAGCCTGGCAAAGATAGGGAAATTTTTGAGAGGGGAATTCATGGGAAACTATTAGATGGAAAAGTTTTATCAAGGGGTACTTTTGAAAGTAAATTTAACTTTTTTATTGAACCAAAATATAGGAATTTGACAACTTGGGAGGATTAGGGAGTTGTTCCATTTCCATTGGTAAGACTAGATTTGAATGACATCTAATTTGGAATAAATTGATTATTTGAAACAAAAAACTGTATTCAAAGTGGCTCGCAAGATTTAAATTAAAAAATTTTGGAGGAGCTGTAAGTTCCGAAGAACCTCAAATATTCAAGCTTTTTAGCCTGGGTTTAAAATCAATATTTAACCCCAGGATAAATTGTTTCAAACAAACACCTAAAAATTTGGCCTGTTCGCTGGTAGTTCTTATTATTGTAATATAATTTGACCTGAAATGGCTTCCTTTATAATACAAGACTAATATTTTGGTTTTCATACTAATGTTAAACAAGATAATTAAAATAGGTTAAAATTTTTAAACTACTATTCAATTTAGGGCTAATTATGGAGTTGATATCAGGTTCCAAAATCATCAAACAAATTGATTATTACATTGTGACAAAATTAAGTTGTTTGGGAATTTTAAAAGATTAAAGGACTTAGAATGCTGCCTAGTCCTTTTATAGGAAAAGTGGACCAAGATCTTTTGATATTTAAAAAGACTTTTCACAGCAAAAATCAAATATCCATTGCCCTTAACAGGCAATTCAAAAAAGCAAGAAGGAATATGATGATTTACATTATTAAAAGCCCACAACATAAAAACCTGCCAAAACATTATTGGATTTGAAAGCTTAAGATGTCCAAAAATGACAATTTGAAATCTGCCTTTTAAAACCAATATTAGAAGGTAATATTTATTTAATTTTAAAAAAAATCTTTGTTTCAATAATTGTTCAAATATTTTTCCCCCAAGACCAAAGCAAAAGGCTTCAAAATTAAATAAATTTCTCCTTGTTATTTTAGAGGGACAAAAATCAATCTTCCAATCATCTGGAACAGGTTTTTGCCAAAAAAAAAATTTAAAAGTATTGATTTGATTGGTGGATAATTTTACATTTTATAAGAAACACCGCCAGGCCATGGTTGTTCTTCTAGATGATGTTGACGTTAATTAGGGCAAATAAAATGGTTCAAAAGTGCTTGGATTTGGGCAAGACCAATAGATTTTCAAAGAAAATTTGGCCCCAACAGTATCTGGATATATTTTTAAAAAATGTGTAATCCAATCAAATTTTACAATTTAGATGAGGGGGTGTAAGTTTTTTAAATTTGCATATTGACCAAATAATTGAGATAGGGGTAGTTCTTTAGGGATTCCAAATTTGTTCCAACTTAACTTTTTCAGACCTAATAATGAATTTCTTGTTGGAAACTTTTTTGTTTATAATTCTTCCGGGGTTTTTTGAATTTGGATATTTTAAATCGAAAACAAAACAATTTGAGTTCCAAATGGGTGGTTTTTTTTTTTTTGGTTTGGTTTGCGAAAATTTTGACCAGATGAAGAGCAAGGAAAGATTCTGTTGGCCTTTTAAACATTTTTAATTAGGCTTTATATGCTAAAATAGGATCTTTGACCATTTGGAGAAAAGAAAATAAAATCAACAGAAGAATATAGATCCCAATCAATAACTTAAATTAAAGAAGAGGAGAGGGACTACTAATATATCTGTAGAATAAAATTATTATAACTAAGAAATTTTTGTTTTACAGGAAATGATAGCTGCCTAAGGACCTTTGGACCATCCAGTTACTGCAAAAGTTGAAGGGAAAAATTTTCCAAGACAATAGGTTTCCATATGTGGGAATGGTCATGACCATCATTCAGTAAGACTAAAATTTTTAAAGGAATGACATCAGAATTCCCTCCCCTCAATGAGGTCTTAGAAATATTAAATTTAAAATCCCCCCCAACATTGCTAATTTTAATTAAATTATTAAATTTTGGTGAGAATGGAGGTTCAAAATTACCTGGACTGTAAACCCAAAAATTTTCCTTGCAGTTTGAATATTTAACCTAATAGCTATATTTTGAAGGGAATTATTAAAAGTATTCCAAGAGAAAAGATAGACTATGTATATCTAACCATTGGTGATTTATTCGTCTTACACATTATAATTATAAAAATTTGATAGGTTTTGAATGTTTTAAAAATAGCCACATGAACATTTGGTTAAAAGAAAAATATGTTGATTGTGCAAATTTATTAGTTCCCATTTACCAATTTGTATCCATTGTTTTGAAGATTGATTACACTTTTTTTTGAACCCTTTTTAGGACATCTTTTTGTTTCAGGAAATTTTGACATTGGTCTTTTGGAGGATTAATTTAACAATTGATTAAATTTTGAATTAACGAATTAAAAAAGGAATTTCGTTTTTTGGGAGGGAAAAATTTGTACATTAAGAGCTTTGCATAACTTTTGTTTTAAATTTTTTTTTTAAAATTTTTTTTTCGGGGCAAATTGAAGAAGAAATATTTTGCCTTTAAATCAACAATTTTTCTTTTGGGGTTAACAAAAGATTTAAAATTGTGATTTTTCCACAGATAGAGCCCTTTTCAAAGTTTTTAAAATTTGGTGACCATATCTCGGGAACAGGCATTGTTTTATCGGGGTATGTACACGCTTTCAAACTTCCAGCTATTAGGCCAACATTCTGGAAGTTTGGAAAGAAAATGTAATGGAACAGTTTTTGTTTCAAATTTTATATTGCTGACAACCCAGGAAGCGCCTGATTGATCTATTTTTTTGTGCTTTGGGCACTGATTCTCCTTGTTTGAAAGATTCACGGCATGAAATCAAATTGTTTCGTCGCGGAGCTGGTGTTTGCCCAGTTTTGTCATCCAAAACTTTTTATTATTTTAAAGCTGCATTAGCCAAAAGCGGGTTCTCAAATTTACACCTATTTTATTAACTTTTAATTGTTTTTGCCTTTTTTATAGGTTTGATTGCTTGGCGAGACATCGTCCCTTAATTGGTTTGTTTTGTCTGTGCCCAGGAAAACAATATTCAAAATTCCGCCGTCTTTGGGGAAAAAACGGACGTAGTTGGGAAAAAAATATACCATAAACACTTTCGTATTAAAATTCGACCCGGTCCTCCGCAGGGCCCTCGGGGTTCCTCGGCATCCTCCCTTTTTACGCACAGGGACATCTGTAACAATCCCACACCATTTTTAAAAAAAAAATAATAATAATATTTGTATTTTTTCATAAACTTTAAAAAAGACCCTTTTAGTTTGAACCCTTTACCTTTTTTTTTTTCTTTTAGTATGATAAAAAATTATATAGAAAATCTTCAAACTCTATTCTTTTAAATGTTAATAAATGATCAAGCTGGGTAAATTTTAATGCCACTATTTTTTAAGTTACATCGATTGGGTAAAATAAGTTTTTCGGTTGCTATAAATTAATTAATATAATATATTATAAGGTATTTAAAAATTCACCACTCGTAAATAATGATGGCAAAAACTCTACTATGTCCTGATTTAAGCGGAACCGCAGGTAGTCTAGTAGTTAGTTTTGTTATGTTGAGTAGCAAACGGATTTTTCGTCGTCTCACGTTGATTTTTTTTGGCCAGGACTATTATTCTGCCATTGATCCCATTATTTTAAAAAGATGAACTAAAATAAACAAGTACCACTTATTACTCTGCAGTTTACGCTATACATTGACGCCATAACTTTCATCAATAATAGAGCAAAAGAATATCTTTGATACTTGGATTTTATCGTCTGAACAATTTATAAAAGTGTTTTATATAAATTCCGATGAATTTGCTTTTCGAATACAACCCTTACTACCATAAGAGACAACTAATATTTGACAAATAAAATGAAATGCCGCTATTAGAGGACGTTCCTCTGGAGTAAAACTTTGAGACATTTTAAGATATTTACGTCATAAAAGCGCCTTTATAATGCTTTTACTTATCATATAACCTAATACAGTCAGTGTTTTGAGTTCGTAAATTAAATTTTGGTTTACGGTAACTATGTATAATATTATGGTTATTTTTAGTTCATTACAAACAAATAGATTAACTGTCGTGTGATGTTTTTAGTATGATAAAAATTACTTATAGAAAAATCTAATGTCAAACTCTATTCTTTAAGTTTTATTTAATAGAAACTACCATCTATCATTTGTGTCGCGAATTTTAGATTACTTACACAAAACCAAAGTCATTCATTATAATATTTTTCTTCTTACTTACGGCCATTGATAAATTTAAAAAAAAAACAATATCACTTAATATTAATTTTACGGAAGACAAGGTTGTAAGGACTTATTACATTGTCTGCTTGTAAGAGGCAAGTGTTGTAAGTGTCAAACTGTCAAATCAATGCGGTACGTAAATAAACGTGCGATTTAGAGGTTATTCAAAATATATGTTATAGATTTAAAACAAAATCGAAATGGTAAAAAAGAAGATAGATAACCGTATACGGGTTATGATAGAAAATGGTGTTAAATTGGGTCACCGCACAATGTTTCTGCTTGTCGGAGATAAAAGCCGTGATCAGGTAAATGATACTTTTTAATTAATTATAATTTTTTTCTAATTATTACATTTTATAATTATAAATTTGCCAATACATATTCATGTCATGTTTTATATTTTTACAATATATTAAGATCAAAATATTTAGGCGTTGGAAACAAATATTTTAGGATTTTTATAACTATAATTTTTTTCTAATCTAACCGTATTATAATTTTCGACACGTTTCATTACAATAAACTTCGTGTTTTGATCACGAAAACCGAAATCTGTTTCAAAATACTTAATTTTGATAATGAAGATAATTTCACAAGTAGTATTTTATACGATAAATTAATATTTTAATGTTTGTTTTATTGACTTATAAAGGTGCCGATATTGTACGATATGCTTGTAAAGTCGACAGTAAAATCTAGACCAACAGTTTTATGGTGCTACAAAAATAAGGATGAAGCAATAAGCAAGTAAGTAAATTATATTTGTATTTATAGATATATTTATGTTTATTATTAGATTTATAATAAATCGTAGATTCTATATAGTAAATGCATGTAAACATAGCTTTTTCTCTAATAAAAACTGTTATATCAGAAGTAATTTTATATAATAAAAATAAAATAAATTCTTTATTTATCCCGACAATTATATTAGTTGTACCTAATCTTATATTTTTATGTAAATTATTAAATATAAAATATTGTTATTATATTAAACGATGTCCTACAATAGATGCCATTTAAATGATTGATAATACTTCAGAAATTTTAGAAATTAACATTATTTCTGTAGATTATAGCAAAAAAGTGATTTTTTTAATGTCTTGTGAAATCATATGCTGTACCCTTTACTTGTCTTATGACTTTATTTAAATAATTAAAAACAGTTTAAGACTAATATTAGCATATTAGTTTTTTTTTTAAATGATTATGTTTATTTTTTATTACAATTGTTCTTTCCAGCCATGGAAGGAAGAGAGCAAAGAAAATAGCTGCAGGAAAACTTGAAGTATCTGAAGAGTCATTGTTTGATGCCTTCAGAGTGGCCACTACAATCCATGGAAGATATTATTCGGAAAGTCATGCTATGCTCGGTCAAACATATGGTGTGTGTGTATTACAGGTATGTTAAACTTGTTTTTTTTATGTATGCTTTAAGCAAAACTATATAATTAAAGGCAATCCCAAAATAAAGTTTTATTTATGGCTATTGATTTCTCTAACTATATATACAGTTCAGTAACTTCAATATGCCAATATTGAAATCACAATTAAGTGTAGCTCAGAATAGCTAGAACATATGCTAGTAAAGTCAAGACCAAAGCTAATTTAAAGATTTTTAATTGAATGTTTAGGACTTTGAAGCTCTCACACCAAATTTAATGGCTCGCACCATTGAGACTGTAGAGGGAGGAGGTCTTATAATATTCCTTCTCAAGACCATGGACTCTTTAAGGCAGCTGCATTCAATCACTATGGATGTTCATTCCAGGTAATGTAACCAATTAGGAAATCAATGGATACAACTTGTAAGTTATCCACATATTAAGAAGTTGTATACATAATTCATGAATATAGTTACCTATATGAGTATAAATGAAGTTCAAATTTAATAAAAAAAAATATTTAAATAAGGAACGAGTGTATATTTATTGTACAAATATATTTTTATAAAAGTTGTACAAATAAATTTGACTTATAAAATAATATGTACAAAATGTAATTTTAACAATAAGTGTAAATCAAATTGTAAACATTCAATATTGTTCAAATTAAATAACTTTTCCACAAATTTTGATTAAAAAAAGATGTATCATTTTCTTCATAACTGTATTTTTACCCTAGCAATTAATATTTTTGTGTTTGTCAAAAAATAAGCCTTTGCAAATTGTGAACACTTTACAATTTCAACTGGAGTTGATTATTCCACACATTTTATTGATAAAACAATAGTAACAAGTAAGACAATACATATATGTTCCTATGAAAACTTTATTTTTGTTTTTAACGAAAATTTATTACGAAATATTAACTGACAATGTTTATTTTTCAGATTTAAAACAGAAGCACACGACACCGTTGTCAATAGATTCAATGAGCGTTTCTTGTTGTCCTTAGCAGATAATCCCCGTTGTCTAGTTTTGGATGATGCGCTCACAGTTTTGCCTATTTCCTCAAAGACTGCTCAAATTGAACCAGTGGATGCTATACCTGAGGTATGAATATTCAATATTCTATTAATATATTTATAGTAGAAGACTGGTGCCATTTTTACAACAGATCCTTTTGTAAATTTTCACTCCATTATTTCTATTTATTTTTTATAAATTCTCTATTCTAACAGGACTGCAGAAATATGCCTTTGTTTTGTCACAATTTTTTTTTTGTTTTCACAGAAAATTAACCCAAAATTGACAGAGTTAACATCATCTTTATCTGACACACCACCCGCTGGGCCACTGGTTGCTTTATGTCGTACATATGATCAAGCAACTGCACTAGTAGCTTTAATAAACACACTTGCAGACAAACAATCAAGGTAATATTAATTATTCTAAATATCTTTCGTTTAAATTGTATGTCTTAAAATGTCTCTACTAACAACAAACTTTTTATCTCTATTTATATAGTAATTGTTTTTTTTTTTTTTTTTACATTAATAATGCATGTAATACAGTTTGTAAAAGCAATTTTTAATTTTCAGACCACCACATTGTCTTACGGCCGCCAGAGGGCGTGGAAAGTCAGCTTGTCTAGGTCTTGCAGTATCAGCTGCGGTCGCTTTAGGATATGTCAACATATATGTGACATCACCTCATCCTGAGAATCTTATAACTCTATTCGAGTTTGTTTTAAAAGGACTTGATGCATGTCTATATCAAGAGCATATTGATTATAATATCGTGAGATCAACCAACCCCGATTTTAAGAAGGCCATTGTAAGGATAAATGTCGCTCGGAACTCGAGACAGACTGTACAAGTAAGTGAAATTAAATTAAGTTATTTGTTTCGGATTCAATCAAAGCATGTTTCACTATTTAATTGCTATATAATATTCAATACATTGAAGTGTTCATATTGACTATCTGCAATTTTTATTATAGTCTAAATAAGTTTCAATTAATTAAGTTCTTGTATCTGTTCTTGAAACTGCCTTCGTAGCCTAGTGGTACGGGCGTGTGCTTTAGACACGGGGGATCGTGGGTTCGAATCCTGCAGGGATCCAACAGATTTTCATTGTTGTTTCCTAGTCGGTTAGGGCAATTTGGGCCGCTCACCCAATTGTCTGGAAAGTAAGATGATCCATGCGTCGGATGGGCATGTAAAATGTCGGTCCACCTCCGTATCAAACAATTTTCTGGATGTATATATACTAAACAATTATTTTGTTTCACCAGTATATAACACCGGACGATCACTCGCTTCTCGCGGCGGCAGACTTAGTACTAGTAGACGAGGCGGCCGCGATACCGATAGCCCACGTGTCGTCCGCAGCCAAGAAAGCGCCTCTAGCATTGTTATCCTCCACGGTATCAGGATACGAGGGAACCGGGAGAGCACTATCACTTAAGTTATTTGCTCAGTTGCAGACGGAACATAACGCCCCGCCACCTGTAAGCGAATGATTTTTTTTTTTCTAGCTTTAATCGTTAATCTATATGTTTTTCTTTTAATAGCATACCGATGACTTTGCTCTAGTTTTTTTTTTTACGAGACTAGAAGGTCATTAACCCTAAGTAATACGCCCCTGTTTGTTTTCTGCTAATTGGTTAATAAATTTATAATGTTATATTCTACCAGAAAACATAGACAATACTAAGTATCCAAAGTATGAATCGACATACCTTGTCCATTATTATTACATAGCCGCCTTCATGGTATAATGGTATTGGCCCTTGCATAATTATTTCATAGCGTTATAAAACCGAAACTCGTTGGTTCGAATCCTGCGGAGTCTCAAGTTGTTTCAGGCAATGCCGGCCGATAACCGGTCGGCTGTAAAGTAAGGTGATTCGTACGTAAAGTGGGCCTGATCTTTCTCAGGCGTCGGTTCTCCTTCCCATCGGACTATGAAAGTGAAAGAAAAGAGTACACTTGTGAACTATAATATCGTCTGATCTCTAATATATATCGGCCGCCGTTTTCGACATTGCCTTGTAGGACACATTATTAGTGGTAATAGTCCTCTTTCTTCGCAGATAAAACTGGAAGAGCCAATCAGGTATCGAACCGGCGACCCAGTGGAGCGTTGGCTGAACTCTTTACTCTGCCTAGAGGCACCGAGTCCATCGTTGGGCGTGGGTGCCCCCCCTCCTGCATCTTGCGAACTATTAAGGGTGAATAGAGACGCACTATTCTGCTACCACAAGGCGGCTGAGGCGTTTTTACATCGGCTCGTGGCTATATATGTCGCTAGCCATTATAAGGTATGTGTTTGTTCGATCAATACATTAACAGTTTTGACCAGCTACAGAAACTAGATGTATTAAAAGCAGAGATAACTTGACTATACTTCAACAAATTAGAATAATATTTATTTCTATCTGATGTTTGCTAATTTATTTCTTAACAGAACAGTCCGAACGACATCCAGCTGTTGGCAGACGCGCCGGCGCATTGCCTCTTCGTTTTACTCGCCCCCACACCACCAAAGTCCACCTCTATGCCCGAAGTGTTGTGCGTCATACAAATGTGTTTGGAGGGCAACATAAGCGACAAGTGAGTATGATTACTAAGTATATTTTGTTTTGGCCATTAACTTAAAGATAGCTGGGACTAACTCAGGCTACCCTTTTGTAGAAAAAATAAAATATATAAAAGTCTACATCTAGCAGATAATAAACACTCTTGATAATAAAATAAGTAGTCTTCGTAGTAACTGACAAAGATTATGCACCTAAATCAAACGGTAATGCCGCCACGACGTACATCGTTCTTATTGGTTGAAATTGACTATGGCAGCAGTATACTAATATAAGAATTTCTCGTCCAATGTCCCTCAATGTAATATGAAGACTTAAGACCCTTGACCAATGTGTATAGCCAGTGATAACCTACGGCTCTGAGCCGTGGTCCTACTCTGCAAGCTGTATTAGGAAGCTCCTAGTCGCTAAGCGAGCTAAGGAGCGGGCTATGCTCGGTATTTTACTACATGATAAAGTGCGTGCTGCAGACATCCGCAGAAGAACCGATCGGTATAGCTCGCAGAGTTAGCAAGCTGTAGTGGCAATGGGCTGGCCACATAGCTCGTAGAACCGACAACCATTGGGGAAGAAAGTTCTTGAGTGGCAGCCGCGTACTGGATTGTAATGGAATGACCTCCACGAAATGCAGTGACCCTTGAACCTCTTGACAGTTCACAGGGGTGGCCTATGTTTAGCAGTAGACTTTGTTAAACTATTATGATGATTATGATGAAGTTAGCTTCACATTTGTTTTTGATGACAATCATTCTGCATTATATAATTCTTGCTTGCTACTACAAAGTTGTATACATTTCCCAGGACAGTCCGCGACAGTCTAGGACGAGGAAGGAAGGCCGCTGGAGACCTGATCCCTTGGAACATTTGCGAGCAATACGGCGACAAGGATTTCCCTAAGCTATCCGGTGCAAGGATAGTTAGGATTGCGACGCATCCTTCGTATCAGCGGGTTAGTAAGGATTTAACAATTTTCTTGGAAGTTTAGAATACCAACTTGAGGTCAGTTTACTAGAAATAGCCAGAATTTGGTAAAGTTAACACTTCTATGAAAACAAATGATGACGATGCGAAACTTCAAATGATAAAGAAAAGCGAGAAATGATTATCAAAATTCTTTTTCATGCTCATTTCTTTTTCATTCTCCTTCTATGCTCATTTTTGTAAACAACTAAAGTAGCAAAATTAAAAAAAATATTACGTTACCTGATAGAAACATTTATATGGTGAGTCAAAAAGATGATTACTAAAAAGGCATAAAAAATTCCAAAAAAGATGTCTTCATTGCAATTTATAATCCTAAATACAAAGCAAAACATAACATGCAAAATAAACCTTAACATACTGTGTTAAGGTTTATATTGCATATAACATTGCTTTCTGACCTTTACCTTATAACTTTTTCATAGTTAATTTGGTCATGCAGTTGTTAATAGTGTAATTTTTTTAATTTTTAGATGGGTTACGGTAAACGAGCTTTACAACAGTTGGCTGCCTATTACTCTGGGGATATCCCTTGCTTGGATGAGCAAGATTCTGATGACGAAGAAGCCACAAATGGAAAATCTGATACTTTGCAAACAGAGACGATTGCACCTAGGTAACAACAGCATTCATTATATATATAATCTATAGTTAATGATTTATAGTGTTTACTTGTTGGTTTAAAAACTATATTGAGGTCATGCAAGTTATAGAGGTTAAGAAAACAAAAGCTAAGTTTTTTGATTAACAAAATCTCTATACTAACTCCTCTAAACGTGATTAAATTATGGCAACCGAAGATCAGTTAGAAGGAGTTGCCTGAATTTTCTATTTTAAAAGTAATTTTTGTATAAAAATTATTATGTTTTGTATCCAATAATGTTGCCTTCACAGAACTAATATTACTTTGCACATCTGAATAGGACTCTCTGTATTAAACAACCATAGCATAGTTTTTGGCGTTTTCTAATGGGAATCGATCACAATATTGATTATTTGCGCCAATAAATTTAATGTCAGACTTACTTTAGGTAAATTCTGTATCTATATATATTTTATGCCCATAAAATTTGACCATTAGGATTGAAACTATATAACTTTCCTATATTAAGTATAATTTTATTTTCCAGAACTAAACCGCCTACCCTTTTGAAGCGCCTGACAGAAGTAAGAGCTGAACATTTGGACTATTTGGGAACTAGTTTCGGTCTCACCGAGACATTGCTCAAATTTTGGAAGTCGTTGAAATATGTTCCGGTATATTTGAGGTAATAGAAAATATGTATAAAATTAAAGATTATAATATGATGCATAATAATTTTATTTACAAATTTAGTGGGGAAACAAGTTTTATATAGATAAAGGAGAAAATATTTTCCTTTGTGATTTCTTTGGAGAAGTTATGTTCATTATGCTCTGTCATATAGATATACATCTCTATTTTATATTACATTATTCATTTTGACTTTTGACACCAAACAATGAAGTTTTATATTAATGCATATGAAAGTTCACACGCATACATACTTGAATACGCGTCTTATTAATACAATTTTTCTTAATTAAAACTCGGATCTTTATCTATGGTCTATCTATAGTGCATACAAATATTAAAAATATATGAAAATTGTTTTTGTTGCTAAGTCATAGTATCGAGGTTAAAGTGAAAGTGTAATTTTAAGTAAATGTCAAGTACAAATTTACAGTTTTTTTTATATTTGTATTTTACAGTCAAAAAGCAAACGAGCTGACAGGCGAACACTCATGTATAATGCTGCGTTCGCTCTCAGAAGGAAATTGGCTCTCTGAATACAGTTTGGACTTCAGAAAACGTCTTTCAAGGCTTCTAGCTAGGAGTTTAAGGGGACTGCCCGCCTCTTTGGCTTTAAGTGCTCTCTTAAACGATACAGTGAAGATCGAGAAACCAGGTGAGTAATATTTCAAAATATATAAATAAATTCAGTTGACATTTTGGAATATCATTTAACTAAGCAAGGCTTGTACCATGGAATCTAGACGACTGTTAAATGCATACTAATTACTTTCGTTTTGTAATTAAATACAAGTGATATAGATAAAACACACAGATAGAGGAGAAGAGACAAGAGGTGGTAGGTCCGCCTTTTACAGGGTCAGTCTGGGGTGGCACCAACGCGGTGCCTATTTCTACCGCAAAACAGTAGTGTGAAAGCACTACTGTGTTCCGGTTTGAAGGGCGCCGTAGCACGCGTATTTACTGGGTAAACGGGACTTAACATACTATCTCACATAGTGTGCAGCGCGTTAGTGATACACTCGGTTTTGCTGCTGCACTTGATTTGACAATTGCATTTGATTCGTATCTAATTAAAGGATAACTTTATCAAATACTGGTTATTATTTCACAGCACTGACGAAGCACTTGTTGTCCGAACAGCTATCAGGGCATGATTTATCTCGTTTGGAAGCCTATTGCAGACAACAAGCGGACTATCGCCTCATAACCGATCTGCTATCGCCCATAGCTCATATAATATTCCACACGAAGGTGTCTGTCAAATTGGACGTCGTGCAACAGGTTGGTCATGACACGGAATATTTGAAAATAGATATTGCTTTCTTTTTTAAGTTGTTTCGGTAAGGTCCATGTCATCATCATCAGCCTTTGATAGTCCACTGCTGGACATAGGCCTCCCCTAATGCACCCTATCCATTAGGGGGTTTTTGGATGGTATCCCACCACGCTGGTCCAAAGCGGCTTGGTGGGTGGACCGACTTTTTACATGCCCATCCGACGCATGGATCATCTTACTTTTCAGACAAATGGGTGATCGGCAAAAATTGCCCTAACCAACCAGGAAACAACAATGAAAATTTGTTGAGTCCCCGCAGGATTCGAACCCACGACCTCCGGATTCTAAAGCACACGCCTATACCACTAGGCTATGCCTCCGTAGCATTCCATGTATGTATGAAGATATTATAAAAAGCTTTTTAAAGTAATCTTTAACTTAAAGTTTTTATTAGTTACCGTCGCAAAACAACTTTTAGCTTTGTTTGTTTCTAAATTGAATGCATAAATTGAAATCTTGCTTGCAATTTGCAATTACTTTCCATGTATAATTCTAATCTTATTTGGCTCTTATAGTAGGCAGTAGGACTTGGATTTTATTATATATTTAGTTGTTACTTATTATTACCTGTTTCTATTACTCATTCGCCCCCCTGGCCTAGTGTTATTAGCGCTTATTATTCAAACCGAATGACGAGGGTTCAAATCCTGCGAGTAAACTTTGTGTAATCGTTGTTTTCTGATTGGTTAAAACAATATGGGCGTATTCATGCGTCCGTTTGTCATGAAAACGTGGTTTTATAGGCCACCTTCGGCAGTCGTTATAAGAGGTCAGGGTGTCCAAATTTACTGACAACTAATTCATTCATCGAATGCCGTTAACTTGTGTGGTCGTGGAGGTCAGATGCCAGTCGTCCAGCGTAAAATATATTATTAAGCTAAAATATATCATTTCAACGAGTTTACTGCGAACCTATAATAATTTTGATAAATTACTAGGGGAGTCATTATTAAAAAATAATTATTGTATTTCATCACTTTATTGTTTTCTCAATTTTTTTTTTAATTCCAGGTGATATTCGTCGCGATGGGCTTCCAGATGAAGGACGTGGACGACATAGCTTCTGAATTAGGCCTTCCTGGCTCTCAGATCCTGGCGAAGTTCTACGAGGCCTGCAAGAAGATTAACGCCTCCCTCAACTCAGTTCTAGAAGAGTCCGCGGCTAAAGAAATCGGCATAGAAGATAAAACAGCAGAATTGCAAACTGACGAACCTCTGAAGCAGAGTTTGAACGAAGAATTGTCCAAGGCGGCCAAGGTATTGACTGGTTTGAATTTAAATTGTAATAAATGATGTGTGTTTGATTGGTTTTATTTAAATTTAAAGAGTTAAACTTGCAATGTAATGCCTGTAATGATCATTTTGTGGCAGTATTAATAAATGAGTAGGCACAGTTAGGATAAACTGTTAGGTACAGTTTCATTTATTAATACTATGCTCAAAGCAAAGATAATATAGAATTGTGAATTGTAGTGTAAACTTGTACAATAATGTAGTGGCTTCTTGTGCTGTCGTTGTTAGACGATTGTCGCTATTGACTTGTTGACAATTTATTAATAAGAATCAAAGACGTGTTACTATATACTTTGCTATAGATCATCATAAAATTTTGACCAAGGTGTATAAGAGTAAAATTTAAATAACACAACAACTACTGAACTAAGCAATCTTATGTAAAAGTATTTTATAAAACTTAAACATTTCTATATATTGGTGGATTCAATACAATGCACAAGTAAATAATTATATATGGAAATTTAAAATTTTATTTCTTGACGACTTCTGTCACCGTAACTAACGAGATAACTGTCGCTGTGAATCGTAGTAAATTTACAAACAGTTTAATATTTGACAGAGCCTTACCCTTCTTAGAACGTTTTTGAATATGTAGACAACCGTATTTTGGAATTTTTAATAACATATTATTTTATGTCTATTACTATTTAACAGGAATTGGAGCGAAAGCAACGCAAGGAGCTGTCCCGTCTGATGGGCGAAGATCTAACCCAGTATCGAATCAAAGGAAGCGACCTCGATTGGAATCAGGCCCTTGCCACCTCAAAACAGAAGAAACTGGTTTCCGTTAAGAGGTATATTATTATTTTTTAATTGTTAAAAGTGTTTGTATAATTGTTAAAAGTGTTTGTATTGTATATATTTACTTGTCATTGTTCTTCAAAAATTTTTTCTAATTCAAAATAAAAGTGTATGACTGACAGTCTTGAGAATTTTGGTGCATCAATGTCTATACAAATAAAGAATGAAATACGACTAGTAGTAATATACTCTTATATTTATAATATAAGAAAATTAATATAAATAATTTCATCTACAGCGGTGAAAAGCGTTTGGGCGACGACAGCAAAGAAATTGACGACCTCATAGAATCGCACTCTAATAAGAAGAAGAAAAAGAAGAAGCATGTTAGAAATTGAACATCAATAAAGATAATATAATCAAATTAGTTTTAATTAAAACAAAATAATAAAAGTTAAACACGGTGGTTCGTTCTAGACTAATTTATTGGACCACAGAGTAATAAATGGCGTTAGTAGTAACAGATACTTTATACTATTTTGTTGTAATATTAACACTCCTAACAAAATCATGTATACATTACATATTATTAAGGCAATACACAAGCATTCTAGTGAAATATTTATGCTTCACAGAACCCAAGCTCTTAGTAAAATATCAGCTGGCATATTGTTTGTTTCAAGAATCTACTTTTATAAACATGTTTCACTGTTTCCTAACAAAATGATATCTTATATCTATGTGTTTAGACCTCCTATGATACACTGGATTCAAATTAACTTTGTGCACTTTGGTTATCGTTATACAAAGTAATAATTTCTGAATCGCCTTAAAATTTCAAACAAAAATTCTTTAAGTAAATGGCTTTACTAGCTTCTGACATGGCATGTATTCTGCCTCTTTGAGGACAATGCAACACTTTTGCTCACATTAAAAGATATAACAGAACCTGATAATTAAAACAAAATCCTGAAAAGATTTTCTATCACTTACATCTGAACCCCAATCTGCATCAACAAACCCTTCAATACAAGATCATCTTGAAAATACAAGACCATGACTTTAGACCTTTTAAATATCTTAAAATTTTTTAAGTGTTTCCAATGGGTTTCATCATATGAATTGTTAAACTGGCTAAGATAAAACCTATAATAATATTCGCCTGAGCACAGCTAATACATTAAATTGCCTATCAGTTGCCATATGGGAATATTTTTATTACAACTTTTATTCTGAGTTTTCTAAAGTTAAATTAATTTCCATAGGAGTATCAGCAGTCTTACAATGTGACATATTATATTTTCTAACAAAGTTTCTACATATTGTTCCTGATCAACTGTTATTAAACCTTTAGACAAGTTTACTCTTTAAACCTAAGCATTGCTTTATCTGACCAAATCTTTTATTTTAAATTTAAACTCAAACCCTGAACTAATAGGTTAGTTGCGGTATTACAGTTGGAAAAAATAAAAAATCATCTTAAAAGAGCAATTATTACTTTAACATTTCCATCAATTTAAAAAACAGGGTTCATATTTAGACTTTGTATACCCTTAAAGTCAAATAATCGTTTACCCTTTGATACCAAGCTTCAGATTGTTTGAGTCCATAAATGGCACGTTTAAGCTTTACCACTTTATTCATATTATTATCTTTATAATTTATAGGTTTTTCCATATACACACATTCATTCAATAACCATTGAGAAAAGCTGAATTACATCGAGATGACGTACATCTAAATCTAATTTACTGACAGTGAAAACATCAATCTTAAAGTAGTATAAACGAAAGCATAGAAAAGTCTCAGTAGTTATGCCCGCCTTTTGTAAAAAAACCTTTGCCAAGTCTTTACGGAACGCACTTACTAACACTGTCATATTTCTTTTAAATACCCACTTACTGCACACTGTAGAGTCATGGGCCTGTCACAGGTTCCCATGCATCATTCTTCCTGAATGATTCTAGCCCTCCTCCATGCCTCTCTCCATTGTTTGCTTTCAGGTCCATTTAAGGCTTCCCGAGTGAAATCCGTCTGAATCTTCTGGCTCTGTAATACAAAATGGTTATAGCAAATCTATCAGGTATTTTTCACCTGTTTTCTGTAACTTGATTCATATTTATGATTGACTCATCTAATTCTGATGTTGTACTATGATTATCACAGCCATCATATGTGTCACTTTACCCAAGAAGCACTGGTACATAGTGAATCCTTCTCATCATCAATATCTGTGTCATAAACTACTTTCCTCTTTTCCTCATGTTCCTGATCCTCCGCTGAATCTTTGCATTCAGGGGATATCCACTGTATTCTCAGCTTTCCATAATTATGAGATCCTGCTTGTTGTGACAGAGTTATTTTCAATTAATAAACCCATAGCCCTTCACATTCTCTGCATATCCAACAAAATGAGTTCCTTGGCCTTCTCATCCCATTTCAACCTCTTCTTCTTTTGGGAATTGATCATAGCTTTACTTGAAAATACGAACTGACTTAGGTTAGCTTGTTCCTCGTCCAAACTTCATATGGAGTCATATCATTCAATCCGTAACAACGACCGATTTCTAAATAAACAGAGGATGCACGGCTTCGCCCAAAACTTTTTGTAAACCCGCATCAATAATTAGACATCTTGCCTTTTCCACCAAAGATCTATTCATTCTCTCGATACACGCTTTTGTTCTGGTGTAAGGGTTAGTTCTTTGATGAATTGTGCCTGCGTTCTAGAATCTATCAAAGTCTTTTGCTGAGTATCACTATTATCTGTCCAAAACTTTAATTTTCCTATTTTTCTGGTTCTCAACCATGGACTGAAAAATCTTTAAAATGTTTAAATACCTTCAGACTTTGCTTCATGAAATAAATGAAAGCCATTTTGCTATAGTCGTCCACAAACAATACATAATACCTGGATCCTCCAATGGATGCATTCTCCATAGGACCACACACGCCTGAGGTACCAAATCTAGTATTTTCTGTGTTGGATGAGCTAGGCTGAAAAGAATGCTTGTCTGCTTCCCTTCAACACTGTACACTTATATTTGTCATATTTGTATCGTGTATGAGATACCTTGTAGCTCCATTTTCATTTATTCAAACTGGTACTGTTGATGTGCCCCAAACGTCGATGCCAGGTTTCACTGATGTTTTGGCTGTCGCTGCCAATATCTTACCACTTCCTTAGTGTATAATCTGTACACACCATCAACTTGTTCTGCCTTTCCAACTAGAGTGCCCTTGTTGATTGTAAATGTAGCAACATTTCTTGAACACACATTATTTCGTTCTCAATCAATCTACCACGAAAGAAGTTTGTGTTAACCGGTATGCAATACATCGGAAACTGTGATGTCGTATTCTCATCCTTCACAACTGTAAAATTATGTTCCATCACCCAAACAGCACCGGGACACGTTTTATTCGCAACTAGATCTCTTTGGTTTTATGTTCATAAGATGGATTGACAATATATTCTTTTCTCGCTGTCATGTGTTTATAGCCCCGCTGTCGATGTACCAATTATCGCAATTGAATTTTCCACCAAAAAAATAGCACTAAAAGCATTAGATTGTTTTTTTTGTTTGTTTCAATTTGTCGGACACTGATTTTTGTAGTGGCCCGTTTGTTTACACGATAACATTTTATGACTTGACAGGTTTTGAGTTTCTGCACCTCTGGTCATTTTTATGGCTACTATTATTCTTAAATTTCGACGATTATTCCGGCAAAAAACAGTCTCGAACTGGAAACGGAAACAGATCCAATTTCACCACACATGTCCATCAGCTTCTTTTTATGACATCTGCACTTATTTCTATGCCTGAATGTTCAGGCATAAGCATAGGAATAATTTTTCAGGTAATCCTCTAATTAATGCACCAACCATATCTGATATTTTGAAACCACCTTGTAATCGCTGGCTAGTTTCAACTATCTGTTACATACTGGGTCATCAGTCACAGTTTCCAAGTCGAATGTTGATGAGTTTACGCAAAACCAATTTTTCTTGTATAGCCGGTGTCATCGAACAAATTCTTCAACTTTTCCCATAAATCGTGGTTGTTGCGTGGCGTGTTTATGTGCACATCAATGATGGATCAATAGTGCACTAGTTTCGCTTTAGCTGCATCGTCACTGATTGGGCTTCAGATGAAGCGCTAATCTTCTGGTAATGGGACGCCAGTTTCAAGCACCAACACATTTTGTACCGCAAAAACACCATTCTTCATAGTTCTCGCGCCCTTCAATTTCGGAATGTTAGCTAAGTGTTCGACGTCATTTTAATAAAAAACCACAAGTATGAAAACTTTTATCTATAATAAGATTTTATTTCAGTGCTCATAACCCTAATAAGTTAAAACAGTGGTTCGTTTCATAGACTAATTTATTGACCACGAGTAAACTAAATGGCGCTAGTAGTAACAGATACTTTTATACTATTTTGTTAAATATTAACAAATAATAATGCTATCTAGTCCCTATTTCATACCTAAGCAAGTTAGCGCTTTTTGAGAAAACAACCCTTTCATTGTAAGTTGTTGGTTATAGTTAAATTTATAACTTAGTTACAGTTTAAAATATAATCTGTACTAATGTGTAAGGATGAATGAATTTAAATAATCAAAGTTTTAATTAAACTGCTAATGATGATAAAAAATTGTAGCGATTGGTAATTCCACCAAATAAGATTGTGTTTAGTTTGACGTAATCATCAGTCTGTGTTAGTGCACTGCTGGACATAGGCCTCCCCTAATGCTTCATTGGGGGTTCTTGGACCGTATCTCACGCTGGTCCAATGGGGTTTGATGGACCGACTTTACATGCCCATCCGACCCATGGATCATCTTACTTTTCAGACAATTGGGTGATCGGCCCGAATTGCCCTAACCGACTAGGAAACAACGATGACAATTTGTTGAGGTTTCGCGGGATTCGAACCCACGAAAGCAATTTGACGTAATACAATTGTTTTTATTCTAGAATTAATTGTCTGTGTTATAAATTATTTTAATTTTTGTGACACCTCACGTGGTGATATCATTTCTTAATATTTTAGGATATGCTATACATCATATACGTGGCTGCCTCTGTAGCTTACTGGTATGGGCTTGCTCTCTAAAATCCGGAGGCCAAGGGTTTGAATCCTGCGGGGACACAACAACTTTTCATTGTTGTTCCCTAGTTGGTTAGGGTAATGCGGGCTGATCACCCGATTACCTGTAAAGTAAAATGATCAATGCATCGGAAGAGCACGTAAAAAGTCGGTCCTGCCGGTCGTGCCGTTATCCACCCATCGGACTGTGACAAGTCGTAATCGACTGGAGAACATCATATTTGTAAACGTGGGATGTTTAGAAAAAATACAAATGCACTTCAATAATAATTTCTATAATTATTGTAATATAAAAAAGTGTCGGTACTTATTCAACCATTGGAATAGACAATAGATATTTCCTCTTAAACATAACAAATAGGGTGCGGCCGACGGCCCTGCTTACTTTGCGGGCGAAAGCGGCGCTTAAAAAAATATCCTTTGCTCTTTTGCCAAAACCAGTACGAAGGGCCGTCGGACCGCAATTAAATCTATAATCGTTCGATTTTCATTACAATATAATGTGATCTAAGAAAAATAATATACCCGCCTAGCGCCGTAGCGGGCATCTTGGTAAACAATTTCACACTATATTTATTTTGTCCCTGACTTTACGCGCGCGTTCAAATGGTCATTCGGCGGCCGACCTACAACTGTGGATCGTCGAAGAACATTGACTACGAAACACAATTTAAAACGTTAACATTATTAAAATTAGCATTTATTACCGTTAATTTCTGTTGCGCGCGCAGGATACTTCACAAAAAAATAAAATTAAGTAACTCCTTTAGTTTAGTTTAATCGTAACTTCACACGTTTAAAAATGAAATTCATTAGATTTACTTAACCTAATTACGATGCTAGACGAAATCATTAGAATATCTACAAATTAAATTATCATAGTAAATATTGTATAAGTATCCTGCTACCTGATTTTATAAAGCGACACTTATTTGATATTAAAATATAACATACTCCGGGTAGGCGTCTTTTGGGACTAACAACATATTTATAGATACAGTAATCGTGAAGGAATTGCAATTAGGAAATGAATTGGGATTCTTGGCACTTTATCTTACACTAAACAATCTGTGACATAGAAAAACATAAGGATGAGTTACAACAATTCCGACAGAGAAATATGATTTCCAAGACTTTGAAATTTCAAAGGAAGATATGACGGCTTAAAAAAAATTCGGAATAACTACGAAGTGGCTGAAAACAATATACAGCATTGGTAAAATATTGAATACACTTATATAATTCGTTCTACTTTCTTAATTGTGATATTACGCATTATAAAATATATATATATATATATATTTTAAAAAACGTCGAGAGTTTGAACTTAGCGTACGTACTTGTGTTAAGCAGTATACAGCGTCTGGTCTACAACAGGGACTTGAATAGGTACTCTATTATACATCTTACTACTTAATTATTTAGAGACACAAAAGCGAATCCACTAAACCTTATTGCCACTCTTATATTATTGCTACGACATATACATACCGATCTACGTATTTCTATATAATAATTTAATGTAAATATAATCAATAATCAGTTACAACATCCAATAAAACGAAATATGTTAAACATTATTGCGATATCTTCAACTATCATCATGAAAGGGGTTTAATCGAAACGTCAGTTTCCTCCGGAATTGGTGCACTTTGTTACAGTGCGTGAGATAATCAGAACATCTAAAGCCACCCACAAAGAGAATCAAATCGAATTTTGTGACAAATAAATATATATCGTGAACCGTACAACTTGTTCGAAACACTTGCATCCAAACGAAATTGGAGGCTGACCGATATCTCACTAAGGCACAATTTAAGTTTCCACTTTGAACTTTTTTTTCGACTATAAAATAATCAAATTCAATTCACTCCACCTCAGACGTGAGGCCTTTCCCCACTTACCTGTCGTGAGAACACAGAACCTGCTGATAATCGTGCTGCATATTGGAGCCTTCAATTTTACAATCGACATCTATTAATATTGCTCGATATTAAGGCATTGATTCAAGCATAGTTACCCCCCAAAAAGCAAGTTTGCCGAAACGTGAAAATATACATATACGTTAAAGTTACCTTCGAAATACTTTAACATGGATAAAACATTTGTTTTAATTTTAAAATATCTTTGGTATTCCATTTAGAATAGTGTCATTCGAGGCGTTTAGTAAAGCGGGCTCAGGGATTGAAATGTTCTTGTCTCATATTTGGTCCTCTAAAGCTATTCTAGATGATAGTTTTTATTACAACAATTTCTTTTTACCAGTAATCTAGAGAGTTTTCACATAAATTTGAATAATATACTTTTAATTTTTCTTAAAAATCATTATCGGCATTCCTTAATTTTCTCAATCCCGAAGTAAGCCCGCCTCATATCAAATTATTATATGTAATGCTGCGTAGAAATATAGTATATATTCTTATCTATCGTATACAAAAAGCGTGTATTAATTGCCGTTAGAAATTCACACTCCGTCACTAATAACTTAGCCTAACTTTAGAATGTTTTACTCGGAAGTATGCGATCGAATGTATTAAGTGAAGTCGCATCTTAAAAATACAGTACGGTAAGCTGTACACATATACGAGACAAATCTACTGCAGATGTATATTCGTATCTAATACAGAAGTCTAATTGTAAATCGCTTCCTCCTAATACTCAACCCGTTACGCTCTCCGTAAAATAATTAGTAAACACGAATTGGCTGTTGTTGAATAAAGTCAGTACAAGTTCAGTTATATTTTGCTATTATAGAAAATGATGTATTTCAAAACTTAAAGTTAATAATCCCCCCTATTACGCAGTACTGTCCAGTTACGCAAGAATTGACAGAGTTCAATAATTAACTTGCACTAATAGATCACTAGTTTAGTCCAACTCTACTACGTAAGAACGTTAAAAAACCTCACAGATAACCTCAAATTGACCGTTTCAAGTTGGTTTTGTTCGGCGAAAAAAAACCAAAAGCAAAAAACCAAACAAAAGGAAAATAAGGTAAATAAAGAACCAAAAATATTCCATACATAAAAATTAATGTATTCTATTATCAATAACGTAGGGTATAGTTACACAAATAATAAAATTAGAGGAAAACAAATTTATACATATTTCTTAACTCGTATATAATAATAATAATAATAATTAAAAAAAAAACAAAATTATACATGCTATCAACACAAGACTACTTAAAAAAAAAAGAAAACAGCATTTAATTTTTTTTTACAATTTCCTAAAACAAACCGCCAGTTTCACCATTCAACCAGCGCATACTTGTTCATCTTCCTTAATATAATTAATTAATTGTCAATACAAAAAATTTGGTTTCGATTTTAGGGAACATTCAAGATTGAGACATTACTAACATCTCGTGGTACCGATAATATGATAAACTGCAAACGGTTACCTTAATTGACGTTATGAATGCGAAACGGACATATTACGGACTATGTGACGCATTAGGATTACGCACAATTAAACATCGACTATTTATTGCTATTTAAGGGCACGCGATTTTACAAATTGCACCTCAAAAGGTTCTACTGACATGACTTACACTTACACTTCAACGGGCAACGAAACAAAAAAAAAGAGACTAACTAAAAAAAACTAAGAACGACAATGTAACAAGGAATAATCGACACGATACATACAGATACAAGAACCGAGTACAATACACGTGCGAGTTTTAAAACGTCAAAATTTCCAAATAAAAAAAAAGAAAATAATTAAAAACCATACAAATAAAAATTAATGAGCCGAAACTAGTAACGGGCCGAAATTAAAAACAATAAAAAAAACACAACAGATTAAAAAAAAAAAAACAAATAAATACAAAACGAGGAAATTCGCAGACTGAAAAGCGCGCGATCCGCGCGACGCTTTACGAAGACCGTTTTGATTAAGTAAACTTCGCTAGGTTTTTTTTTAAGAAAATAATAATAATAACAAATATTAAACATTTGTGCGAACCGTAAGTACCGAATTATAAGCGAAACGAAACAATTTGTGGTGGAGGAGGGGGAAGGATTTGAGGCGGGGGGTAAAGGCTTTTAAAAATATACTACCGAGTGATGGACTGCAGCTCTGATTAAACAGCAGGTAACTAGCGTTGGGTAATTGAAGAGGCCGGCGTATTATTACAAAGCGTGCTGGCAAATTAACACCGCAAGCGCCTCTACAAGGTCGAAACAGCTAGGGTTGCCACCGTCCAGAGATTAATAATGCTCAATACAGAAAAAGATATATATCTTCAACACTAAAAACTTTATAACCATCATAGAACACTCGAAGTTTTTGATTCAAGCGATGAATCAATACACGAGAACAAAATAAATATAACAATCGTATCTTTGTGTTTTTGAATAAAATTGCGATTGTTATCAAACGCAATTTTATCTGACCCAAAACTAAACTTGAATACACATATCATGGTGTAAATATCGAAAAGGCTTTTAAACAGGAATACAGAACGAACACCTTTTATATACATTTCAGCAATATTTAAGTGATTTACTATACAAGTGGCAACCCTGCTGGCGACACACACACACACGCCAGCCTACACACTGTCCCACACACACACAAACACCGCCACATTCCCCTTGTCCGCTTAACCATAAATATAGTTTACAATATAAATTACAATATAAGATTGAAAATTACACATCTCTTAGCAATTAATATATACAATGCGTCCGCGAACCATCGGCCGCTCCCTACAAACGCGTCGGACCTAACTCTCATACAATAAACGACCATACAAAACACCCTAGCCGGCGCCAATATGTATATCCATTACAAAATGTATAATATATGTATGTATTTATTTACAATCACAACATAAATTTCACGAGACAACCGATAAAGATGCATATAGTACGACGCTGCAATTCTCTAGATTTTGAGTCGTATTCAATCAATGTGTATGCTTTAATGTTTGTACTGTGATGCAGACAGTAGAAAAATAATCAATAAGCACGCGATGCGACATTTTTGAACACATCAAATACGTGGAAAGTTATCTAGCGTTGCTTCATGATAAAATAATATTATTGTCCATCCGTATTCCCTCACATTATTCCACGAATACGATTAAGTCCCCGAAAACTACAAGTTGATATGTATTATAAAATATTGTAAGTGATGCATTATGTTTCCTTAACGGAATGAGACTTTAAACTTTACTCACAACTTAAACTTCCACAAGTGAGTTATAAGCAAACGTTAAGCTAAACCCATGATAATTTTATAAATAATCAGTTATCAATAATTAAGCAGTTTCACGACATTTCCTTTCATTTCTCATTAAAAAAGGACACAACTTGGCGACAGAAAAAACTTTGTATTTAATTATTTTATTTTGCTTTTTAACCAAAAGATCGTGTTTAAACTTTCGTTCTAATCATATATAATTTGACATTATAAGCAAAACCATAAAATTATATAAACGCCCATATAAAGCGACAGACCGAAGTAAGTTTCACATTCGTAAGTACTTCAAGACGAGTAAGTTTAAAAAGGCCATTTAAGACGAGAAAATCGATATAAGCCACTGTAAAATAAATCCTACGATAAATCTTTAAATTGTGACGCAATACGATAAAAAGATTGACGATTATTTACTTAAATTTAACCCACGAAATTGAACTCTATTCCCGTTACAATAAGAACCTAAATGTACTGTACAGAGCCGATTCGCTTCGCGACCCCCAACAACATATATACAATATAATTTGTCTACAATTTACACGGTTTTCTCACATTTTTTTTGGTCAAGTTTTGGGTGTTGGTGTCATTAGTGTCACGCCATATCGTACGGATACGAGAATTCCCTTCAACTCCCGCGGCAAGTTTCGTATGGATATTGAATATTATTTTATGTACACGTACGGTGTGTCACGTACGGATTTATGATAGAACGGCCTTAGACTCGAACGTGTTGCGCGATCACTCGAATTTAAACACTAAGTTATCACTAAATAGATCTCAAATTACCATGTCACACGTTTACCTTCGATGCGCTTAAATTTCATTGCAAGTTCACTCCATATCGACATCCCTCATTCTCACATTTGTATGATAATCTCTGGCATTCCTTTACATATACAATATATAATTATTGCTGTACGAATTCAACTGTAATGCAAAACGACTTATTGTATATTACTCTTCTATATAAAACCATTTAATTTTGTAAAAACTCTATTGTAACATCGAAATTAAATATATATGATAAAGCGACAAAAATGTAGCGCCTTAATTGTAACGGCCGCGTGTTTCCTTTAAACATTTTTTTATATAGATTTTCAATAATATCCTCACACAGACCAATGCAAACGTATAAAAATATTAAAAAAATATATATATATCAATTTTTCCACAAAAACCGCATATCTATACCAAACAATAGACGCTCTATAATAACTATACGACAATATTTTCGTGTCTCAAATACTTTATGCAACTTAAGCGTAAATGTGTTCATATAATTTGGTGTTAACATTTAGGACAATTTTTTTTGTAAAACGAGAGGAGCGACAAAGATTTAAATGAAATCCAACATAAACACCGCTTGAGAATGTAAAAGCACTTACAAATGTGCATTTAGAAAGTTAATTTAAAATAACAAAAAAAGTGCTTTAATAATTTTTAACTAAAATTTAAGGACCGGAAAATCAACATGACTTTATAAAAATACATTTAAATTGTTTAGTATTTTCAAGAACTTTATGACACATATAACATTTCCCATTGTAAATGCGTTTACTTCTCAAATCGTGTGAAACTATCAAAACTCATACGACAGACCATAATTCATTATAATTATTTCGTAATAATTAAACCATCTCAACTTCTCTACAAGTCCATCAACAAGTGCAGGGCACTACGACACGATACGACACACAACCGTGTACATACGTTACAAAACCGTCGTTGTACACGGTGTACAAACATACGCGCACACTGTATTTTGTACACCGCGTGCGACCTTGTACACAGCGCACAAACACGTACACGAGTACACCGTAACGAATAATCCATTCACCGTACATTGCTTGTTTACTAAGCGCACATCATTGACATTTTCTATACATCGCCGCTTGGAATCGTGCGACGGTGTGGGCTCACGCATGTTCGCCATACACTGCCGCTTCGCTAAGGCCGCTCAAAGGTACACCGTGTAGAGGACGCGCAGTGGAGGTGGCGGTTCAGGGGCGTGCGGTCACTCGCGCGGCAACGCCTTCAGCAGCGAGATCGCGTGGCGCACGTACTGGACCAGGTGGCGGAAGGTCGAGAACAGGGTCAGTGGGCCGCACTTGCGGTCCACCGCTATGAAGAGGTCTGCGAATAAATAAAAAAAATAATACTATATAAATACTACAGGGAAAATAAATATTGAAAAGGAAGACATAAATAACCAGACTATTTAAAATATATATATATATATATTGGTTGGTTTGTTTTCTTTTAGATTTTGTAAGAAATGACAAAAAAGACTTATGTCGTTATCAATATAACGATCAGTAGCACTATAGTTTTGTAAAAATATATACTAAAACTTAGCAGTAATAAAATTGGAATAGTTGAAAACAACCAACCCATGCCACCGAGCGCAGATATACATCCAGCTTCCTTATTGGTGGATAACCAAACGTCAATCACCGAGTGACAGTAGATTAATAACAACACTACATAGGAGACCGCTACTTTACTTTCTATGTTATTGTGGTTACCTTGTTCGTATCTCATCCAAACAAAATTTTTTTCTAAGGGTATTTTAATGTATAAAATACCCTTACTTGGCTCTAAAAATGGTCCCAACACCTAAGCTTCATTGACAATGACCAAATTAAACACAGAATAATGAACCAACATAGAGTACACTATCCAGATAATTTCCAATCAGCACAGGATCCAATCAGAACAATCCTACGACTAAACATTCGGCAGACAACAGAGTATCTTACAGCACTAACAACTGAGCCGGGACCGTATGATGAAATGATGAAAGTTCATTCACACGAAACTAATATAATACAGATTAATAAAACATCAGAGGGTAAACTATACAGATCGCTTCAACAAGGCACAGGATATTGTCAATTCTAAGTAGGAACGCTCCGTTGAACAGAGTAGTAAACCAACAGAGTGTATACTAGAGCTGTAGCAAAGCGTACGAATTCGGTACTGAGTAACGGGTACGCCCTCGAGTATCAAAATGCGAAACGTTACTTACGAATCCAGATCGTTACTCCTATGTTTCGTATGTTTCGCACTTTTGAATGACAACAACAGTTACACTGTACTTAATTTAAGAAGTTCTGTTTTAAAACTTTTTAGTTTACGCTACTAGTTAATCACTGTCATAAGATAAGGTTTTATATAATTTAAAGTACTATAATTATTTTAATGCCATGAATTTAAGTGATGAATTAATTTAAGAAAAATATAGTTCGTAATTAGTTCAATCTTGTGAGACATTTTTTAAGCCTTGAATATGTTTTGTTTTGTATTTTATTTAAAACTATACACTTTATCTAAATTCCATGACCACGGTTTACTTTCTGTTATTTATTTAAATTTCAGTTTATTTATAACTTTATTAAAAATATTTTTTTTTTTTTGTTTTATAAGTTTTTATTATAACATATTACTTATATAAGGTTGTTTGATTTAATTTGAACAATTTTCAAATGATGCGATTTAAGACGTCATACCGAACTCGAACGCGATACGACTTGACTTGATGCGATGATGCGAAACGTGCGGGTACTAGTTGTCAAGGATACGAACACATACGGGTACGCTGGCTGTCGTTACTTTTACAGCTTTAGTGTATACAGTACCAAACGCTTAGACCAGAACTATACATTGTTACGAAAGAAACACAATGCAGAGTAATAAACCGGCAGAGAATAAACTATACAGATCGCTATAACACGGCACAAGATAGTGACAATTCTAAGTCGGAACGCTCCGATGCACAGAGTAATAAACCAACAGAGTGTATGCAGTACCATACGCTTTAGAACAGAACTATCCATTGTTACGAAAGAAACATAATACGGAGTAAGAAACCAGCAGAGAATAAACTATACAGATCGCTATAACACGGCACAAGATAGTGACAATTCTAAGTCGGAACGCTCCGATGCACAGAGTAATAAACCAACAGAGTGTATACAGTACCAAACGCGGAGCCGGAACCATACATTGTTACGAATCGCAGCACAGGTTAATAAACCATTAGAGAGTACACTGTACACATTACTTCAGCCCGGTACAAAGAGTACTGTATACACTGTATACAGTACCTATCATTGAGCGGCTACTATTGATAGAGACATGAAACAAACTCAATACAGAGTAATAAATTAACAGAGCAATCTCAAAGCTACGCACCTTGGTTAGCCCTCAGCCTGCACAGGACATCCGCCTGCTCCCACAGATCGTGGGCTACATACAGGAACGTGTAGTACTTGGTGAGCTGCAGCAGGGCGTGGTGGGCGTGGGCGGGTACCGAGTGGGCCAGCGAGCAGTAGCCCGAGGAGGCGAGGCCGCCCGAGCCCACCGAGCCCACGGAGCCGGCAGGCGAGGGCGTCGGGGACAGCGGCGAGACGGACTCGGCGCACGCGGGCTGAGACAGACAGGGGCGAGGTGAAAGTCAAGGGTAAGGTTAAAGTCAGTTGTAAGATTAATGGTGATGTTAAAGTTACCTTTAAAGTTAAATTCAGTTGCTAAGTTAAAGTTGACGGTACACAAAAAGTTAACTAAAAGATAAAGTGAATGGTGAAGTTAAAGTAAATTTGTTTATATATTTTTTTTACTATTACTAACGACATAAAGCGAAACTTTAAATAGTGAATTCGATGCAGAAAATATGCAACATAATATATTTTTAAAGCTTTATTTACTTGACGACAAGAAATGTTATTTTAAATTGTAACACTTAAAATGTTTAACGTTAGAGTATCAATACAGTACCTTTTGTTGGTACTCCTGCACAATCTTCTTGTATTCTTTGACTTCACGGTTGTACATTTTGAACATTCGCAGGTATAACAGCGCTTGAACTCGCAGACTGAAAAATAAATACATCGAATATAAAATATTGAGAGTTTGTGTTATTACACACAAATAAACACACTCACGCAAGCATGCACAACCACATAAGAAGAAAAAAGATCACATAACGCATCTTTTTTGTTGCGTTGCTGATATTCAATATTTACAGACAGAAAAACATATCGCTTTTGTCACCGATGACAAGACAATTGTCTACGCCAAAGTTATCTACACAACCACATGAAGAATTAATCAGTAAACAAGACGAAATGTAGTAGACGTAACGAATCATCTGCTTCCGTAGCCTAGTGGTATGGGCGTGTGCTTTAGAAACCGTCGTGGGTTCTAATCCTGCGGGGACTCAACCAATTTTCATTGTTGTTTCCTTATTGGTTAGGACCGATCACCCCAGTGTCTGAAAAGTAAGATGATTCATGCATCGGAAGGGCATGTAAAAAGTCGATCCACCCACCAAACCGCATTGGCCCAGCGAGATAAGATACGGTCCAAAAACCCCCTAATGGATAGGGGTGTATTAGGGGAGGCCTATATCCAGCAGTGGAATATCACAGGCCGATAATGCAACGAATCATCGTTACGTTATGCTTCACGCTGTCCACCATCCACCACACCTAAGCTATTTCTTCTCAATCTCAAGAATACTAAACCCCACGCACCTGAGTATATCCAGTTTGCTGAACGTGGAGCTGAACGTGGAATGGGGCGAGGCGCGGAAGCGTTGCGGCATCGAGTGTATCGACTTGATGTACTCTATCGTCTCCCTGTATATGGTGAAGGCCCTCTTCGTGTCCAGCTCGAGCTCCAGCACTCGGCCGGTGAGCACGAAGCACAGCACCGACTCCAGGTAGAGCATCACTCGGGTGAGCGGCTCCTGCTCGCGCTCGGCCGCGGTGCGCAGGCGGGCGGCCTCGCTCAGGTAGTATCTGGGTATTGGAGTATCACATTAGAGTAACGGTATCTCTGGTTACTGTCTCTGAAGCTTAGTGGCGGGTTCGGATTTTGCGGAGACCCAAATTGATGTTAAACAGTCGGTTAGGAAAATGCGGGCGTTTCAAATAATTGTTTGTAAAGTAGAATGATCGATTCTTCGGACGGGCACGGAAAAAATCGGTCTAGGGCCTGATCACTCTCCTGTTGCGTCGATTATCCATCCCATTGAACGGTCTGTTTCTATTTACTTTAGTTTATTTATCCAAAAAGTATATAGATCCTTATACAAGTATTACTCACTTGTGGTCGCGTTCCTCGTCGGAGAGCGCGTCGGCCGGTAGGCGCTCAAAGTACGAGAAGTAGATGGGCGTCTGACCGACGGCTGCGCGCTCCTGCGTCACGGCCACATCGACGCTCTGCCAATATATTATTATAATTAGGTTAGTGAAAGATTTTAAATTTCATAAAAACTATTGTCTAGTCAAGTACACAAAACATAAAGAAGTGCCATGATTTGCACAACTTACTGTTGTTTCTCTTTAGAAAAATACTTAACATGTATATTCCTTAATCCAATATTATATAGAATAGTAACACATTGCTGGATAAACGCATAACGATAAACAGTTTGACGATGATATACTAATAACATTTTAACTAATACGTGTTGACATTGCTGTGAATGAAATTTTTAAATTATCACTATAGTTTAGATCTAACTTGTCTGTGATGAATTCGGTATAAAAGCAATAAAATCTAATGTTAAACAATAAAATAAAAGCAAATGCGTTCTTTTTGGTAAACAGTGGCTTCGATACCTATGCGATGTGTAACCAATAAAAATTTATGGCACCAATTGAGTTTGATATTAGACTTCGTGTTCATAAATTCAATCTCTAAATTCGCTTCATTATAGCCCGACACTTAAGGGAAACGTTGTATCCTTCCATATCTTTTTGTCTACGGTGACGTGTTAATACATTAAAATTCTAGGTAGATCCATACCGTATCTGTCGGCGGCGTCGCGGGGCGCGGCGGGGCGGCGCGGCGCGGCGGCGCCCGGTGCAGCGCGCACCGTCTCGGGCCGCAGCCGGCTCAGCGGCACGCGCACCACGCAGCGATGGCGAGCGCGTCTCTCCGTCACTGCGGATGGGGCGCGAATGAGCGAATGCAAGTGAGAACGTTCCATTTTCAAAATTTTATGGTATTGACTTTTTAAACCAATGCGATAGGCGACAATAATTAAAAAAAGTTTTATTCCAATTTTAAATGCAGGGTTAATTAATCTAAGTGTTGTTAGTGTATGTATTGGTTCATAAATGGAAATACTGTGTTCCAATTTTAAATCTAGTGAAATTTTGATGGCCTTATTAGTATAAGAATATCACAGTAAAGTATTTATGTAGCAAAAACATTTGCTTACCATTGGAAGAAGCTTCCTCTAGCCTTTCAGAACCTCGACCGGACTTTAAACCGGAACCGACGTCTGCCTCCACATAGATACACGCCATTTTATCGTTTTGTATCCGATCCAGCGTCGTCTTGTCCCCTGGCATCTCCATCGACAACTTGTCGGCCGACAGTCGTTCGTGCGACATTTTATCGCCCGACAACCGTTCCAGCTTATCACCGGAATGCCGATCGATGGACATCTTCTCAGCAGGTATCCGCTCATTCGATAACCGCTCCGTCGAACGCCTCTCGCCCGATTGCAGACCGACCGTCAGCCTGTCGGTCGCTAACCGGTCGTTGTTCGACATTCGATCGTTCGCCAGCCGATTAGAAGGTAACCGATCGGTCGGCACACGATCGATTGGTATCCGATCGGATGGTATTCGTTCGTTGGGTATCCTGTCCATCGGCAGGCGTTCGCTCGGTATCCTCTCCGGCGCTAAGCGATCGCCCGCCGTCCTCTCCGCCCTTTCCGAGACAGCGCGCTCCGCCATCCGTTCGGTTTGATAGCGTTCGTTGACCGTTCGGTCAGGAAGTCGCTCGTTGGCCATACGCTCGGAGCGGTCGCTAGATCGGCGGTCGTTCGGGAACCGATCGCCGGACGCACGTTCGTTCGACATCCGATCGGTGGGTATGCGATCGTTCGACGTCCGTTCGGTCGGTCGGTCGGGGATGCGGTCGTCGGTGCGCCTGTGGTCGGGCCGTTCGATCGAGACGCGTTCCTGTATCCGTTCGTTGGCCATCCTTTCCTTCCCTCCTTCTGGTGGAGGTTTCCGATTCCCGAGGCGGAGTTACTCGAGCAATCGCCTCCTCGTTGCGTCGCTCGTTGGAGCGCTCCCGGTGCCTTCGATCCTCGTCGTCGGCACCCGATTCGGGGGCGGTCACCTCGATGATGGTCACCTGCCCCTTGCCCTTTCCGCCCTTCCCCTTGCCGCCTTTACCTCCTTTGCCGCCGCATTCGTCGCCCTTTTTAGGAGTGAACACCTGAAAATACAATATCATTTCTTAATGATAAATGTACACAGGTATTAAAAATTACGCTCGAAAATTTTTACATTTGTTTTAGTACAAAAGATCCATCTCTTATTATTAAATAATGTGACACGAGCATAAGGTTGTCCTACCGCTATTAGGACAACCTTATACAATCCGGTATATTATACCACACACGTTCCACCTTGCCAACAAACCCGTGACCTTACCTTCCGGAAGATGTGCGTCTTGGTGTCCTGCAAGGCGTGATGCTGCGGTGGATCCGGCTCCTGGTCGCTATCGGGGGCGGCGGGCGAGGCCTGCCTCTTCGGGGGCCTGCCTCGCTTCTTCTTGGCCGGCCTCTCCTCAGAGGTGCGCTGCTTGGGCGGACGGCCGCGCTTCACGGGCGCCGAGCTGGTGTTGGCAGCCGGCGACGCCTGTGTGCAAGGTTTGTGAGTACATAAGTATGATGTTTGAAGACGATTTATGTTAGAGATCGGCCAGCTACGTAGAAGATATTGCGCACGATGCACGTGTACGCACAGGTGCACTCTCTCTCTTTCTTTCTTTTTCTATCTATCTCCTTTTACCCTAATAATCAGAAAAGACGGATACCGACACGCTTACTTTACATGCAAACGGCTAATTAGCTCGCTGTGCCTTAACAAACTATAAAACAGCTATGGATAGTCATTGAGCCCCAAACCACTAAACCCTACTGCCTCAGTAACCATGGAAGTAGCTACGTATATCACAAAGTAATTAATTAAATTCAGCAAACGTTTGCCTTCTAAAGATAGAATAAAAGTACTAATCTAACATATCTTTAACTAATTGAGTACATTTCATATATTCAAGACTTAGTACAGTCTCAACTGTCGAACATTTAGGTATGTCTAAACTAATGAAGTCTATTCTATAAAACTAATACTGAAACCAGCAAACGACTGACCGTATTGTGCGAGCGCGGCGCATCCTCATCGCTGGAGGCGGTCGATATGCGATTGGCCGCGGACCTCCTCCGTCGCACAGCGCCCGGCGAAGGGGACGACGCCTCCGAATCGGACAGCTCCGAAATAGGACTCTATAATACATAAAAATAAAGTTAATAATTGCTTAAGACATTAAAGAGGCTTGTGCGAAGACTTCTTACTGACAAAGTCTTAAAATATCTTGGACTATATCACAAAAATGAAATTTGATTGCAAATTCATAGGACCAATTTTGACAAAGTCCCATGAGATCGGGTTCTAATCTGGCAATGTCTCTCTCAGTCCATAACAATCTTGACGTAGGCAACTGGTCTTAACTGAACGACCAACGTTTCTTTTTAAACATTCGATGGATCAGCATATATAACTTTCTAACCGATTCAGAAACGTTAACGCTTACCGTTTTCGACAAACCTACCTAAACAAATACCTCAAGAGTATCAGGCACTTGCATCGAGCTTTAAATCTAAAACTAGAAACATCACCAGCAAATCTAACCTCTATATTTACAATGTTAGAAGCAAGATTCCCATGCAACGCGCCGACCGCCTGCCACAGTCTATCCTTGAACCGTAGAAACTCTTGGTACACCGCTATCCTGTCTTCACACGGCACAGAATTCAAACAAGCCTCGAAATTCCAAAGACAACAGCGCAGATTGTACTTTAGTGTTGCCAGATTGATCCATTTTTGATAACCGTTACTGGCAACACGCGATTCTCTCTTAATACGATGCATTTTAACTTCTCTTACAATGTAATCGCCGTAACGTTCGAGTTGAACTGCGACAATGTTTAATAATGTACCTAAGGACTTGGTTTATGCTTACTGAGCAACCCTTTAATGGGAATTGTTTATGTTGCGCAATCGTACACATGGGAAGGATAAACAACCACATTGTCGCGACAATATTTATGATAAATTAATAGCTCATTCATTCAATCAATTATTATTTCTTGCAATATAAGCTACAGGGCAGTATTTTACGAATTTAGGATCATTGCAGGTAAAGTGAATCAAGTCCAATCTTATAGTATTTTCATTGTTAAATTAAAAATTTGTGGGAACCTAAGATTTAATACCATTTGTAATATTTTGACTTTAATAAATCTATTTTATTGATGTTATAATAGAACTTAAAGAACTTATTATTGTAGTGAAAATCTGACATTCAATCTTTAATTGCATTTCAGTGACAACCCTATTTCACGAGATGATAAGGTCAAGCTCAAATAACATTTAGTACGAACGCTGACTAAGTAAACAGACATAATACATTATAAAAATAAAACAACATAAATAAACACGACGCATTCGAATGCTGAATCATTAGCGATAGAGCCACGATGACTCTGAGAAGGCCACAATCGAAACATAAAGAATATCGGAGAAGGCTAGATGCTGATGTTTAAAGTGGTAGGTTCCTTTACTATTATATAAATAATTAATACCATAGCCACACAGTATTTTAAATAAATACTGAACAAAGACTAGATTAGACTAATTGATAGCTCAGCTAAAAGCCGATTACCTATATGCGTGTGAGATTAAAGGGACTGTCTAAGGCAGTGTCACCGCGGTACCTGTTTCTACCATGAAACACTAGTGTAAAAGCACTACTGCCTTTTGGTTTAAAGGGTTTGGTTTAAACAAAATCATTCCGTGTCACGTTCAGGGCGTATAAACCACATCAGGTAAAGATCCCGTTAATCTCGCTACTACTATTTTCAGTAATTTCAAGGTATTCCTTCGATAGGTAAAGTAGCTCTGAAACCACTTTACTGCTTCTTTACTGCTATCCATAAAACTGCATTTTGGGTCAAGTATGTTTATTCAATCGAAGACCCTTGAGGAATACAACTCGTCACTTCATTCAAAATAGAGCGTATTTATTCCGTCGTGTGCTACATTTCACATGGGCCCATAGTCTGTCTTGCACCTCACCATCAGGCATCAGCTTTTAAAATGAAAGATAAACACTCACCGGTTTCCCCTTCCCATCGTCGAGCGCGGTCCTCAGCTCCTTTCCAGCATCATAGCTGTTCTCTGGAGGGTTAGCAGGCGGTGGTGCGAAGCTGCTCAGACTCCACGAGGGACGCTCCACGGGCTGGGCGGTGGGTGCCGGCGCCCGGTCCGTCGTGGACTCCCCCGATGAGGTCTCCGATTCGGAGTCAGAGGGAGGACTCGCTACCCGAGGTCGGACTACCGCCGGAACCGATTGGCGAGAGGAGACTGGAAATTGGACGGATACGTTAAGAACGTCGATGCTGGTTATAATTTGGGTGAACGCCTCTTAATCACCTCAATAATATCAAAATATGACACTTGCGGGTGAGGAATATTATATGCCTCTATATATTATTGCCTTGATTTGAAATCAAATCATGGCAAATTACAATCAAAGATATATTTGAAACGACGCCTGAATAGAAAATTGCCACACCGGGAGCGACATTAAGTAGAAGAGTCGCGGCAACATGGTAATTCAGGACTTTTAAGTAAAAATTTGCGAATACTAAGTTATTAAAATTTTATTTAAAGCTGACTGCACCAAATAAAAATTTGCGAAGCGAGATAAAGAACAAGAGTCGTGGCAATTAATCACTGGGAAAGAACAACAATAAGATTATACTAATTCGTACACTTTTGTTTTGCAGCTACCCAGATTCCTGCCTAATAATAACGTAATTAAAAGTATGCTTAATGCTATATTAAAATAAGTCGTAGATTTTGGACGGTGCTATTTGGTGAAGACGTCTGATCTTTCTGGCAGATATTCTTTACTTTAACGTAAAGTGTTACAGCAGGCCTCACGCGTAACATTTCCCAGTCTAGATTATATGTCTATAATCTATGCCTAAGCAACATACCACATTAAGACAAAAAAATATTTACTACTATTTGTAGAGTATACATCCAAATAAATAGGAGCAGTCACTAAGTAAATTATAGGTACTTGACACCTCTATAACCTAAACCCAAAAGGTATAAAGCCATCACGTTTCAATAGGTTACACTGTAAACAATGATTAGGTGAAGGTACATCACATTATATTTATTTCAAATTAACCTGTACACGTGTGCCAACACAAGCGTCCATAAAAACGACATACGTTTGAAACAAGCGACTTGCACAGAGCTCACGTGTTTATGACACGTGGCCATTAACACACGTATTTTTTACTTAATGCGCACTAATTGAGCAATAAATTCAACACACGGGTAAACTGTTCAGCATCAGAAATTGAAAGTAATTAAAACTAAAACAGTACCTCTTATTACTCTACTTGATTAACTGCAATGTACAGCAACCAATCAATGAGTCTAATAGCATATTAATTGCTTGTGTTTAAAACAAATTTAAACACTTGATATCATACTACAGCGCTTAAATAAGACGTCAACCAACTATAATTGAAAAGGCAAGTCGATGTTTTATGACACATTTTACTGCATTTTACCAAGTACATTGTAGACATCAAGTATAAATAATATTAATAAAGAAAACGTTGCAAACTTTCAATCATAACCGTTGATCTATTCAAGGTGGAAAGTTCTAGAGATAAAAAACACGTACGGTCCAATCCTTGTAGTGGTGGCAGCCGCTACCTCGTCATCACTCTCCGATAGGCCAAGGTCCTTGTTCACGACCTCACTGTAATTGCACACGTAAAAAACCTTAATAAACAGAAAACAAATAAATAATAATATCTACGCCAAATATAAAATTAAATCTCGGCTGAAATGCGGTAAACGGTCTTTAAAACCGCCTCGAATTGTTATTCGCTACGAAATGTTACAGTGGTGAATAAAGTCATGTATACCTTTTAACATTAATACAATGTTAACAACAATTATTGTACAAAAAGAAGATAAAAAATCCTTTCAACTAAAAATAATAAAATACATCTATGTTTTTAGTAAAAACAATAGGTTTGTTATATAAAAATCATGTAGAGGCGCTTGGCATCTCAACCAAAGACACAACACACATTTACAATCCACAAACTTCTTTGATCATTGAGGTCGATTAAATATGAAGTCATCGTCATTAAAAGTATAATTTTGTAATTATAAAAATACTAATAGTTATAAAAATACTCACGGCGAGACGGAACTCCTAGAGTTTGATATCCGGTTGTCGAGACCTGAAAAGATGAAAAGAAAAACGTTATTTAAGGTCCACAACAATAATAGGATTATTACTTGTATTTTCACCAAAACAAGTGTAAACATTTTATAGCTCACATCAAGGCTCCAATCAAGTACATAATATAATACACAGAATTATCAAAAATCAAAAACCATACGTTATCCCAGTGTAGAAGCTGTAAAACCCTAAACTTTATAACTCTGACAATTTTATCAAAATCCGTTTATTCCTAATGGTTATTTTTATAAAGTTGCTCTACCGATAAACTTTTTACAAACATTATTCGGAGTTATAGTACTACCACTTAACATTATTATTGCCGTTACTAAACAAATATATAAAAATTGCAGAACAGTACCTCCTAATCGCAAACTCCACAAAGATTGCACTACGTCGTCTAAACGATTGACATATTTATTTTTCAAATTACTCTTCATTTGGTAATGAACACTAATACCAACATAAAAATAACACAATGCACAACATTGCAAGAGCCAGATTGTCATAAAAACAAACACATCTGCCTATATTTCTTAATATCTTTTAAAGATAAGCTTTCCGCGAAAAACAAGTTGCACTTCGCACAAAACGCTTCCGCAAAATGATCACCCAATCCCCTTGCCCTTGTAGAATGTTACCGACGGCCGATGTTTGCCGACGTCAGCAATGTGAAAACAATTCAAAACAGCTTACGGCCAATTAAGAAAAGTTTCCAACTAACTAAATATAGAGTCGTCATTTCTCAATAACAGACTTAATATAAATCGTTACATTTAGAACTTTACTTTGACTTCTTTTAATGACGTCTTATGATCCTGTAATGAAACGACTGATGGTGACGTAGAATATTGAAATAAGTTTCTTTTAATCAAACTTGACTCGCTTTTTGATTACGTAGCGATTTCACTATATCAGGCATTTTCAGGTTGTTAAACAAAACTACTATATCAGGCAAATACTTATTAAGTTAATTACAATTTTTCATATCAAATTAAATCTGTTACTTGCATAATAATAAATTTAGAATTTTTTTGTTAAATTTCCATTCGCATTAGACTAATTGTAACGTAATATTGGTTTTCCTTCCATGTTTATATTCTACATATGCATAATCTTAAATAAACATTTTATGCAACAAACAAGTAGTTTCAAGTTATCGCAAGGAACCAAACAAGCAGGATAACAAATTATGCAAAAGCATAGATTTAATATTCATGAAATGTATATAGCACACGCATACTCGTTTATACTCAAAGATATAATATTTACTTCAAAGATTATTGCAAAATGTACAGCAACACAAGTGCCTGTAAGTGTTCATGTGTGTTTTGCACTTATACAACAAACGACGGCGACCGAATATTGTAGGACTTCGGGTCAATATTTACAGTGAATCACCAATGCATTTTCATATTAAAGCCTGAAATATTGACAAAACTACGATACACTGTATTGACCGGTAATTATTTACTCCCTCACTAAATAAATACGCATATAAGGCTTTAGTGAACAAAGAGATAGGTCCTAGTAAGGCAACGTAATGAAAATGTAAGTATGATTCAAAGCAAACACTGATAAAGTAGCAAATATTGAGCTGCAACATAAGTTGTATCCTTCTAAGGCAATAAATGTAAAATAAACACCGAACATTTTACGGCGCTCATTATAATAAAACTAACAGACGCTTAAAATAAATAACATTTGTGCAAAATCTTTTAAGACGACGGTAAAACAAAGTAATACTAACAATATTTTATGTTATAGAAGCTGTTTTGCATAAATTCTAACATTACAAATAAAAAGTATGTTCACTTTTGTAAACTTGTTATATCGTTTTGCCGCTCCTATAGTTCTAAGTGTAATGTTAGACACACTCTAAGAACTTAATCACTGACTAAGTAATCAAACCAAAAAATAGTCAAATTCAAACATATTCTTATCAATATTTAGAGTCCAAACAAACAAACAGACCGCATCTTAAACTTTATCATATCAAAATAGTACAGATTCAAAAACATTAACAATTACGCGATAGCAACATAGCGTAGATTCGTATCCATGTTGTTTCGGGTCGTTTGTTTACTTGGGCACTTAGTAGTTGAGTAAACATCGCTCTCATCATGGGTTCGTTCCCCGGTCGATACCGTGTTGACTTTGTACAGTAAACGTTCTCCACCGCGGGCTCTGATGTAAAGTAGATTGTGCATTTAATTAAAATCTCAAATCGGTACATTCCATTGCACTTCTTAATAATGTCACACACCAAATTGTGACCTTGTTAGCGATAATTCTGAATAATGAGTGCTTTTTGATATGTATTAAAAAACTGTTCGCTACTTGTGTATGTTTAAATTAGGCCAAGGTACATAACTAAACAAGTGGACTGCGAAAAGTACGTTTATAAAAACTGAGCACATTTTTTATTAAAAAAATTACGTAACAGAAACTCATAAATGTATATATTCAAGGTATATATCGTAGATTTGAAACAAACAGAGTTATTGCTCTTAATATTTTTTTAAGTTATCAATAGTGTTAAAAAACGCATATTAATAAAATAAAAAACTCCAAGGAAAAAAAGTTTAAAAAGACGCATAAGAAATAGAAACCGAGCTACATGCAGCAAGCGTGATGACACGCCATTTTCCCCGGAGGTCGCGCGAGTGCAGATAAAAACTTTCCCGGACTCAGTCGAGTGCCAGAGTGCCGCTGACGTTGGTAGTTACCCGGCAATACATACTCGCAAAATGGCCACCCACATTTTTGCACCGCCGGATATATAGCGCAAGATGTTCAGACAAAAACTTAAATATGTTTGTTTCGTATTTTATGCCAGCCGAAGCTTTTTTAACTCAAAGATGTAGCTTATGTATGTTACTTTCGAACGTTATATTTTTACTCCGTCCGATATACAATACATAGCTATAAAAAAAGGATTTAAAATTCTCTGTATATAAAGAGCATGCATAAAAATAAATAATAAACTAATACTGTTTAAGTATTCGAAATGTAAAAATCAATTCCACCCAGTCTACTTATACTACACGAAGCAAAAGTAATTGAACGACTGTACATGAAAACGAGGCAAGTTAATCAGGCTAATTCACACGTCGTCAAAACACGTTAATTACATCCACCAATAGCACATTACGATCCCTACAACCATCCACTTTTTCACCCAGTCCGCCCAACCTCCAACCACCCCATATTCAATAGAAAGTGTAACAAAAGCCTCCACAGTGAGGGGTCGTTAAACGCAATACACAAAAGCGTATCCATTAAGTGGAATAGGGCTAAATTTGTTTATCGCAAAGTGAATACAAGGTATCCTTCGGTGTCGCACTTTTAGGCCCAACCTTACAGTGTCAAGATACGAAATCAGATACGGCACAGACGACCCCGAGGTTCGATGAACCGTTAGGTCGTAGCTGTCTGTACTAGCGCCGCCGAAAAAGTCTACCTAGAGTATATCATCTCTTAATGATAACGAAACGAAAAGTGAACGACCCCGCACGTAGGTTATTTTTCTGACGCAATTTTATAACAGAAAGATTTATAATGCATTAAACAAACAACATACTTGTTAAAGAATTATCTTTTTACCTTTTTAAATATCTTCAAAATTGTAACACTATTTCATGCATAGTCTTAAAAGGATCTGGCATAGTATATTATAAAGTGATAAAGTAATAGTATCATAACAAAAAAAAATATAATATCAGCTTGCGATTGATTATGATACGACAATGTTCCGAAACATAATAATGTATGGGCAGGATATGGTTTGCGTAACTGGATTTAATAGTGTAGTGTTGTAAGAATATATTTTAATACTTCCACGTGCTATTCTAAACGATAATATAAGAGACAATATGCAATAAAATATTAATAAAACACAACTGTTAGTCCCTCCAACGTTGCCGTCGCCTAACAACATAGTGGCTGTACACACATCTCATTATGTATTGAGCATATACATAATGTGATACGACAGTCGAGTCAAAGGTTTGTCTCGTCAATTTATTACGTTCTATTTGAGTGCGGTCGATCGAGATTATTTATTCGGTCATCGGCGTCGACTGATGGCCGCTGATACACAGAGCAGTACGTGCGCAGAGATTTCTTTTATTTTTAATAATAATATAATCCTGTTAGTTTTAATTTGGAATAAAAGGCTTTGCAAATGATGAATACATCCAAAAAATACATTAATTCTAACATAGACATCGTTCATTTTCATAAAAAAGATGTATTGTATAAAGACCTGTTTGCATTTTCCAGAGTAAGTTTGATATCTTTTCCTCATAATTTAAAGCATCATATAGTTCCACGAAACAAAAACCAGCAATGACTTTTACTTTTTAAAATTCAAAATCCTTGTTAAACATGATTAACAGAACAAAAGAACGCGATACAACAGAATCTAAGTCCTATAGTCTAACATTTTCTAAATTATCGTACGTTTTTGAAAGAATGGAACAGCCCGTTTCATTTTTCTATTTTCCTCCGACCAATTTCAATCGGGAACAAGACGGCTTTTGTTGTACATCTACAACGTGACTGTATCATCCTAGTAGATAATATAGTATTTAGTAACTATTTAAGTGTCTGAAAAGTGGAATGTTTGTCTTTATGTTCCAACGGAAAAAATCGATTTAATTGTTAAAAATGCAACAATATTAAAACAACCTTTTTCATTAAGAATATTGTAATAGCATATTGATCGAAAAAATAACAAACCCTAAGCAATTTAATTTTCAAGCTTCGTTTACAACATTGACATTTTAATTTCATTGTTTTTTTATTTCTCAATTTTTTATTAAGGGATTTTTTGTTCTTTAAGAAATTCAATTGTTTGTATACAAGATGTTATGTATGTATTGTTACCTAAAACGCTACAATTTAATCAGGAAATCTTAATCCATACGGCTACTATATATACATTTTTCGTGTAAAATTATACTAGATGCTCGACGGTCGCCCCCACGCTATAGATTTCTAGTTCTAAAATTCATATTCTTTTTCAATATATACAAACCACCATCGGTTACTTAGTCTCTGTTCAAACTATAAAATTTGCTCTGCGCAAATTATTCCTCCTCTGTTTTCTCACGTTCCTTTAATATATACAGGTGACAGTCCTCTGATCACGTTCTTGCATCACGTGGGAGGTTCGTTCGAAGAGAAAAACAACGGCCTCTTTTATATGGGTCGCGATTTACATGCGATTATCGTAACTGTATCGTTATGGCGTCAGTCGACATCTGATTTCGGATCGCGTCAAACAAAAATGTGTCTGCCTACATTTTTGTAGTTACTTACTTTGTTAACTAACAGATACGATAATGAAATTAGTAATTAGTGATCACTGACGCTAATTCATACACCACGTGGGTGTGGATTCGATTCCCAGGTAGTAGATATTGTGTAATATAATGAATGTTATAGTTCTGTTACCGTTTTCTTTTATTAACTGAATCTGTAATTATTTCCAATCATATGTATATTTGACTTGTTATTATATTCTATTATTGATATTATTATATAATTTATTACGTCTGTTAATTTTAAAAAAAAATGATAAAAAACTACTTACTCTTCGTTTTTAAATAACCGCATCAAGACATAAAGCCTCAAAATGCAGACAAGTAATACAGTGCATCTCACCGAATAAAAGCTCGCAGGCGAAATTGAATAAGCTTACGGGTTTAGATCGGAACTTTCAGTAAAATTACGACCTCAGTATCCGATTAAGCTCACACGAAAGCCGGATAAGATCTAGTATCTCTGCAAGCTATTTATGGCGGCAGAGTACCGTCTCGTGATTGGTGGAGTTTCAAATGGTGTCTGTCATTTGGCTATTGGTAACCAACAGGAACGCTTCATGTTCCAGCGTCCGTATTATATAACCTCATTAATTATGCTCAAATTCATGAGATTCCGAATGTAGTTTCATCAAAACTGGATTATTATTTAAATCAATTAACACTTTTTAAACACGCTATTGCGTATAGTTTTACATTAGGATTTTACGAGACATTCAATGAAAATTTAAGTAGAAGGCAATCAACAGACCGCAATAATTATATTTTAACATGACGAGTTTAATGATGTTATAACAATAACTCATACAAATCGAATGCAATTACGTCAATACATCATCGAGCTAAACGGGAGAGCGGAATAATAGTTAATAGGCGATTTCGTTATCTCAGCTATTATACAGGCCTCCGTATATCGAAAGTCGTAAAAGACGAGGGGCGGTAATAAACAAAAGCTCTCAGGTTAATTAACGGACTCAGTACGACAATGGTATTACATTGCGGCCCGAGAGGGCAATAAATATGGGAGTCACGATTCGAAAATCTGAACTCTGAACTGACTCCGTTTAAAAAATAATACAAGCTAATAATACATCAAACATAAAGTCAATTACTAAACATTTGGACAGCTCTAAAATTTAATGTGCGTAAGATGTTATTAAAAAAAAGCGGATAAAATGTTATTGAAGAATAAAGGAATTTGTCTATGGATCGTCTCATAATAAAATTCGGAGAATTTCAATTTTGAATGTGAGAAAAGAGTTAGATCGTCGCGGATGAGCGAGCAAACGTAGACTTTGAACTGGCTGTACGAAGAAAAAAATGTCGCTATTTAAGTTTACTTACAAGTCACAAGCGGACATGTGAATATTCGTCGTGTCTCTTATATAAGAATAAAATAGAACCGGCCAGTATCTCAATGACAAATCCGTCCTTCTATATTCAAACATACGCTTTAAAGTTTAGAGAGACTTCGAATATGCTCTTTTCGGATAGTGGGATTATTATAAAAGAATGACTGAGTACGAGTGACTTCAAAAATTAAAAATGAATTAATGGTCAAGCAAAGAGGTCTCTGTTACTTTTTTTTTTAATTATTAATCATAAATGTCACGTGATTTTCTACTTCCCTTCTGCTAGTGGTTAGTTTGCAAAAAGCAAAAACAGTCTTTACCGAATACATTTAACGTGCACTTAACTATTTACCTCGCGTGATACGCCCTACCAATAAGAAACAAAGCGTATAATAAAAAAGAAAATCCGCTGCCGCCCTAAAACAAGAGGTCTTAAGACTAGTTAACCTAGAAATCAATTCGCGTACGGTACCCATTAAACCGTAACATATTTGTGTTTACACACAACTTCCTCATTCCTAATATAAAAACCAGAAAATACACGTATTTGTTCACCAATCGGACACTAGCTTAATTTAAAAATAACAATCAATGTAATCAACGGCCAGAACTATAATGACATTCGTGTCGTCCCATTCTCGGACGTGGCGTAGTACGAGCGTGTCCCCAATCGCGGGCCCCAATGGTGGGAATAAGGCGCGCTCGTTAAAAGTCGTGCCCACGGTCGGATTTACACTCCGCGTGCGGTCTGCAGACTGTTCATGAGTTTATGAGGCGACTTGAAAAATAACAATCTATATACTGAAGGCAAATAAGGTATGCAATTTTAGAAAACAAAGCGACGGACAGCGAAAAACGTCGAAAATCGAGCGATGTTTTAACAATACGTATGCCTTTCTATCGTCGCTATCAGACAATTCGGTCAAGCGGATTACAGAACATTGACACAGCGTCAAAACAACTAAAAACTGAAGTAAAAATCAGACAAAATTATTTTTTTCATGGACATTGTGGTAAATAAAAGTTAAACATTAAAAATACGAACTAATATAACTTATTTCAATATTAATATAACTTATGACATATAAAGACGCAATTATTTTACAATTTTTATTATTTCTACTAATAAAGGAAAGTAGCTAAATAACCATTACCGAATGTCACTTCCATATAGCGGTAACACCGCCGATAACTAGCCTCCAAGAGTCCGTTCTGTATCTTTCGTCACGATTGACGTAACCGACGCTAAGGCTCGGCCTCTTTGTTTGTGTGAACACGAGACATGAAACGAACGTAGGCGCACTTCCAAGAAAGCCTCACGCGCATACGTAGCGGACATTGTTTCGCATAAAACTTACTATATCAGAACCGTATTAAACTCGGAATTGTAAACAGTGTAACCCATAGTAACGAAACGGCGTTGATTTTAGTCGACTGTCTCTCAGCTATTGACGACGTCTCGGTGAAAATGCATCAATATGAGAGCTAGATGTACATTATCCCCGCTTCGCAATATTAATCGCTTTACTAATCGTGAAACGAGCCTATACAATTATTAAGTTTATGTCAGAGTCAAGTTTTATTTAAATGAAGTAGTTTAAAGTATAATAATTTATAAACAATTTTGTTTCATACAAATTCGAGTTACCTATCGACTTCGAATATGTTAAGACTAATGTTTTTCATAAGAAAACTTCCCCCACAACCTCTGGTAGCTAAGGCGGACGAGTTGGTTTTAAAATAGACCCTTTAGAAAGCTCACAGCAAAAGCTTAGAACTAACTATTGCTGAAGCGTTTCCTGATAAACTACTATTGAATTAAGCCGATTACCGGTTTAAAGCAACCGAGTGAAATTTTACGAAACCGAATAGTTATTAAATAAAAATATAGCAAGTAGAGATTAAACGATATTCTTTAAGGCTTGTCAGTAATACTGTTTACTGTAATTTTAAGGTGTCTTCCGTTCATAGGGCACCGTTGCTAATAAAACTAGGTACCTAACGTGAATCGAGGCAATTCAAACTGCACTACTTATGCGATGAAATGATATGAAACGATACCATCATCACTTTCTGTAGTAAAGAAAAAACATCTGTTTATTACATAACATTTCCTTATGCCTAAACACTAAATCAGATTTTGCTATGCATTTGTAATGGTACACGCGTCTCGTCTTGTATCTAAGGTCAACTTTTATAAGCGAAAATATTCATCAAAATAATACAAACAAAACAAAAAAAAAATCCGAACAGAAATAGCTTCCTCACAAATACGTTACAGCGGAAACTAATTGCAGATTAATACGAAAGATTTCCACCTACATTCGATACGAGACTCTAATTCAATACGTCAAGCTCCAAATTCCCTTATCGTACAGATCGCAAGAATGATACATTTCCGCAAACGTTCTGGCGATCCGATATCGAATGCGAGTAACGGAGTTTCCGAATTGGCGAGGGGGAAAAACCTGAGAGATGATCGAACGATACAAATAAAAAATAAAAGAGAAAATAATATAAACAGCCCGAGGTAGCGACTATTGAATTCGATTTGGCGGTTAGTCTCTGAAAGAAACTTATCTTTGCTACAATAATAAGAACTATTTAGAATAAAAACGCTAACGCCTATTCATCGTCATCATCAGTCTGTGTTAGTCCACTGTTGAACATAGGCCTCCCCTTCTTTCATTACGAGGTTTTTGAACCGTATCCTACCACGCTGGTCCAATGCGTGTTGGTTGGTGGACCGACTTTTTACATGCCCACCCGATGCATGGATCATCTTACTTTTAAGACAATAGGTTGATCGGCCCAAATGGTCCAAACCAACCAGATAACAACGATAACACAATGTTGTTTAGAAAGCAAGGGCCAATACCGCAAGTACACGGAGGCGGAACCTAATACGTACTGCTTACGTGAAATCTAGATGTTGGAAAACATTTTTTAACACTACTTTCAAGATGTTATATAGAAGGCGTTTGACCTGTTCTTTTTTAATGTATATTTGTCTTGTCCGTGGAACTCAAGATATTGTTAGAGATAGAACCGTTTATAATATTGTTAGCGCTTGAAAATCGCTGAAAGATATATTCAAAACATAAATAGGAGTAGAATTTACCACGATACTACATCTGTCGTAATATATACAATCACTAATGTTTTCCACGAATGAATCTCACAGTCAGGCGTGGAAATGCTTACCTCGTGCAATTTATGACGACAAACAGCTTAGACGAACCGCATTACAAAGTAGAGTAACACTCCATTAAAGAGACCTGACCCGTTATCCCATTTTATTTTAGGAAATAAATAATAGCTTTTTTTCTAGAAAAAATACTACTAACTACATAATTTCACCCATACATATATCGAATTAAATTCTTAATAAAAATTTTGTTTATAAATGTTTTTATTTCTTATTTGTCGCAATCGGTCAAACATTCCTTTAAGATTCGTACAACAGGCAGCAAACTTATGCGGGTAAAATTGCAGGGCATTAAGAATAAAACCTGGTCGGGCCGTTTTAATTGCTTCTTAGGAATTGTGTGGTGACGGCGGTGCGCTCATTGCGTACAATACTAAGTGTGGAGTGGGGGGAGGGGTGTATGCGTTCGTGTTGCCCTGATCGCGTATTACGGAAGGAATAAAGATGGATAAGAATAAGATTCTTGTCAACTTATGGGGGGAGGGCCATGACTGATTTTATAGCACGACGTATGAAATTACTCCTGAATTTTGCTCAACCGAATATGAAGAAAATCAATACTAACAGAGTGACTAAATATAAAGTTGATGGTTTTAAACCAATGTGTTTCTTGTTAATGATTGCAAACGGAACAACATAATTATTAGCAAAAAAGTTTACGCAATTCTTATAAAGTGATGTATTCCCGGTTTCATTGCTTTAAAACCATTTCAAATAAATAATAAACGAACTATGTCTTCTTCTGTGTCTGTCTTCCTAGAATTTTTATAGAATACCCATAATTTATTGCATAATGTAAGCGTTACCTTCACATCTCTGATTTGATTATGCAATCTTGACCCATTTTCCAAAGGACCTCATTCAAAACAGTCCCTGATCTAGTCCATTTACATAAATATGTTTACATTCAGGATAGACAATATGAATAATATACGCATCAATAATCCTTATCCCGATCATTTAACACAATAGGTATTTGTAGGTGTAATTATAAAATCGCCTTTTCTTTGCACCAAATTGGTTCATAGTTTCTTTTATATAATTTTAATATTATACAATAACTATAAACTATTTCTTAATATGAATAAACCGTTAAAAAGAGCTCATAAGTGATAAAAGAAAAATTAAAATGAAGTTTATAGTAAAAACTTGACACAATATGTTATCAGTTTAGGACATCATAATGCTAATCAAGTTATAAGCGTAGAAAAATTAATTTCATCACAATGAAAGGACACTGATTGCAAAAATTCATCACACGTCCATTTAAAAAAGCTGTAAACACAAAACCACTCATATTATAGATATAACACAACAGAGGTGCTTCTAATTAAAAATGAAAGTGATATACGTCAGTGCTGTAGAAAGAACCCTTTAAATCCGTCTTAATACGTGCAAATAGAGAACAACAATGTTGTATACACGTTCTGTTATAAACCATTTAAGCCACACCACCACCGGCCAGCCCACTTCGTTGTGCAACATAAATGTGCAACTCAATCAGGGCGCGATTAAATTGACGGAACAAATGTTATTAGCACGTCATTTTCTGCAAATTTCCCCGCGGAAACGGTGGCGTATTGCGTCCATAAATGGATCGGGGGAGTTCAATTACCATTTAAACAAGAATTAAAGCGAAGCCAATAAAAAATATTATTTAGAGTTCGAAAAGACTGAACTAGGTTCGAGCGATGTAAATTCAGTTACTTTCAGATTGTTTTACTTATTTACTCTTATTTCGTAATCCATCCCATATCTTGTTATTCCTTTGACTCTTTTCTTTACTCAGTTTTCTTTATCCCCAGCCACATAATGATTTGTCAGTATTACAGTAGTTTATTAAACCAAAAAATATATTTTGAGTGATAATTGCGCTCGACGCTATACTGAGTTTTGAGTTTCGCTCAAGTTTAAGCATTTACATCAATGTAATATATATTTATTTTCAACAAAAAATTGTATTTTTTACAAAACCAGCCGCCATAGTGTTACTTAACTGGAATTACAAAGGTTTGTTACCTTCGAAGGCGGTTAAAAAAAAATAGCCCCGCGTCAATAATGGATACCCAATTACGAGGTCGATTCAATTTTGTGCCGGAAAAAAAAGTTATCACTTTACTCGAATTAATAAGGCCAAGATTGTTGTTTTTTTTCGACTTCCATTAAAAAAAATCGATCAGCAGCCGTCGCCTCGGCGTAGACAAATGACAAACATTTTTACGACACTTTTAAGTAGACACGCAATCTGTCCGATAAATTAAATCGACTTAGACGCACTTCGCTATGCATGGCATTTTGAAATTTAGTTACTTGCGTATATTGATTACGGAGTTTTCAATTTCAAAGAAAATGGGCGTATTGTACCATTTCTCGGAATGAAATAATGCGTTAAGCATTAGTTTTCTAACAATTTTTGTGCTATACAAAATTAAATACCTATATAATAAAGATAAATATTATATAGTAAAGTCGATATAAAAAATGTGATGGGGTTTTACTCTGTTACCACTTTATGCTTAAACGATATGTGGAGTTGCATTTTTATACCCGATAAAGTCACTTACAACTTTAAAAAAAAGCAGTATAAGTTTAATTGGAATTATTTAAAGGAACGTAAATCATTTCAGCACAATATTTGTTAAAATACTTTTTCGTCATAAATATTAAGTCTAATCTCATTCTTTTAATAAATAGGCGAGACGTACAAATTCGTCACCGATAGTTAGCACATTCTGTCCATAATAAACTTAACACTTAAAGCCGAACACCAACATAATATAACCTACAATAAAAAATAACATAACTTTTTTCTCAACATACAGAAACATCAACTAACTAGTCTTACAAAATTATTGTTAACTCGACTTTATCACTTAATACAATAAAGTACCAAAAAGAAACTTGTTGACAGGAAAACTATGATGAAACAATTCATTGTCATCAAGCGGACATTACCAACATTTACCAACATAAGTACAACACAGCGAACGATAAACGTTTAATAACGGGGAAAGTCCCAGAAGCGGGCCATTCTCTAGTTGGAGGAGCGCCAATTGTTTGTTATTCTTTCATTGCTTAATTAAAACGTGTCTTCTTTACAGGTTCTTTATAGAGGCTTTGCGGGAATAATGTATCATTTATATTGTCGCTAGATAAATGACAGTTTATGCACTTTTTGTAATAGAATACATTTAACTTTTTGCCATTGAAATATGTGAGAAAGACTAATTATTAGGACTTATCAAATTGCTCGCGTTCAACAATGACGTAAATACATTTCTACAGTTATATATAAAGATAGAGCTAGTTCATAACCTCTTTTTTTGTAATGTCAATATCAAATTCTGGGAGAGTTTTATCAATCTATTAAAAATCACGTATTACGCGATATAATCTATTAACAATTATTGTCACGGGGTAGACGTGATGGTCTTCCCCGCTGGAAAGTGTTCGAAACGTAGGGAATTTAAAATGTAAAAATAAACGCGATAAAATCCATAAAAACATTTTATTTAACAATGTATAATATTCGCGCAAACAATAGAAATAAGTATCTATTAACAATCTCGGTTTTGGCGTGATTTTTATTAAGGCAAAATTGAGATTGAACTCGCAAAAATTTTAACGGTGAGATAATTTATCGGTCTATTTCTAAAACATAATTGTACACATGTAAATAAACTATAGTACATCACAAATTGTTTACTAAGATCAAATAAGTTATGGAATCTGCATCAAATAAAAGCAGCGTAGCCCGAAGAGTCATGGCATCAAAATCAATGGCGTTCTCATCATTGCAAATTTGCTCAGTAAATAACATCAATAAAACGCTCCACATGCTTACTTTAACGTTTAATTATACATTGAGTTGAATAAAAATTCCAATCTATCTGATCTTATTTAACTACAAGCTTTTGTTACATCTATCACTTGACTGTGTAACCATCTGAGTGTTTATTAATCCGTCCGATCTCCTAAACGGCTAAACAAGTGAGATTTAGCGAGGCGACGATACGAGGAAAATGTTGGCGCAATGAGATTTCGCGGCTTAATAGAAACAAATAGACCTGTGGCTTAACTCGTCTGCCACTTTCTAAATGGCACTTCCGAGTTCCGCTAACGTTCACTCTGTGGCAGATTCAATATGTATTAGATATATAAAAAAGCTCTTTTAATACCATCGCTATATACATTTGAAATAATCATAAAAATCGATTCTATATATATGATTCTTTTTTTACAAAGCTTTTCTTGTTTTAAGTACGTGTATCCAATTCAAATGACCCGCCAACAAAAAAAACTGTAAAACACCTTTGAAACGTCAGGTGATAGGTTAGACATAAAAAGTCTCGTAACAAAGATATCTATCTATATACCAATATAAATGAAGGACGATAAAACTAAGTATCAACTTGTTTAAATGGCAATAGAACTACTAAATAGCTTCTCTCAATCATGAAGTATGAAAGCGATCCAGCTAGTTAACATAACCTATGTTTTCAATTGTTGATTACCAAGAAATAACTTTTGACTTAACTAATTCTTCGCTCCAAATCATGAGTCATAACAAAGCCGTAAACAAACTCTCCCGATCAACACTATCGTTAGTACGATAAGACCTCAAACAACTTAGACTTCGTATCCAATTCGACTGCATTTAAATTTGAATCAACACACAACTCGTAAAACAAACTACTCCCCACTCAACAATCGTTCACCTAGTCGATAAGACGCTGCAAACGACAGACTTCAGTATAAAAATCACATTCACCATATCAAACATTAGTCAAATCATTAACATAAGACCTAGCCTATTAGAAACACACTAGCGAACGACACTATTGATTAAATCGTTACGACGTGATGCGCTTATGGCGCCAAACTAAAAGATCATTATTTCATGAAAAAAAACTGTTCAAATAAAAGACCTAGCCTTGCCAAGCGAATCGTGATATTATTTGAACTACAACTTTGGCCATCTGACAATGCGCGCGCTGCGAATCGCAACTGCGCTCTTCGAAAGCCATTAAAGATGGACAGGTGTCGACGGAGTAGTCGCTTCCCCTCTATGCCAAACGCCAGTCCGTCGACCGGTCGGCGGATCGGTCGGGCGACCGGTCGAGGTTATTCGGCGATTCCCACTGCGGCGACTTCCGGTCGGCGCTTCGGGCCTCGTAAGCGGCGTTTTATTCGCGCCGTACGAATATCGCCGCGTTAATTGTTGATAAGTGATTTCGGAACAATTTATGCATTGAATTAACAACTCACGTCGTGATTATTCGAGTACGAATCAATTGTGTGTTGGGTAATTGATAACTTTTTTTTGCAGTACGAGTGAAAAAGCTATTAAATAAAAGTTTATGCTTAAATTTTGAAATAGTATAATACAGTTGATTGAAAACATACGGAAATATTTAAAAACAAACTCTGCTCTATGTCTCTCAGGAGACTTAAAAAACAAATAAGTAAATAAAAATCTAATGACACGGCTCCGAGGAGCTCTAAAGCGTAATCCCGAACAATAGTTGCACCGCGGCATAAAGTGCACGGAGCGCGTACTACGGACGCGGGGAGAACGCCTGACGCTATTATTACTCGGGACGCGTCGTCGAACGGAGAGAGGGGTTGGTCGGATCGGGCCTTGATTATTCCCACATCAACATGTTTGCATTTCATCGATTCGCCACCGGCGAGACGCCGTTTCGATCGAGCAAGAGCATAGCACCGATGAGCACGATTGCACTTAACCGTAGACATAGAAGCATTATGAAGCTTATGTCGATAGAAACAACAACGTTAGTTTGACCGAAAGTATGTAATTGTTGCACGCGATTGTACCTCACCGTATCAATGCTTATTGCGTTCGAATCGACCAAGAGTACGACAAAGTTGCGCGCGATTGTACATAACAGCGGAAAGCGGACGTTGCACAACGTAATAAACAAAGGAGTTCGATCGAAATCGCTTCGATCGTTCTAATTAATTTCCGAATCTGTACGTCGTTCGGATTCCGCGAAACGTAACGTCTCCCGACTGTACGTGTCACGGTCGAATATACTGAACGTTAACCTTGGGGGGGGCGAGCGTTCGAGCGTTCGATGTACACTCGAGCCCGCGATACGTTCGCACTAGTTATACGGGGTACAGTCGCGGAGAGCGGCGCGGGCGTGGCGACGCAGCAGCGCACGCGAGTGTACTGACCGCACGCGCGTTTCGGAGTTCGGACGGACGTCAACTCGATGCACAACACTAAAGCGCGAGCATAATGGGGATGCGCCCGCGCGAATCAGGCCCGCGATCGATATCGAACTTTTAACGGGTCCAGTAAATCTATATCTATACGTTTAGAACTAAAAACTCTATTGGGACAAATAAGATATGGTCTGTAAAGAGATAAAATTTGAAAGCAACGTAAACCAACTATAACATCAAAGCGTCAGACGTATCGACAGTTATTAGAGATTGACTATTTGTGATTGACAGTTTGGCACGGTGGAAGCAATGTGATCATAAAGCGTATGAGTTGCTTTTAAATGATCCACGTTATTTTTGACTCAGGAATATAAATACACATAAACAACCAAACATTTTAGCTTTGCAGAACTTTGCAGATCGGAAATCTTTCCAGTTTAGTACATTGATATGTACCTTTAAACATACATTCTCATTTAGACCGAATGTAATCTAGTTGGAGATTAATAAATCATCTGATTTAATAATGTAATAAATCAAGCATGTGATCTCAACACGGGCGAAATAGACTGCGGTATTAATTCTCAGTATGAACGGCGCCAAATCTATTTTCGTAGTTCGTACTCTCACCGTCGAGTTCTATAATCGGGCATAAAACGATATTTTACAAGCCGGTTACAATGAACGCAGTCTCATACTTAAATCGAGATTTAAGCGCTTGATCAACAGCCGATTAACTGATGCTGTTCGTTAAGTGTATGGACACTAATTTGTTTTATTATTAAAAAAAACGAGAAGGCAGGACGTTGTTATAATAGTAAGGCTTATGATATTAATTATTAACAATCGATAGTAAAGTCCGTTCCTCCCCTTGAGGAACAGAATGTTACTGAGATTGCACTAACTAACGTGTCCTTCAAACAGGAACAAAATATTCACTTCACTGTTTTGTGCCAGAAATGCGAATTTATGAAAAGAGTCATCATCCTTTACCTACTTTTGAGGGAGTCTAAAACACAACACGCAAAATATCAATAAATTATTACACGATTCAACATGATAAATTGCCTAATTACTTCAATAACTATAATATTCTGTAACGACTTTTTAAAATATAATCGACGACATCAAAAATAAGTGCAACACAAAATATATAAAATAAATTATATTACCATCACCCCAAAACAAACAGGACGAGAGAGAAACAGGATTGGCAGAGGTCTAACTCATACAGGGGTGGTCGGATTACCACCTGTTCACCACCTGGTGTTAAGGAACATGTGCCCCTACGGAACGCTTTCACGATTTATAATAAAAAAAAAAAAAAAAAACTAAAAGTACCTAGTTAAAACTTTACGTGCATAACATTAATATTACTTAATAAATATATTTAGTTAAGTGCTGTAAAAATGTATTATTGACAAATAGTCGATCCTATAAAGCTATTAAATTAGCCTACAAAATGTACGCAAGATCATAAAAAATAAAAATTAAAGTTTTACTTTCCATTGCCTCAGCGTTTTTTACTATTATTAAATATATCACCAAGCTTAAATGAGCTGTGAAGTTTCAACAAAATCTATTAAACACTTTTTGCGTTATAAGTTTAGAAAAATCCTAGGGTAAGAACGTCCTCGGAAACTTCTAGTTATGTTATATTATAAGAACAAAAAAGTATATCCCACCCTGACAATATATCCTAACAAATAATCAAAACCTAAATAATACCTTTTTATGTATTCCACAATAATGCTCGTAATACCTAAAAGTTTACTCCTTGTTAATAATTTACCTAAACTACATGTTGCTCTTCGAAATTTGGAATAATACTTACTCGTAATAAAACGTACTTGGAAATAAAATAAAATAACAATATAAACAAAAAAAAATCGAGGAAAGCAACAAAAGGTACGTATAAAATACGAAATGCTGACATGAAACGAGTACCGAGTAACGTACGTTAAAAGTATAATCGAAATCAGGGAAATATTAATAAAACTACAAAGAGTAAAAGCTAATGAATTCTTTATTATAAGGAAACATTTCTCTAGCAGGAATTAATCAAATTAACAAATGATTAATAAAACCTTAAAACGCTTACGATAATAAGAATCTAATTAACATTGGAATTATTTGATATAATTCCTAAAAGATCTAATGTATTTTAATGGAAATATGTTTTGTTAATTAAACTATAATTATTATATAACCATCACCATCTAATCAAAAATGGTTTGCCAAATGTACTAAATCCAACAAGGCTTTTTTTTTAATTTGTATCGATAAAGAGCAAGTTTTCTTAAACCATCGCTGGGAGACGAGAAAATTTAATTTGATTTTAAAAAATTACTTCAAGATGGAATTTCCTATTTTGAATAAAAGATATTAGCAAAAGAAACTAGGACACCACAAAATCTAATATTAAATTAAAAAAGATGAAAACTTTAATACATTAACCACCACAGTTCAATCACCAATAAACATCTCAAGGGTCGAATAAAACAAAACACGATCATGCCGTTTATATAATATTAAATCTATGTAATTATAACAAGCTTTCAACACGAAACGGCAACAACCCAACGACCTCAAACGTTCACCTAGAACTTTACCAATAGCGACGGCCAAACAGAGTCGTCGACACCGTGATACGTAGGTGGCCGATCGACTTTGAGACGACATATTAAATAACAGACTTAAAACATGTCATATATATATATAGCTCATAATTATCGCTTAACCTTCATACATCGTTAGCTGAACAATCGCCTGCCGCAAAAACGTACACAAAGAAAATGCATGCAATATTATTCAAACTTTCTACTAAGCTTGTGGCCACCATAAACGAGTTTATAATTCAAAGAAAGAGCACTAAGAGTGAATTTAGTCTTGACGTAACATGTAATCTATATATTCGTGACAAATAATATATGAAATTTACGTAAACGGCCGCCTACGTATTCTAGCAATATTGTCCCTTGCTTTATAAATCAGAGGTCGTGGGTTCAATTCCCGCGGGGAAACAACTTTGTGTTTTCGTTGTTTTCTGGTTGGTTAGGATATTTTGGGCTGATCACCCAATTGTCTGATAAGTAAGATTACCCATGCGTCGGATGGACATGTTTAAAGTTGGTTCACCCACCAACCCGCATTGGACCAGCAGCAGCAACCCCCTAATGGAGAATGTATGCATTAGAGGAGGCCTATGTTCAGCAGTGGACTAACACAGCCTGATGATGACGATGTCAAAATGTAGAAGCGTAAAAACGCGAAAACCTCCATGTAGGAACAGAGGTCCTGTAATATTTGATGGCCGTAACTATCTACTTTTAAGTATGTACCATTCGATTTCCACAGTAGCCTTAGTTTATATAAATTTCCCGTTTCATTTGAGCGTCACATAGTACTAAGCAGTCACGTGCATTAGGGGAGGCCTTCGTCCAGCAGTGATCTGATATCATCATCATCATCATTATCATCATCATCATCAGCCTGTGATAGTCCACTGCTGGACATAGGCCTATCCATTAGAGGGATTTTTGGACCGTATCCCACCACGCTGGTCCAATGCGGGTTGGTGATAACAAATAAAAATTGGCTACGTCACGTTAAAATAAATCAGCGAAATATTTATATCACGCAATCAGATACTAATATTCTAAACATACGATTTTTTTTTGCGAGTATTGTAATTAAATAACTTTTTGTTTCGGAATGACGTCAACTCACATACGAAGACAATTATTTGTATTTTATATAAGTTTAAATTTCGTCGTAAACGTGTAAAGATTTTCACAATAGGTATTGTTTAACATTAAAAAGCCTATATTAATCAAGGTGAATGTAACGTTGTAATAATGAAAGAATGCTAAAATCTGGCCAGTAGTTTTTGAGTTTGCTCATTACAAACGTACACACAACAAATACAAATCCGTCATTTTTATAATATTAGTATAGATTAATTAAAGGGTTATCCATATAACTTCTAACGTTCTAAGGGAGGGGGATATAGTCGACTGAATTTAGCCGCGAAATAGCAACCCTCCCGAGCAATAATGTCACCCTACAAAATTAAATAGGCCAATGTCCCACACACGGTTGCCCAACTCGTGTGAACGTTCAATTTCACCATGTTATCTGACCCTCCGTAACAATTGAAGGCGACGAGGAGTCATTGAAGCGACGCTTACGATTTAAAAAAAAGCATTACAAATAATCAATGACAGTATCAAACTAGTTTGAATACACAAAACCTAAACAAGGTCTAGAATTTTATATAAACAGAGAGATAATATCAAACTATAATTGGTGCGTAAAGAGTGGTTTATCTCTCAAATGTCAATCACAACGCGATTTATGAGGTAAAACTGTAAAGCTTAATTTCATTTATATATTCCGTTGTAAAGCGTAACTAGACTAATATTTAACAAAAATATGTCAATATATTTAACAAAAGGGTCCGATAAGTAATTAATTCGATACAGTTATCTATCGAAAACTACAAGCATTAATAAAATCAAAGATATCAAAGACTCTAATTCTAATGAATTCGACGAAATCTAACGAAATCCTATCCAATACGTCACTTCCGTATCTAACTTCACCAAGGGTAAAATGACCCATGCATAAGAAAGCAGCAAAGACACAGTAAACGTGGATCGTTACATGTAAAGACAACAAGAAACACCGATTCCGAGCGAATCCTCGGGCGTTTCGTGTAAACACAAGTCACTTAAGGTACCAAAGTAACAAAGAGCCACCCCAAATGTATACAATACCGACCCTGGGGCAATCCGGACGAGGCGAGACGCTAATTGTACAGTACGACCGCCGTATAAACTGTTGGCATGTCAATTTGGTCGGGTTACAGTAGTAACGGATAGAGTAAGTTAGTGTCACATCCATATAAGACTAGCCGCCCACTCTGACTTTATTCGGCTACGAAGTAAATCTGTATCCCGTGAGATGCCGTTCTTTGATGTTTATAATTCAAATATTAACCAAAGTATCCATCTCATATAACTTAAGGATGTGAGATAGCATTTTGTTACGTGGGAAAGTACACACACATAACCTGCCCCGGCATAAAGACGCTATCTTTGACTTGCGACAACTAAAACTTCACTTTGTTCCATCCCAGAGACTAATTGGAGAAGCAACGGAGAACTGTTTTCAGGTTTTTAACAGTTTTCAGTGTATTTCTGTTTTCACTATGCCATAGTCGAAAACTGTATAAACGTCCATTAAGTAATTCAAACAATCTAGGCGCACACACTATCATAACGAGCTCTTTTCTACATGTACGTATATGTAAGAAAGATTTATGGCAGTACAGCACTTATGCAATTAGCGACAAGGCCGGTGCCCCGTATCGGAATACGATTTGTAACAACGGCACTATGCCATTATAGCACTCCGGCGATTGATGGCGTCCAGATGTGAACGGGATTGGGCCACGAGGTCACCAGATCGATTCTAAATCGCTGGTGAGCGATTTATGATTGAAGGTCCACCATTAACAAGGAGTGTGGTTCAGGTATATGTTATATGGTCGTTTGTAACGCCCGAGACTATTTATGGTACGCTTTGTTTTAACCAACCCGCATTGGACCAGCGTGGTGGGACACGGTCCAAAAGCCTCCTAATGGAGACAGCAGGGGAGGCCTATGTTCAACAGTGGACCAACACAGGCTGATAATGACGACGTTTTGTTTTTATTATCTTAGCGTTTCTGCATTGACTGCGTTATAAACTTTTCTATAATTTAGCCAATTTAGATTATGAATAAATGCAAACGAAGTAACATATAGCAACGTCGTATGTATAGTGCTGTTTAAGTCGACTGTCTCTCGTGATTGACATCTCAGTTACAGTTCATCAATACGATGATCGCAATGGGTTACTTTGTTTTTATACTAAAGTTATGTTATAAGAGAAATTTGTGCGAAATAATATGGATACCGTGTTTTATTCTTTTCAACGCTGTAATTAAAACAGTATAATTTTATTTTCATTACCCCATTGAACGCGAAACTCAATCATCATCATCATCATCAGACTGTGTTAGTCCACTGCTGGACATAGGCCTCCCTAATACACGTATCCATTAGGCGGATATGTACCGTATCTCACCACGCTGGTCCAATGCGGGTTGGTGGGTGGACCGACTTTTTACATGCCCATCCGACGCATGGATCATCTTACTTTTCAGACAATTGGGTGATCGGCCCAACTTGCCCTAACCAACTAGGAAACAACAATGAAAATTTGTTGAGTCCCCGCAGGATTCGAACCCACGACCTCCGGTTTCTAAAGTACACGCCCATACCACTAGGCTACGGAGGCAGTCCAACTCAGTCATTAAAAGTATAATAACCACTATTGCAACGAGAAAACATTTTCCAGACAACAATAGAGAAACATCGGACAATTCCACCATCTCGAAAAACCACCGCAGACCGTTTTAAAAATTTCCGTTAAGCGAGATTTTAGACCGCAACCGCATTTCCAAAACTGCACGCTGAAACACCGAAAACGAACAAACAGACAAACAAAGAAACAGTCGAAAAAAAGACCTCACATCGTATAAAACGACCCAGCGAGTGACGACAAACTCGCGGCGTAAAGAGAAAGAGGGAAAATAAAAAAAGAAACCCACACGAAACCGGGAAGCGGAAAGTGGCTGCCTTTCAGTTTTCAGACGCCATCATTCTTACTTAGTACGTGCGTCTTATTACAGCAGATCAATTCAACGAGAAATACACTCTAATGCCACTAGATTAAGTTCAATTTCGCATCGCCGATTCGCGGGCGGTTCTTATGATTTAACACCGACAAACGCGCGTACGGCAAATTGCCTCTTATCACGTTGTAATAGAATTCGTATGGCGTTGACGGGAAAACGAGTTAGGACGTAACATTGCCGTCATCGCTTTCGCGTTATAGACGTCCTTGTGAATCATCTCTCGAAACTTTATAAAGCCCCACCGAACAAAGGATGAGCGTTTTATCCAAAATTTATTATGGCCACGAGTGTTCCGGGTAATTCCGTATATAGGTTATTTGTCTTTAAACATCACGACGGATATGTTTACCGCAAAATACGAGGAAGCTAATTGACTCGACGTTGAGAAAGAATACTGCTCATAAAACTAGATAACCGATCTTATGAAAATCTTAAAAAGAAGCTAGAAAAATTTAAAGAAATGACATAATGGTATGTGACTACCATTATGTCATTTTATAGTTTTTTTTTCATTTTGTTATTTCATATTAGATATGTGTGCCAATATTTATAGTAAGCGAATTATTACAAGCAGCATAATTTTCTAAAATTTTAAAATTATGAATCAATTATACTAATAAATAATGCCAACACTATTTTGAACTGAAGCCATAATTTCGATGATAACAAACTTGACAATTATACATCCAATATTAAAAAATAGATAGCGCTCTTTTAACCATTCTTGTTTTGTTATGACATCGCAAACAATAAAACTCGGAATCCATTACAACGTTAACCTAAAACTTATTAAAAACATCCCATTTTCCCTTCATAAATTCGACACCAAACCGAAACCCAATCGTGAAATCGTCCCACCGAATCGATTATACCCGGCACGTACCGCCGTCGGTACATCTACGTGCATCAGACCACCCCTAATAGAGTGACGAGCCAGGGTTGACGGGCGGCGCACGAGCGGAATGCTAATGCCGGGTTCCGTGTTCGAATCCGACGAATCAGACCCGAGAGTTGAGGAGTCACAGAGCGCAATTTGCACCGCAACCCGCACTGGGATATTGCGACGTGACGAAACGTAAACGGTTCCATCTCGCGTAAAGGCTTTTTGATGTTTATTGTCTAGTGATAACGCAATATTGGACGAATTCATCGTTGGGGGTTTAGAACATTAATAATGGTTTAAATATTCTGTACCGGCATGCGTAATGGTATTTTCAAGTTAATGAAGTTTCATACTAAGGATAAGAATAAGTAAGTACATCTGTTTTGTTTAGATAAATTAGACTTGGCATAGACATAGTGAACATATTGGATAGTAAATAAACTAACCGAAGGCACCAAAGTGGCATACATCTAGCCATTTTATTGATGAAAGGTAACTAACTGAGTGACATTCGACAAATAACAATATCATACGTACGACAGCACTTTTATGCTATAGTTCACCTTTGTTGACTAATTCAATGGAGCTATATAGCTACAAATAAGCTAAGTGCAACATCAATATCAATACACTATTGCAAAATAAAAAAATACACTCCATCAGCCTGTGTAAGTCCACTGCTGGACATAGGCCTCCCCTTCTCCATTAGGGGTTTATGGACCGCATCCCACCACGCTGGTCCAATGCGGGTTGGTGGTTGCACCGACTTTTAACATGCCCATCCGATGATCATCTTACTGTTTAGACAATTGGGTGATCATCCCAAATTGCCCAAACAAACTAGGAAACAACAATGAAAATTTGTTGAGTCCCCACAGGACTCGAACCCACAACCTCCGGTTTCTGAAGCTCAAGCCCTTACCACTAGTCTCCGGAGGCAGTCGCAAAGTACACACGAAAGTAAATAGTGTTTTAACGGCAATTTACATAATTATGAATCAAATTTCCACCACTGACCTTTGCGTAACGGCATAATAAGATCCTGATAAAATGTTATAACACTATTCATCATCATATTAATGTGAAATATACTATGAAAGTGACGTATGTGGTAGAAATGGCAACCGAAAATTGTCTTTACAAAAAACGCGTATGCTAATATCAGGTCGGATGTGCTCTTCCTTGTTCAAAACGACCTCATGCGTTGACTGAAAAATGAAACGTGATTATGGGAGCGTTGCGAGGGAACGACACGAGTTAAGATGAATATAATACGAAAACATAACACAAAGAGAGTGAATATATGAATACGTATCTGTATACGTCGCGAAGTTACAATATGAAAATAATTTGATAAAGGATGGATTACATGAAAGGTAACAGAATGAGAAATATTTGATCGTTAACTGAATTAAGTCAAATTTCTGTATTTTAAGAATGAAGTGTAACAGAACATTCAAATTTTGTAATTATCTTTGACACCTCAAGAATTTTATCTTTTCATATTCAATCAATGTTTATCAATTATTGCACTAAACGTAGTTTACTAACCTAGTATCAGAAAAAATGTATAAATCTAAAAAGGTTGATATCACAAATGTACTTAAAGTGTATATAGTTTTAATTGATTTCGAAAATAACAATTATATTAATATATTTGAACATAATCTAGTTGGTTAGCGTTTCGTCAGAAAAGCTCTTAAGAATCATACCATAGCACTGAGGCCCATGGGACCGAAGCAGTAATGAGTAAATTCAATTCGTATGCATTTCATTCTTAACAATTAATTGCTGCATTTTTGTTACTGCACTGCCTAGACTTTACTTTTGAAACAACTTCCCATTGGCTAGTCAAGTAATTACAAAATATATTATAACACGAGTTTTATGCGGCGTTCAAAATAATTAACTAACATCATTAAGTATTTTTAATAGAACTGCTTAATGAAGAACAATAGTAAATCAGACCAAATATTCTATTGTCAATAACAGAGACGACTTATTCTGAAATCATGTCACTCAAATCCCATTACAATAATTTACCCGTACCATAACCATAAAGAGTATAAAACAACAGGAATGATTAAAAGGAATATTCACGTAAACAATAGCAAGAGTTAAAGCCTACGCAATTACAAGTGATAACCAAGAAAATATAGTCTATAGAAATTCTAACGGTTAAATAATTAAATACATCAATAACCACATCGAACGACATTTTATTGGTCCTTATTGTTGTAACCCTACCCTGGCCGTGCAATAAATACTCCAATTAAGGTTCTAATATAAATCTGTTAACCTGTAAGGTCCTATGAAAAGGTAAATAAGCGACAGGAGACAGTCCCTTCCTTCGCGTAAGTACCCCGCTCGACTCTCAGGAGCCCTTACCCACCCCTCGTCACAAACCTCCCTTTGTTCTTCGGAACACGAAATAACCGTGCATATGTTGACTTCAAAGGGCGATTTGGGTTTGAAGTATGTAATTTTACATCTGTTCGATTTGGTATTGAAACTTAATCGATCGGGTTCTTGTTATAAATATTACATTTTTATTAGCGTCCGACCGAAGTGTCGGTTTCGGTTTCGGTGAAAAATTAAGTTTCGTCGGTTATAGATATGGTTTCAGTAAAAAAATCTGTATTTTAAGGAATTTTATACTTGAACACGTGATTTTCAGTTTCAGTAAAAACTGAAGCCACGGCCTAACATTCTCTTTCGGTTTCGATTTCGACCGGAATACCAGTTTCGGCCGGAGTCAATTTTTACAGATTCTATTAAGTACTATACAGTACAACTATCGGGGAGACACTCGCATTCCAATTAATTTACGGTCACTATAGACATTTATAACAATGTAGGTTCCATCTCTAAGATCGAAAATAACTCGTCAACAACACTCATATCGAGGCAACAATATACAAAATAACAGCTGAAACGAAACGAATTTGTCAAACCGAAGCAAAATATCTACCAATCCTAGTTATATTTAATATTCCAGCGGCCGCGTGCAACCAATAAAGCCAAATCGGCGTCAATACGATGCGTCTGTTGCAAGCAGACAGTTACTCTGTCTGCTATCGAAACAGACAAAAGTATGCCAGCGCCAAACAACACATGATATTTAACAATATAATGTGAGCCACAGCAACGAAAATGCGACCAACGTTGTCATGGACGAATTGTCACCGAAATGTCAATCACTGGGGTCTTTTAAGACAACGTAATACGTAGTTGTAACGTAGTACGTTTATTTGGGGTTATTTTGGGCTTTCAGTATTAATATCAATGTCAAAATAATTTACATCGTATACTCGAATATTATACAAAATAAACATTACATTATTCATCACCAAATCCATGTTTTATTTTACTGAAGTATACGTTAACGTACGACGTAGTAGACATAGATTCAGTCACGCCCCATTCGAATCTCTAGTACCACCCGCTAGATGGTGTTGCTATATTAAATTGTAACATCAAAGTCGAAAGCGACCGGAACGCTTCGGATATAGGCGTCCACACAAATGGATGGTAACGCGAGACAAGCTGATGTATTGTCTACGCTATTTCGTTGCAATCTGCAGTGTGCAACAGACAGACAAAATGGTGACATAATGGGAAATGAAAGGATTTTTATGGAGAATTTGCAAAAAAACTTATATGTCTTAGCAAACAGTTTCGTAATTAACTATTTTAGCATATTTAAGTGAATAGTTCGCATGTGCAAAAGGAATAAAACTGATTATTTTACTACAATGCCTGTTTGTTACAATTAACTTTTTTTAAAGGCTTAAATCTTCAAACAATTAAGTCAAATAAAAGTGCAAAGTAAAAAAAATTGTAATTCGCCAAAAACAAAACAGAAGTTCATTAGTAAAGAGATCAGTTTGTAGGAGTCGTAGTAGATCGATTTTTTTTCGAATTGCTAAATTCAGTGTCACAGTTATTTAACAAGAAGTAGCTGCATACATAAAGCAATTTGAAATGAGAATCACCGTAAAGATTGGATATATCCCTGCATCGGAAAAACAATCGAGCATCAAAAAACAATCAAAAAAAGCAGCCCCAATGAATCATAAACCAACATAACATGGGCCAATACATCGCACTACCATGTTCATGCATTCCATGCAAGTTATTCAGTCCATAAAACAATCAGAGTCGCGGCAAAAAGCGCAAACCCGACAACGATCGTAAAACAAAGATGTAAACGACAGAGCAGGGAACTAATGAAAATACATCGATATACGTAAACGACCGTTACTATAGTTTAACCTATTTAAACTCGAAATAGATGAAAACGCTGTAACCCATAGCAAGGGAATTATGCGCTAGCTTATTGATGATCTAACTGTAGCCCGTGACTTTGTCCATCTGGTAATTTATTTAAAAATATAAAAATAGTTTTAATAAAGTAATAAGTTTTACTGAAAGTCCCATCTAAATCGGACCAGCCATTCCAGAAGTTAGCTAGAACAAGAAACAAAAAAAAATTGTTTTGTTTTATGTACCGGGAAATACGACAATGCACTCATTTAAAACGATATTACAAACAGACATACCAATTTCATTTATTTGTAAAGATTGATTGATACGACAGTCAAACTAATAACAACACAATACATACGACACCGATTTGTTGACACAAGTTATTTCGTTTGCATTTGTTCCAAGTCTTATTTAACCAAACATAGAGGCATTCTTAATCGGCGAATAAGCACTCGCTTAGAGGTTAAACGGAAAGTGCAATGGATTAATTAAAAGTTAAGACAGAGCTAGGGATGTGACTTAGTTCTAGATAAAGACTATTCCGCTACGAGAATACTTAATCGGGGCGCTAGCTGTTTAAAGTAGGATGAAGCGAAACTTGAGTCTAGTAATCTTTACCCTTTGTGCATCTGTATAAAGAGGTGCGAGAAAACTATTTAAAATATTGCCATTATCATTTCAGTTGATATGATGCATAATAAGTACATACAAAATTATATTACTCGTAAAACTACTAATTGAAATAAATAAAAAATCGCTAGAATCGACACGATAAAAACACATATGTATTACGTACGCGTGTAATCAAGATATTCAATTAAAAACGTTATTTACGGCCAGATTAAAATAATATTTCATTACATTACAAAGCATTTCAAAGTATACAGTTTAGCATAAAACTTGTTACTTATCACGTTAATCAGTTTACTAGCACAAAAACTATTCCCGCAATCGACAAGTCGACAATTACAACGACTCACTTTCCACTAAAACCATCCTAACAACACCGAGTAAATATACATAAACATTTACATAATAGCCCATAATGTTGGTATTACCACGTCGTGTTTGCATACTTCGCTGCAATTAATAATGCTCAGCTTTCATATCAGCGCATAATTAATGTTTCATCGGTGGCTCATACGAAAGAATCACATCAACTGACATTAAATGGCATCACTAACGGGTCTACTGTAGCGCGCCAAGTTTAATTGCTTTAAAACTCGCCCCCGTGCGCCATTATTTAATCATGCTCATGGCACATCGACAGTGAATGTATAACGTACATACTTGTTCGTTAATTAATAGTGTACGGTAATTGACGAGGTCGGTGCTGTCGCATATAAAAAGAGCTTTGTGGACAGGTGGCACAGATACAAAAACTTGCAAATATATCTATACTTATATTATAAAGAGGTAAAGATTGGTATTTTTGTAGGAATGTATTTAACTCAAAAACTACAGTGCCAATTCATAATATTCCTTCAACATTAGAAAGCCACATTCACTTCGAGTAACACTTACTAGTGCACTTTTTACCACAGAAAAATCCGATTCCAAATCTAAAAAAAACGCGGGCATAGTCGTGGATACACTGCTAGTAAACAGTAAAAATGTGGTGTGAATGCACTGGCGATTTATAGAGCATCATAGCTATATTATAACTGAGTAATAGAGACTAAACAACATATTGAAAGCAAGCAACTCGATAGGGATAAAGTTTCTTGACTTTGCAAAAGTGTAGTCGAGGCGATATGCAGTCTATTCACAGAATATTGAAAAGTAAGCAACTTTATCAGTCATTTATTGCTTAAATGAGTAAATAAAAATGTGTTTACAAAAAAAACAAAACAGAAAGACTCTTGACAGAACTTTGGATGTATTAGTTATCGGGTAAAACGAAAAAACAAACAGTAATTATTCAATGAGATCAACACAACATTGTTTTTCGTATACCTATTAGAATGAAACAAAGCCAAATCTAATTTGTACATAACATTATGTTGCACAGATTTATGTATTATAACATAATAAAGCAGAATAACAAATGTGTTTGTTTATTCCCACGTATCTCGTGTATAAATCATCCTATTAGATATAGTTATTCATTGCCCGTCATGTCCGTACACGGGGCATGGATTTATTGCAGTCCGTAATATTCAGGGTTAGCATAAATCTCGTTTTAATCAAGTTAACGTAAGGTCGCTTTCGTCTCTAGGAAAATGTTTAGGAAAACAATGAAACGAGGGGAAAATATGAATGAAACACTTTTTTCATATCAATTCGTTTGCAACCGGGTTAATTTTAACAACCAATTTAATATTTTAAAAACAATTATTTAAAGCCGTTACAAATGGGGTGAGTAAATGAGAAAACTGTGTACAGATCTAAGTCCTTATATCGAACTTTCTAGAAAACTATATATCCCTTACATGTGTCTATAGATATACATAGTTATGTACTTGCTTGGATATTAATGTTAATCTTTTAATCTAGAATAATACGGTTGGTTCAATGCACTGGTTTGTCTTGTCTTAAAATAAACACAATCAGTCACTAAGTCATGTATGCACATTTCGCTAAGCAATCTAGTATCTCTATTGATACTTGATTATGTTATTAGTCAAGGAGAGAGCGTTGGATTGGAGCATGCGTCCATTGCTGTCCATGTCCCTAGGTAATTGCCGATAGCCGATATTGATCTATACCGAGAGTTAATGGACACTTGGTATTCGATTCTATCGTGCAGCGACCGCTAACCACTAAGATAATGGGCGGGATATTGTTACGATGGTCCATGGGATACTGCCAATATGCGGCGGACTTTGTAAACAATTTATCCCTTCATCGAGATCCGGTAGTGGGCATAAACTGTTTGAGCTCTGTCCGATCAAATTTCAGGGAAGTAACGTGTGGTGAAACTTATTAAGCATACATCAATATCGCGAGCAATTTGAACAGAGTTAATTTTAAATCATCTATACACATATTATAGAGTTAGGGCCTCCATTGTTTGCGTGATAAATCAAACGAAAAGACACAAATAGTAAGTTCTGAAAAAGAAATTTAGTGTTGGATAGCCAATCGTGAAGGTCATTCCGTTAAAAGGTAACAAACATGCACATTTAAAAGCATTCGCACCTAAAATGCCACGATGATCATCCAGAAGAAGTTGCTTGTTATTAAAGGACCTTTGATTTATATTTTTTGTCATAGAGTTTAATACAGTAAATAGAAACATACATCCTTTATTCGGTAATCTATCTTTAAATATGTTTTCATACCTAACCCCCTCTAGCGTTACCAAGCACGAATGCTAACAAAGAACATAAGAAAAACAAAAGCATATTTACATTAAATCTCGTACGTGAGAAGCAATCAAGATAACTCACGGCCAATTTATTACACAGCCATAAAAAAAATCCAATTCGCAGATGTATCTAAATCCAAAGGTGGCGTGTACCAAACACGAACCGAGACTGTAATGTAAAACGAATCGCTAGCGAGTTACCTTCTCAATTTATAACTGTTTGTCAAATATTCGTTTCGACACTGAACGTTCGGCGAACGTAACAGCACACGTTCGGCTCGCCAGTGCATACGTGCCTCAACACAAGGTGTGTTCACTTTCACTAATGAAATTCAGTGAGCGCCGGCAAAACTCCACCACGCAAGGTATACCTTACCGCTTGGTTATAATAGCGGCGCCGTGAGCGGAGATAACGGATTAATTAATTATTCATTTAATCATAATGGAGTATCGGTATCGGTTGCCAGCGTTATTAATTATGTTAACTAGTAACGTGCGACGTCACGGATTATGTCAACCGCCACGTTCTATACACGTGGCGTGAAACTGTGACGCGTTAAAATAAAGAGGTCGATTTTAGTAACCTTTATACCGATCAGTCGACACTACCAATATAATAAATTTTAATATGCTATTTAAAGATTAAAATATAGAGAATTTTACTTCAATATATATTTAAACCTGCGCATACTTTTACTAATCCTATACAATTATATACTGTCTCCGTAGCCTAGTGGTCTGCTTTAGAAACCGGAGGTCGTGGGCTCGAATCTTGCAAGGACTCAACAAATTTTTTTGTTGTTTCCTAGTTGGTTAGGGCAATTTGGGCCGATCACCCAATTGTCTAAGAAGTAAAATGATCCATGCGTCGGATGGGCATGAAAAAATTCTACTCACCAACCTGCATTGGACCAGCGTGGTGGGATACGGTCCAAAACCTCCCTAACGGAGAAGGGGAGGCCTATGTCCAGCAGTGGACTTACACAGGCTGATGATGATACAATTATGGTCACACTTTGTGTATTATTAATTTAAAACTTGAATAGAAACCACTTTGCATTAATTGTAAACCACTATATCCAGCATAAATCATTAGATAAAGTTATCACTAATATTTTTACGACATGATCGCACTCAAGATATTTCAATTTCTCAGTTAAAACGAACCATTTTACCACTTTGTAAAAGACAATCAGTTAAATTAATTTGGAGAACAAGGCTCAACGTGTCTCAGCCGTTTTGCGGCTCTATGGTCTAAACTATAATTAAATTGACTAGCAAGTGAACTATTAAAACATTTACATACCATAGTTGTTAAATTGAATCAAATGTGCCGATTGAAATAATTACGCATGCAATTAACTAACGATTGCAATGTTGCTGTTCAATTAAGGTGCACGTTTACATTATATAACTTTATTCAGTAACTTTATATGATTTTACCAAAATTATTAATCTACTGGTAGGTTCTAGGTCTTGAAATAGCGAAACGTCGATACAAAACAAATGTAAAACATAAAAAGGACAAATGTTCAAGCAAAAATTTAAACAAATAAACACAAACAACAACACGATAAACTGCTCTTTTACAATGAACCTCGTCGCCTTACTTTCATTCACAAAATTGATTCTACTAAAACCACGTCAAAGAAATTGTTACCATCATATAACTTCACCTCCTCCGTGGTCTAGCGGTATTGGCTTCTGCTATATAGACCGGAGGTCGTGGGTTCGAATCCCGCGGGGAAACATCTTTGTGCCATCGTTGTTTTCTGGTTGGTTAGGATAATTTGGGCCGATCACCCAATTGTCTGAAACGTAAGATAATCCATGCGATCCATGATGATGAAGATGATGATGATGATAATCATTTTACCATCAACTCAGATACATATGTACTTAGTTTATCAACTAAACAAAATTGCCATACAAATAACAACTCTAATTGCAATATTCTTTGGTAATATTACGACTCATGCGATTGGATTACAACGAGCTCCCGCGGGAACAGGCAACAAATCACTACGCGACTTATTAGGGAAGTGGGAAGTTTGCACGGAACATGTTTAAGCGATACATAAGTACAGAGACTAGATACATTGCTTTTGTAGTCTGAGTGAATTACCGTTCACTTGGTTAGAATATATTTGTAGTAAAATATTGACAAATGTTACAAATAAGTAATCTTACTATGTTATTATTATTAAAGAGTTAACATTATGAGTCAGTTTTTTTGGAATAAGTTGGCATTAAACAAAAAAATATTTTTTTTTGTTAAATGCAAATTTATATCTCCGCTTTTCTAAGAAAAACGGCAATTAAAGCGAGTCATAAACAAAATAGGCTTTTTAATAATAAATAAATGATAACTTAAAAACGTTTTCGTTGACAAATAAATAAGAAGCTTTAGAATCACTATGGATCGCCGTCATCTTTGATTGAGAAATAAGGAAACGACACGATATAGAATAACCAATTTAAACTCTGAAACTAAATATAGTCATGAAAAATATGGCAGCAGTTTAATAAATAGATAATCTTATCTGATACATGTCAATTCTGCGACAAAAATGCGTAAGTACGACGTCGTCTCGTTGCCGTGGGTTACTGTGTTTTGATTTTTTCGACATCCCAAGAATGTCAAAAAACAAATTCCATTCGATATTCAAATTTAGCAAACAAAAGCGACAAATAACATTGTCGTTTTCCAAACGAAGCCATTTAAAAACTTAACAAAAAAAAAAAACAACCATCTAAAACAAAGGGCGAACTAACCGAATCTACGTAAAATGGCCAGTGTCAATCGCGAGTTCCGATTGCGATGTGGGCTGTTGTTGTTGTTGATGTTTTTTTTTGTCACGATTCAATCAATGGCCGCCGTCCATCTGTCAACGGTGTGCACGGGAATATGGCGGAATTGACACATCGAAAACATTTCGACGCGCGGTCACGACGCGAGCTAGGCTTTATTTCGTAGCCGAGTGGATACACGGTCGGTTCATTACAAGAAATATGTATGTATTACCTACGATCTGGACGAATAACACAATATCGATCCTGTCCCACACTAAGCGAAGCTTGTACATGGAATCTATTCAACTGATAATTATATACAATTTCTTATTTTCTGTAATAAATATATTATATACATAAACACACACAGATACAAGAAAAACATTTTCTCGTGGTGGGAATGAAACCGGCACCCTTAGGCGCAACAGCCAGGGTCTAGCCACTGCGCCAAGCGGATCGTCCCGCATAATATGAATAAGATTATCTTTCACCATTCATTTTTCCAAGTTCTAATGAGGTCGGCTTTCAATCTATCCGGATTTATTTGAACAACAGTTTTTACGCAGACTGACTGGCATCTGACCCCCGCAACTTAAAGAGTAAACTGAGTTAAATAAATCTATTAGTTGTCAGTAAAATTGACGGCTCTGACATCCTATAACGATCACCAAAGATGGCTTTCCAACCAGAACCGACATTTTACATGCAAATCCGACGCGGATCATCTATCTTTTAGGCAATTGATCGGTGAAGGTAATCGGCTCATATTGCACTAATCTATCAGAAAGCCACCATAAAACAAAGTTGTTTCCCTGCGGGATTCGAAGCCACAACCTCTAGTATATAAAGCAGGGGCCAATACCACTAGGCCACGAAGGCGGTTATGCATACGATTATATCAAGCATAATTAGGTTTTGATACTCGAGATGTGATTATGTGCGATATTTTTTTATATTACATAATCTACTTCACATAAAACCGACTATAAAATCTGTTAGCAATTTAAATTTTATGTTATCTTCTACTTTTATCGGCTCAGCTAATACGCAGACAATCATTCTCAGCACGTCACAACATACCCAAACTATATTATTCACAATACGGCCTGCGCTTTTTTAATCTACGCTCTCTCTCCCTCACCACTCCTGGTCGTTTTATTTCTCCCATTCGGCCGCCAACGGGTGGAGCGCAGTGTTGCCAGGTACAGCAATTTGCGGGAGCGACGCAAAGGCCCGCTCAATGCGGCCATTAAAATTGGACATAGAGTAACAATCTGCCGTGCACTCACTCCCCGCGGAACGATGGCTGCTCTGTGTATTTGCAAACGCGTACATTTATATCCGTGACGTGAAACGTAAACGTCGATTGTTTGTATTGAGGCTGATGACGTAATTTGAATATTATTATTATTTTTTAGTTAAAATACGTCATATGTCTAATTGTTGTGTTGTCTCTTTGAGCGACCTTTAGCTTTCATGTAAGAACTATAAACAACAACGACACGAGTGCGTCAATGCTCAACTTTATACGTAATTACTTGAAGTTGGCAAGATCACGGATAGTACGTGTTTAAAAAATAAAACCAAAGTCGCCAAAAATTAACTAATATATATACATATATGAATATTACATTGAAACGCCTCAATATGTTTGGTGGACGGAAATTTTAAGAATTGATCGTCAATTTAATAAAATACAACGTAAAGATAATCTTAAAACAGCGGTCAAAGGTTTTTGTGTTGCACTTTCAGAGCAATAAAAGGTCATGTGCAACATCATAATCTGTTCGTTGTTTCATAGAGATATTTACTATTATATGACATGCGACGGCAGTACTAGTAACAGAACTTATTCAAAAAGGCACTCTGTCAATAGGTTAACGGCATTAATAAACACAGTAACTACAGACCGCCTAAAGAGATTTACGTTCGTTCACATATTTCCAATGGGTACCTCAATTCAACTAGATCGTTCACACATGCACTATATATGGGGGGGATAAGATCTGGAATATTCGCAAACATAGGTATGTATTTTCATTGGTGTATCACCATTAAACATAAGTAAGATGATCCATGCGTCGGATGGGCATGTAAAAAGTTAGTCCACCTACCAACCCGCATTGTATCAGCATGGTGGGGTACGGTCCAAAAACCCCTATTGAAGAAGGCGTGCATTAGGAGAGGCCTGTGTCCAGCAGTGGACTAACACGGGCTAACGATGATAATGATTAAGCATCAACAGTCACGCGACGTTCCAATAATAAATGCGCCATTCCTTCGCCATAATTTCATTACAATATTCCAAATAATATATATTTCAAGTACAATTAACAAAACGCTCGCCTAGACAGCAGTGTTATAAAACAATCTTCTCTAATGAGGAGCCGCTTCCGACCCAGCCCCACTACAAATCTTGTTCGCCCCAATTAATTAGTTGCAACGTGCTTTCCCCCGAGTTGCCGAAGAATGCACTAAACCAGAATGCATCCCTTAATAAAGATAAGGGTGGTAAAATAGAACCAAGTGGAGCAAAGTTTTTTTTACCTTTAACAATCCAGTATTACTTTTTATACCCATTAGGCTGTCTAACTTGAATGTAGTTGGACGTTATCATAGTTGATTTTTTGCCGTGTTGTTTAATTATATTTATTTATTTACACTTATTTGCACAATTTAAGTACAAAAGGCGGACTTAATGCCTTAGTAACTTTCTCCCAGCCAATTATAACAAATTATAGCAACTGAAAATTGTATTAAATGTAATACTTTATAGGCTTTATAGTCATAGGCCTGTTATGTTCGAGTGTTTTGTGAATCCGTTTACGATAAATGGTTTGTTTTTACTATAGCCCCATCTGACACACAACATTTGAAAACTAGTCTCTAGTGTAGTGATTCTAGTGGATTGTAATATCCAGAATAGTAGTATAGAGTCAAATTTGGTTTTAAGAATAATACAAACTGAGAAACCTACACAATTACGCTAAGTATATTAATCCTTCGCAAAACATAAGTTTAATACTCATCTTAAAGTGTATAGATTCGAATAGGCTAATCAAAATAATTTAACTTTAAAATCTACTATCGGTTCGAAATTTTGAGTGTCTAGTGTCCAGGGAATAAAACAAGAACCTCTACGCTTACCAAGTCCCCGTCTTTTCTTTAAATTAAACATCTATAAATAACAAATATTTTTCAATAAATCAAACAGTTACAGCAATATATCAGTATCGCAATTGATGCTCTTAATACAATCCATAACATCATTAAACATTAAACGACACAATAAAACTATACAAATTCTAATATTAACTAAACCTTTCCGAAATCGCTTCGGGCGAATCGTATTACGTACGCAACCCGGCTCGGTTCCCTCTCGCGTTCATTATTATTCATTCGGCGACCGCTCTATTTTTGCAGGCGCACTCGCTTTATGAGTTTATGGTCGGGCTATAGTGACGGTTTGACAGCAACTATTCTGTTTTTAACATATAAAAACACTAACCGTAACAACACATACACGTATCGGTTTCAATGACTTCTATATTGATTGTTACTCTTTAAAACGGGGCTGGCTAAAGTGGTACTACCGACTACATGCCGGTTTGAAGGGCACCGTACCTAAGGCGGCGAGCAGACTTCTGGCGATTTCATAACATTTCGTACGGACTGAGCGTTACTCTTACCATCAGTTGAACGTCTTGTCGCCTAGACGAGATTGCAAAACGATAAAAAAACTTAAATTTATCTGGTTCTTGCGACAAAGATCTAATTAAATGAGACCTGAAAAGCGTCTGAAGTTTAAGCTCGATATAAAAGGATATCGTGCAAAAAATACTCTACCTTCTTGTTACATTAATAACTTCACTAAAAGAAAAGACATCAAGTTGTTGTAAATGAAAAAAAAAAAATAATCTCGATTTAATGCGTCCGACATACATAAGCGTATAAAAATAAACACGTTTCAATCTATACATGCAAACGATTTATCTCCGCGCGCCACCAACAGATGGCGCTGTCCGGCGGAGCGTGAACGACCCACGTGTAAACCGCCTCATACACGAATATATCTTTTGAGGCATTAATCTAGTCGAGTTCACATAAAAAATTGGGCAAAATAAAACGTTTTTATCCAAGTGGATGGATATCGGGAGCATTGTATGCTCAGTTTAACCATGGCTCATATTAAACATACTCGGTTCAATTAATAAATAAATTTCCAATACACTTTTAGACATCTATAATTACAATAGCGTTAAATAAAACATAACTACTAATTATATATTCAGTCCACTTTTATCGATTTTTCCGCTCGTGTAGATTTAAATAAGGACCCATTACAATATAAAAAATAAAAAATCAATACTTTATATCAATTACCAAATATAAATCTTTACAAATATGAGTGAACAACTTCATACTATATCGATATTTTTACATATTTTTTGCATATCGATATAAAGCAAATTATATCGACACATTCGCAACACTAGCCGCCCGCCAATTAAAGCGCCAATGCCACCGGCGCAGTCGAAACGCAGCGAGGCATCGACATCATTAAATCACGTCCTCGCAGACAACGTCCCCGCACTATCGTCGATATCGCGGACAAATTCCACGACGAGCCGTTGCCTCCTTTATTTTGTACTTAGCTCTGATACGTCATTCCGTTTGAGGAATTCGGTGTTAGTATTCGTTTATAATATTAAAACAATAGATTTAACATTAAACGTAAATTAAAGTTATATTCGTTACGTAGAAAGTAACAATGTAAGTTTTAGACCAATTCAATTATATTACCCACCATATCGAAATAATAACGCACTGAAATAACAAAGAGTTAACTTTCGAAAACTGCAAATGTACGTTATGGATGATAAGAAAAAACGTATAGTTTCATTATTATTATTTTCTCGTCCATGTGGTGCCAAAATGTTTTAGGAAAAAAACAGTTACTAGTTTGACGGGCCATAAAATTTTCACATAACAAAAAAAATTATATAACTAATACACAGTGTTTAATCTTATTTTAAATAATAACATAAACAAACGCCTAATTATAAAACAATATGACATCAATTAACTCAGTATACGATTTGTCCCAACAGATTTCGAGTCGAGTATTGTTTTATAAAGTCGTTTGCGACTACTCACTGCGCACTAAATGTTGCCAAACTCGTGTAACAACTGAAAACCCCTAAACGTGACATCGTTCAAAGTTCGCTCCTCGCAGAGTCGCCAATTTAGGAAGTTTACTACACGCCCCTAGAGGATCTTTCGAAGAATACCATCTTCCTGAATTAAAATAACTAGTCCTAATGTTAGCATGAAATCTTTGCTTTATGATTAACGCAACTTCTGTAGAAACTTTATCACAAAATCTAATTTAAATGTTACTCTCGTGAGATTATATCGCACTGATTTTATATACATTTTTTATGTACAAACATTTTGCAGTTTTGCGGACATAAAAACTCGTTTCTGTACTGTTTGTGCTATAGCATGTTTTTCAAACATTCTTTAATCTAATACGCAGTTTACATTAACTCAAATTCTGAAGCGAATTTATAAAACCAGACCTATACGAAAGGATCATCATGCGTCTATCATAAAACTTATCCTAATTTCCAGTAGAATACCAAATAATAACTACCACTAGAATAATAATAAATACTCATTCACATTGTACTCTTGAGGACGTAAGGGTTGTAACGTAAATGAGACCAAACCGAGGACCAATTAGTAGGCAGGCGGTTTCTGCGTAGTTTTTTTGTTACGGGACCTTCCGATAACCCCTTTGGGATACGACCCAAGCCGGCATTCGAGATCGGATCGAATGGTTTCGGGAATATTGCTTAATGATATAAATTTAGGAGCGAATCTGCGGTTATTGGAGATAAGTGGATCGCTGATGTTTATATATTGATCTGGTTGTAAGAGCTATCAAAGTATCTTGCAAAAAGAAGTATTTTAAAAAGAGTAATTATATGTAATAATTTATGTTTTGTGCCGCTGCTTATTTCATACAAGGCAGTGCAAATTAAAAATACAACTAATACATTTCATAAGAACACATTAAATATTCACAGAAAATTATACAATTTTGCCGGGATTTTTTAATTTTTCGTCCAACGTACAATAAAAGATAACAACACCTTCACAAATAAAATTTTAATTTTTAATAAATTATCCACCACACCACCATTATAAAATTAATAAACATCTCCGCTAAGAAAGACAAGAATGAACCGAAAACAATTAAGTCCAAAGTTCTTACCAAAACGTAAAGACCATAACGATAAAGTCAAAAGACTTTAAACGACCAAAGTCAAAAGACTTTAAAGGACCAAAGTGAAAAGAGCAGTAAAGTGACTCCAGACTCAAGACATTTGCGGCATCGATTACGTCTGAATGGGGGAGCGGGGGACAATTTGCTATTCAACGACATAATCACGAATCAGGAACGTTTTATACTCGAGACGGTGAGATACCCTTTTGGCTGCCGTTCCCCCAACGGGACCGCAAATGGTCTACGGCCATTATACGCGACGAGCGGATCAAAACAAAGCAATTGAATGCCTAAGTGGAGTGTAGTATAGGGTGGTAGAGATAATCTACGATAATATACCAAGCACGTGGGGACGGGAGTTTCCGCGCGAACTCTGTGGTAGATACAGCTTCCCAAAGACAAGAGTCTGGAAGCGTAACATCCGTGTTAAAAAAGCGAATAATATGCAGCTAAATATTTTAAAGTAAGGTTTTTAAAAAAATAAAGTAAATTGACATCGGAACTTACGCCACCATTTCCTTTTATTTCGAAATAATTGCGTTTTGAAAAGTCTCTACATAATACCCTTTTAATTCTCTCTGCTACAAAACTCCACTTCAGATTCTTCAACGTCTCCAACTGCGTTTTAACATAATTTAGCAAGCCTATTTTGTCAATATTATTCTACATTATCAAAGGACGAGGTTTGTCTCCTAAACGTAACTTCTGCCTAACAATGACATTAAAATTCAATTAAAATTAACGTTTCATGTTATAACACGCCACGCCAGAAACACCAAATTACCTAAAAGTACTACGCAATGTTTATAAATAGAATTTCGCAAATCTTAATATTATCACTTACCAGGTTTTGTAATGGGCGTTTTTAGATCGTTGTTCGCCAGCTGTGGGTTCTCTTGCACCTACGGATAAAAATATAGATATTTTAGCTTCATTTTGATGAGTTGAAGAATGAGCTAAGCCCCTACGTATTTTTCAATAAATTACTTCTGATGTTTCGAAATCTTACCAGAACTGTAATCACAAAGCAGGTAAAAAAAGTGATGAATCAGAAAAACAGTGGAATTAATATGTACTACAATTGCGTAAATACAAAACAACATCATATTTTTCAGAACATCATATTATTTTTATTATCAATACAAAAAAAATCTAGCACTTCATCTATTTCAAAACTTGGCGTTATTGTCTTCTGTATCTCTACTATAGTCAATATATTATCTGCCAATATTACATAATAGGTATTCAATAAGAGTTTCATAGTAAGCATTTTAACAAAACACGATCAAACAAGTCAACGATGGAATGTCTCAAGCGAGTTGTCCGCCATTTTCGTTAACAACATCAAAAATAAACCATTACCCTTATCAATGTTGTACTGACATTCTTTGATACTCAGCAGCTGTGAAATAACTCGACCAACAGAAAAAGAGACCCTTCACATAATCGCTGTCTCAAGTTTTTGTCATAATATTGTTACTTTAACTGTTAAGCAATGTTAGAAAAGTCAAACGTGAGCATTTTTTTAACTTCAAATATTTTACTTTATGTTGTCTATAACTACTTTAAGTTAGGGACGGCATTTAGCTTTGAGAGTAACGCAAATTAATTGATCCGTAAAATAGTTTTAATCAACCGTCTGCTCTTTACGTGATAAACAGATCATGTATCATGCTTAAACATATTATTCAACAGTTTTGAACCATAATTATCATTACAATCACAATCATTATGTACATTTATAAATGTTATCACACATTTAAAGCGAAATAGATAACGTGAAAAATAACGATAGATAAATCGGTTAGGAATTTCTCGAAACCACTTAAACTCGAGTGTTAACATTGTTTTAATAGTTACTCAAATGAGGAAAATAAACTAATATACATTAGCTGGAACTTAACTACACTAAAGTTGAATACTGTTAAATGAATAAGTATAATGTCAATTTCCAATAGCGCACCAAGGTTAAAGCGAAACATCATTCGTTTAAAAATCTCTGGTGTTTAGCACTAAACGTAAAACCATCACGCTATATGATACCAATGTGAGTTAGACCTATACATTATTGCACTATATAAGTTAAGGATTAAAATTTATTTGGAGAAATTCCAAAACTCATTTAGCTCCCATGTAACCAAGTATTGACAAAACAAGTTATGACCAGGGATGGATTAATACCAAGTAAAAAAAGTTATTTTTCTTTTGTCTTTTCATGTTCTGTAGGAGTTTATATTTATTCCATGTAAAGTATAATTAAAAAAAATTACCCTTAAATTTTTTGACTTGATTTCTTACTAATTTACCGTTGTAAAAATACATATATTATTCTATTGTGCACAATTTAAAAGTATAAATAAACAAATAATATTTTTGCTCGTTGATTAGTTTTAAAAATAACATTGAATTGAACTATGGACTTCTTTAAAGCAATACGTATTTAAGCGCGCGTAAATCACAATTCGTATAGCTTATGGAATCACTGATTAGAAATAAGAGTAAAATAGTTCTATTCAACATGTAAACGGCCTAAATAACTGTAGCGATACTATGATTCTGTACATAAATGTGTATTCAAAACACTCACCTTATTTGTATAGGGGTTGAAGATGAATTTGTTCTCGTGTTCCTTCCTCGGGGTAGCGGCTATCACTGACAATGGGGTAGGCAGAGACTTCATCTCCTATACATAGAAAAAAAAAAATACCAATATTAAAATCAAATTTAAACTACAAAGCAATTCTCCTTATTTATTTATAGCTTATTTTATTTAGACTAGGAATAAGTGTAAACAAATTCTTATGTTCAACGCTAATTAATGGCTTTATAAACGAATGCATCTCATCGATTGGTGGATCTCTAGTATTTTGTAGTCCCACGCGATGTTAAATCATTAAGATTGCCGTAATTTGCGCCAAAGAAATGTTGATTATTACGTAAATTATCTATCTTATCTATACTATCTACTTAAATGTAAGTAAAACTTGCCTACATCACCAATACCAAAATTATAAAAAAAAGTTGTTCAAAAGGATAACAAGAGAGAATAAATTCTCGTGAAAATTGCATCATCGATGAAGGAATATGGCTGCTAAATAAACAACGGATATCCACGATGTTATTCCAAATAACATTGCCCTACATAAATATGTTTAAAGCTCTAAGAATACACGTGTAAAGAAATAAGCGTAAATAGTTTTATCTAATTCTTTGAACATAAAAACTCTCAAAGCTATTTCCCCTAGCAATGATTAATGATATCGAGACGAAACAATAACGTTATCAAATTGGAAACAAATGATTTTTCGATTTGATGTGTCTTTTGACATCTTTTTTAATGCAAAGAAGTTCTATAAATACATATAAATTTCTCTTAATTTACAAATCACAGATTGCGAATAACCGCTACGACTCGATTTCGACCGAACAACGCTACTCTACTGCGAACAACAACTCGGTTAAGAGTCGTTTATTTAGCTTTAACTTTTATTTCCAACGAGCATTGAACGAGTTCTCAATTAGTCGTTGTAACGCGAAAGCGTCGAGTTCGCTTAATTTGTGTTGTTTCCAACGATGCGATGAGATAATACAACAAAAATGAGAATCAGACGGTTTTATTCATCAGTTTAAGAAATCAAACTAATAAATAATAAATAATTATTTAAAATCGCTCAAAAGTACATCGTATTATAGTGAGCCAACATCGCTAACATAAAAGATATTAGCCACACAAACAGTGGACAGATAGGTTTCATCATTATCATCACTTTCAGCCTGTGTCAGTCCACTGCTGGACATAGGCTTCCCATAATGGACACCTTCTCCATTAGGGGGTTTTTGGACCGTATCCCATATCCCATATCACATAGGTTTAAAATTGTTAAAATCAAATCCATTGTGAAGTCATAAAATCATTTAGGTATAACCGAAATGTAATAACAACAATCATTAATTGTTTTCTTGTTTACAAGTAGACCTATTAAAAAAAAAACAAAAATAGCTTCAATGCTAAACATTTCAAGGTAAAGTTTTTATTTAAAAACGCAACACTGACCTTTAAAATACTTTCGATTGGCGGTTGACTGCTGTCGATCGGACCCTGCGAAGAATAAGAGACCACATAAAAAATTATTACTGTTAAGAATTATTAGGGTTATTTATTAAAATATTTAATGATCACGTAATCATTCCGTTTTTCGTGGAAACCAAGACATTCTTGGTATCTAATTAGCTAATACGTCGACGTTCTTAGAAACTATAGGAGTATTTTAATAAGAGGTAGTCACTTAATTACTTAGAACGCAAGTCGATTAAAATCCAAAACAAAACATAAATAAAACTTGCCACTGAATAAAAAGAGACACAAACGGGGATTACTAAGGGCAATCAGTTTTTGATAAAGTGTGCAAAGAAATTATTACACGTAATTTCAAATTACAATTAATAATTTCTAATATTAAAATTATACCATACTGGTCTATTAATAGCATGGTACTTTAATAAGATTATTTGGTTTTAATAATAGCTGTGACTTATGATTCAATAACACAAACAAACACAAAATCCCTGTTCACACATCATCATCAGCCTTTGATAGTTCAATGCTGGACATAGGCCTCCCTTAATACACCCCTATTCATTAGGGGGTTTTTGGACCGTATCCCACCACGCTGGTCCAATGCGGGTTGGTCGGTGGACCGACTTTTTACATGCCCATCCGACGCATGGATTATCTTACTTTTCAGACAATTGGATATTCGGCCCAAATTGCCATAACCAACTAGGAAACAACAATCAAAATTTGTTGAGTCCCCGCAGGATTTGAACCCACGACCTCCGGATTCTAAAGCACACGCCTATACCACTAGGCTACGGAGGCAGTAAAAAAGTAAGAAATCCCTGTTATTGTATAGAAAATATGGACGTGCCAATAATGCGAGCGTAAAGAAATGTGATGAAAACCAACCTGAGATTGAAAGCCGTTGGTTATCCGAAGTGGAGGTGGTCTGTGTGCGGGCGCCCCCGAGGAATTAAGGCTCTCGCTCTGCAACAAGATATAACATGTACAAAGGTGCCTATCTATACTTATATCAGAGAGTTTGTTTGTTACAACGTGATAATATTAAGAAATATAGTTTAACCAGCATAAACTCATAATAGACGTAAACAAAGTAACCAATGGTACAGAGTGGCGTCATACATATCGCATTCGTATTTATGAAAGTATCACCGAATTGTCAATCACTTAGTGATAGTCAACTAATTCAAATTCAATTATCTTTATTCAACATAGGAGTGATACACTCACTTATTGATTATCAAAACAATACCACCGGTTCGGAAAAGGATTCCTTTTCCCACTCTGACCCGAGAAGAACCAGAAAGTAACTGAGTGGGACTTTTTTTTAATAACGCGCAACGCAATATCGCTTAGTTGTCTGTTTTAATTCCATTGTATCATTTGGCTGAACTATAGTGGTCCAATGTGACGTTTATTCAAACATCGACAATTTATATTACTTTCTTACTCGTAAATTTTGTGTAAAGGTAAAATCACGAAACAAATTATGAGTATTTTGACTCGACATTTATCGAATAGGTTTTTAAGAATTTGTCTCACAATAAGTCACTTTCTGATTTGAAAAATAAATCATCATTTTCCCTTTGAGGTTTCCTAAACTAAATAAGCAAGTAAATGTCAAAGCAACGGTATCTATTGTACGGCGACAATATCGTGAAGGAATCCGGAGAAGTGATATTTTTATTGCGAACGCTAGAAGCGGTTATGATTGTGCCGTTCCACAAATATTTCATTTGGGGCGTTCATATGTTTTTATACAAATGAAAGCCATAAATTGATGTCATTACCCCTAAATTGGTAAGCGATCTTTTATACGTGCCCACACATAATAGGGTAGAAATAACATGTACAATGAAGAATAAAGCTTGTAAGGGTTGAAAATAGATATTTTGATTAAATATTTTTTAATATACATGTTACAAGAAATATGAGACAATTATGCGTTAAAACTATTTTTATAGTTCTATATTGGTTGTGAGAACAAAAAAGATGGAGCTTCGCGGTCAGGGATAAAGACAAATAAGTAAGTTTAATTACCCACTGCAAGTTAAAGTAATATTTTTCTAATAATTTCAAATATTATTGTGCACTAAATATAATCTAAATTCATAGTAATGAACACTACTAACGGGATCATCACTTACGATTGTCAATGGGAACATAGAAGTACTTTTAATTAGAGGGCTCAGGTTTAGTATTTATAAATCAAATGTATGGGATGCACTTACATTTATTCTTACACCTCACGCGAACAAAGATTTAAATAGCAATATCAAAAATTCAAGTCATCGTAAACGCACTTTGCGAAATAAATCTCGAAACTTCCAAGCAATTTTCCCTTCGAAAACTACCCTAAAAGCGATCTGAACAGCGTCGCAAGTAAACGGGCGACAAACTCGCGGTGTATTAGGAAATTTGCACAATAAGAAAAAACATTCCGACAGCGCCCCAAAGACGGTGCCACCAACAGTTTCGCCGAAAGCCGAAAGTTTCCCGCTGACTTTGCTAGGCGACGCTCGTATCCTAGGCTTCCAGCAAATTAAGCGGGAACTGGGCGATTTCATTATGTAACGACGAAGGCACGGAGATGCAGTTAGTCGAGTTACTTAAAAAATTATAACTGCTCTCGTACAACTTTACTGCGACGAAGCAAAGTGTAAGGAGCGCGAGATGAAATTACATCTTAAATGGTTTCTGCTTTGCTTGGCTTAGTGATAATAGCCCTTGCGTTTACTGGTTCGAATCCTACAGTGACGCGACACAGTTTTTTTTTGTATATTTAGAACAAGATGAACAATGCAAAAGATTAGGAATATGGCAACTAAGAAGAAGACAAACCTTGTTATAGGGATAAGGTGGCCTGTGGTGAACTCGACCGTTCTGTGGAGCGTGAACGGGCTTCTTGAATTCGCTCTCTCGGCGGGAAGTGTGACCTAAGAACAAACAAACATACATATTAATTATACATACAAGCGTAACATGAAGAGGAGTATTTGATTAACAAAGAGTGTTTGAGAATGGTGGTTATTTATTGATGTGTAGAAATAAATAGCCTTAAATAATCGAGATCTTAGGATAATTGTTGGAAGAACATACTAAACATTATAATTGCTTTTCTTTTTAAATAAGACGTTGTGTACTGTGTACGTGTATTATTCATAACTGCTTCACCTTTTTTAAATATTCTTTTACATCTGTCCGTAGGTGTATCAGATAATTACATTTAAAATAACTTCTTATTAGCACAAACAGTCAACAAAAAGCCGTAGCTACACTCCTTTCATATCCGTTCAAATCATGCAATAAGGCGAGCGGATATTTTATAGATTAATAAGGTATAAGACGGCGGGAGTTGCGGGAGTGAGTTGAAAGTACTTGGAGCACTTCTACTCACATAAACTGCGGTGCGGTGGCACCTCACTCCATTGCCCCTAATCTGTGGGGGCGCTCGCGGGGGTCGGTCGTAGGTGTTTAGACCGGGATATGGAGATAGGGTACGGGACAAAGGAGACGGGTTGCCTGCGATACGCCTAGATTTAAGCACACACGAGTACACATGCTACCTACGCTCGTGATAGGTTTAAGGATTTTATATTAGCGGTAAGTACTCGTAAACGACTTCAGAACATACTATATTAAGTTACTATGGGGCTTACGTGATAACAGATTTAGAAAAGACTGAATGTTAAAGATAACCAATGAAAATTGGAATAGATTCAAATACACGTACACGTACTTTTTATTCGTATTTAAACATCTTGGTAAATTATTGCAAGTGGAATGGATAAACCGACAGCTGTAACAGATTTTAGGTAGTAAATAACCGGGAGCAAATTAGTCAGGTTGTTTACACACAAACAATATAAGCAATCTCGGTTTTAAAGCATTTAATGCCCTATACTATAACTATGAAATACTCCTCGATTATTTACTAAACGAAAAAGCAAATATAAAAAAAAACCTTAAGCTCCAAGGATCAGTACCGATTATCACAATTAATCGGGGATTGTAATAAAACATATTTTAACCAAAGAAACATACAAACGAGACACTGCAATATTTATTCAACAAGTATCAATTAATTTTCCCTTTATCTATCCTGTCAAACACAGAGAAGATGGGAAACTCGGCGCCCCCAATTGCTATCAACTCAGCGGGTGTCCGCGCCCCTAAAGAAAATGTTTCAACCTATTGATGAAGGTTATTACAATTAATTGTGATTTGTACGAAACTCAAAACGATTACTAAAATAGAATAAATCGCTAAATTAATTTTGTACTAGCTAAAGATACAATGTCTTATGACGTTGTAAAATAAGATAACTTAAGCAACAATATCTTGGGCACTTAAGACGGATCCTGACTGTACTAACGCCACTACTGAAATGGTGAATTGATATTATAATCAATCCATTTCAACGGATTCACATATATTTACTAACGACGTCTCACTTATTTTATTAGCGTCTATATTTATATGGCAGACAAAATATATAATAAACACAAGTAGCAGTTGTAAACACGGTACGTATAAGTAAATTAAAAATGTGTTTGTATTTTAAAATAGTTTATTATGGCACTGTTTACTCAATAACAAATTGAATTAAAGGAAACGTTCTAGAATAAAAATATTGCAAGGGATTTTATTACGCACCAAATAACGTTTGCGTAACAAAAACATACATTCCGGGGGGTTGCAATAAGCGCCCTTATGGTTTTAGAGTTCCCATGCGGGGCCCCATATCCAAAGGGATACATACAAAAAGTCGACCCTGATAAATATTAAAAAGGATTAGACGAGAGGTTTTTTTTTCTTTAAATGTTAATCCGACTAAAACTCGCCGTCCATTCAAAACAAAACAGCAGTAGGAAACGACAAATTAAATGATCGTTTGAATATTAAAGACCTTTTCTCGAACACAAACTTATATATTGAGAATTATAGTTTTTTGTAACGCATATATTTATATGACAAGAATAACGCGTTGGTGTTTACATAACAATGGTCTTAATAAATATTGTTCTTACAAACACCTTTCCATATTTTACCAAAGCAATCAAGTTATTTATCTTTACTTTTGCAGTCATCATAATCATCAGCCTGTGTCAGTCCACTGCTGGACATAGGCCTCCCCTAATACACGCCACCGCTTCCGATCTTCGGCTATTCTTATCTTTATCAATAGGTTCTGATATTTCTTATGACTATTTTTTTTTTAATTTAAGTTACAAATACATCGAAACGATATAATTATCTTTTTTTAAGCGATCAAGCGAAAGATGTCGAGGTTACAAACTAATTATCAAAGGCACTATCTAATACAGTGATTTGAAGGTTAGTCAGTCTAGCGTACGGAGATAATCCGACCAATATGCCATGCTCGAAGCGGAAGTGGACTTAGCCGTTATTGGATTAAAACCGCACGGGGATAAAGGAATCTATAGGGTGGGGTCAAAGATGAAACTTATAACTTACACTAGATTCGTCTGAATCTCATGACTAAGAACAAGTCTAAGCTTAAACCGTTGGTAACTTTTAAAATTTATTACTGCTCAATAGGGTTTAGGCACTAATATAAAGAAAACTTTTTATGCCTTCGATTTTGCACTAAGCTCGATTGATCCATTTTCACTTTTTTGTGACACTAAAAATCATTTATGTGTTCCGGTTTGAAGGGCACCACTGATAGTTTAATTACCGAGACTTTATAACCCATTGAACATGACGGCGTATCAATTTTTTTAACAATATTACTAACAGGTCGGGGTATCGCTAGACATGATTATAAAATAGCAAATCGGGACTGTTTTATGCAACATTTGAACAAATCAACGTGTACATTTTATATTTTCTCCCCATAAGCAATGCCAATAAAAGAACTCAATATCCAAACAGCATTAAGATATCCATTCCAATTACACAGTGCCTTCAATAGGCTGCAATTATTGTGGTCAATTAGCATTACCGCTGCGCTTACGAAGCTTAACACAAATTAAACTACGAGGAAAATAACAAACGGAAGTGTAAGGAATGTACCACGATATTCCGCTTATTAGCTAACATTGAAGGAAAAATTCTGCCATCAGGGCTATAATTTTCGGAAACTCAACTTTGTACAAGAAATTACATAAAGCAATTTTGACTAAACAATAGCACACTATGTGTTTTGATACGGACACGATTAATTAAGTTTGTGAATAATATCAAGTTTAATTTCAATTCTTTCGTAGCTAAGCTATAATAAGACCATGATTGCAAAATCTTTAAAACATTACCATATCTGGCAATTGTTAAACCGGGTTAATATAGATTAAAAACAAAATGTACTAAAATCAACATTTTCAAATCCGGAAACGTTATGTGCAATTACTGGAGAACGCCACCACTCGAAGGTCTTGAATATTTCTGTCGAAGGATAACTATTCAAAGATTTAGTCTTAATGTAAAATGTGTTAACTTAATTGAAAACTATTTGATTAGCTTTCTTTATGTACTGTAAACGAACGAAAGTAAGTATGCAAGCAATCAGATTAAACAAATAAAATAATAATAAAACTAAACCGGCGTGTACAGAGCGACGAAATTAACTGTAGCGTACTACGAACTTTCTTCATATCCGCTTAAATATGACCCTAAAAACATCTAACCATTGTCATATACATAAATAACTTTGCACAGTATAAGAGCCACAACCAGGCGACCGATTCATAACGAACACTCAGACGCACCGTGCAAGCTTAAACAACTATAACTTATTTACCTCCGCGGCGACTCCTGCCAATTATTCATGAACGTTTTTATGGCAGACATCATAGTCGTATGAATGTATTCGCAATGATTGATGCGTCCGTGCACTGACCTTTAAACGAGGCGAAATAAAACTGCAAACGACCGACCTTTTATAAGAAAAAATATAAGGCAGAAAAAAAGAACGGGGACTGAACTATACTGCATATCTAAACTTCATCGCCTTTATTGCATTAAAATAGCGAACATCATCGTCAGCCATTGGTCTAATGCACGCATTCTCCATTAGGGGGTTTTTGGACCGTATCCCACCACGCTGGTCCAATGCGGCTTTTTACATGCCCATCCGACTCATGAATCATATTAATTTTCAGACATTTGGGTGATAAGACCAAAATCGTCCTTACCAACCAGAAATCAAAGACAGACATAAATTTGTTTCCGATGACCTCCGGTTTATAAAGCAAGGGTCAATACCGCTGACTACGGAGGCGTCTAGAACTTTTATAGTGAACACAGAATATAATTTTATAAATATATACTACGACATTCCCTTTAAATGTTCTTACGAGTCGATTGTACAAAATTTGAGAATTGTACCAAATACATCGACGGTTAAATACCTATCACATTTCGACACAGTTCAATAAAGAGAGCAACGGAACAAGGTATGCCCAATGGATACTGCCACGGGGTGGGTTCATATTAACAGTCGATTATGGGGTTCGAAGTGGCGGGAGGGGGGACAAAATGGCGCCCGCCGGCCATCGACACGCACACCTGGGGACGTTGACACGTGCGCTAGCGCAACTCATACAAATACCAACCTTAAACATATAGCTATAGGAATCAACTCATTACCGGCAATTAGCGTGAAAATATTTGTAATCAAGCGAATAGCTGCCTTAAGTCGTAAAGTTAAAAAAGATATTTACTTAAACTCTTACAGTCTAGATATTTGTTTAGATTTTTAACGTCGAAACATCTGCGCGTATTTTTCCGAATGTAATTCGCTGAAACGTGCGCCATCGGGCGATCTTTGTCGCTGTACCGATAAATCGGTCGTCACGTCATATCGATAATAGATACACGATATATAGATAGTTCACAACATTTCATGTGTCCATTATACGATGTAAATCGGGTTGATTTCAATTTTAATAAAGAGAGAATCCAAAATATATATATATATATTATCTCTAACAATCACACACATATATATTCAGTTATTTATTGTTTCAACCTCAATTAGCAAAATTAAATATGAACAACCAAACGAAACGATAAACTCGATATCGATTGTATAAGACCATCGATATCAGTAAAACCATCAGAATCATCGACATTTCCATAATTTACCATCGCAGCACTATCTCGGTCCGAGGCATAACGTATGTAGGTGCATTCGGGTCGGGAGTTATGCGCATAAAAATACGCAAACCGAGCCAAGGGGGCTAAGGACCGACGCTCAATGTTAATGACATCCGTTGTTGTTCGATTATCACAATCAGATACGGGACGGACGCCTTTTTGTTGTGTGTGAAGTGAATTGAGCTGCATTTTTATGACGGTGGGTGATATATAAACATATGTATAATAATGAGCAACTAACTCAGTCGAGGCGTAACGTGGGACACATGTAAAATGTACTTTAGTATGTTGGTTACATACGGAGTGTTTGTTTGTTACGTTTAACTCTCTTATCTTAAGAGTACTATTTTATCGAGAGATACTCTATCCATAGAGAGATGATCTATAGGACAGTTATCAATATGTAACAATTGTTTCGAAATGACAATAATAAAAAAATGTTAAAACAATATTTAAAAATTAACAAATGCTGTTATTAAAAACAGGGCGAAAGTCGAATAAAAAAGATTTGTAAGATGAAAAGTTTCACTTTCTTATGAACTGTACCGAAATCGTAGCGATCTAAAATTTATGACGGCAATAATTTTTGATTACATTTACGAAAACTAAGCTCAAGTGACTTAAAAATTTACTCTTAGGGAGTTAGCAATTTGTCGACTTTTAAAGACTTAACATTTATTCAAACAATGACTTGATAATATGTTGATATTGTTCATCATAGTCATTATTCAATATATTATATCATATATTTTCAAAACACATCCCCTTTCAATCATCCTTTCGTAATATAAAATATTAGTAATAATGACAGCTTCAATTATATTTCAACATAGCAGATATGAAAAATATAGACATTTATTCATTATATCATTGTATCATACTTTCATTGCAGTAAAAAGCAACAAGAATACAAAACCTTCCAAAGCCTAAGGAGTACTAGACCTTGAGAATGTCGACCGTCAATAAAGATGTTGTCTGAACCCTCAAGATATGTCGGACAATTTTATTGCGATTAAAACAGCACGTTCACAATAAAAATAACTATGAAGCGAGGCGCGTCGTTTTATCTCTATCGAGTGGGTATTCTATTATAATTCAAGTGGCTTCAGATAAACGAGATACGAGCATTCGCAATTTAGCGCGTTACGATAATCGGGCGATGGCGATTGCTCGCACATTGTTCTAGAGGGTTGTCTGTTTTCAATCGATTCTTTAATCATCAGTAATTGGTGATAGTGTATTTAAAAGGAGTCACATAGCCCGTGAATGAATTGATAAGAGACTACCTACAGAATTTATGTCAGTTACATTTTTTTCAATATTCCCGAGGAATCAGTTCCTTTTTAAGTTTTCAAGGTCCGGGGGCGGACGGTCCGTCAGTTCATACAACTATTAGATTATATGGTCTTTTATTAAATATTGTGTTGTATTTGTATGTATATATTTATTTAAGCGACGAAACGAGCAATACGGTCACCTGCCCCGCCCATAAGATGATGCAGCATAATACACTTTAAATTCGCTCCTCACTCTGATACATACAATGTTACGTCTCGTTTATCCTGTCATTACCCTAACTACCAAACGGGAAGACAGTGATGCTTATACACTACTGTAGAAAGTCGCATTCAGCCAATAAATTACAGTCTTAGAATAAAATAGTCGACAACCATACAACTAGACTGTCGAATGTTACATTCTAGTAGTCTAAACAAAGTAGTCATCTGATGGACATTATGGTGACAATTTATCAATAAGGACACATTCCGACTCAAAATTGACTAAACTATGAAACTTAAGACTGAACATCCCTACAAGTAACACCGGCTAAGGTTTTCATCGCAATAAAAACCGTAATACGCGACGTCGTACAATCAACAACTTGTGCCGTAATAAAGCTCATGCCTGCGACTGGCGGCGTGCGTTTTGTATGCGGACCGGCCGACCGCAAACATCGTTGTACAGAATAAGTCGTGGTGTCTATGGATTGTAGGCGAGTACGTTGTTCTCAAGGCGATCTCAACTCCTTGGTATCGAGGACATTATCGAGCTGATTACCTAGAAGAGCTTAGAATAAAAAATATTTTTAATGGATTTGTGGCGTTATGTAAACAGAACTGACCTCGGAACTAGTCTTCAACTATAAGATACTTTGGAGGGTCACGAGATAGACTAAGGTGTAATTTCTAGTGGTTTTTAATAGTTCTTTGTCATTCAATTTTTAACAGACCTAAAAAAGCGAAAAAGAAGGATCAAAAGGAACTAACAGTGTTAGAAGTCAAACTTTGTTGCCAATGGTATTTGTAAAATTCCAACCATCCTATTTTAAAATAAGGATGCTTCTTAACTTCAATAGAATCATGGATCATTCTAGGATGGCATAATTGTATTACTACTTAATTTTTATCTATATATAATAATATCTTTAGAAACCTTCTGTGGCTAAATATTTCAGTGTACTAACGTTAATTCTAGTTTTAATATATTACAGGTTATTACAGGGTATTGCTTTAGGTTATTACAGGTATACGACTAGAAAAGCACAACTGACTGCTGAAAATACTGCCGCAAAGGGCAGTGTTTTCACACTACTTTGTTCCAATTTCTGTAATCTGTCAGTGCGTCTGTCAGATAAATTATCAGGTGAACGGCCTATCATATATGCATTTACATAAAAAATATATAACTAACGCTTGCATAAAAGACAACATAACTAGATCGTTATCTACCCAACACCGCTAGCCGTTTCTGAAACGGATAATATTGTTACCACATACGAATATTAATTACCGAGCTGAAAGCCCTCTATCTCGGCTAAATTATAAGACAGTTTCACTTCCATGAAACGACTTCCGACATTTCAGAGGCAAGGCGATTTGTATGCCGTGGGGCGGGCGGGCTTTAAATTAAATTTAAAATTACGCGCCGCAAAGCTTTTGAATACCGATGAAAACCGTGGAAGCGGCCCGTGTACAAAGTAAACTTTGATATTTCAAGTCTGTTTATGACTAAAGTTAATGAATAGCAATTAACAAGTGAAATACGAATCGGAAACGGAATAAAGTAAATGATTAATGCATAACTATATATTTTACAGTAGCATTTCAGATGAAACAAAAGTTTAAAACTGAAATTTAAAAATGCTTTTTTGGAAAAGGATACATTTTTTTTATGGCATACGCAGGCAGACGAGCAGTCAGGCCACCTGATGGAAAGTGGTCGCCGGCGCACATAGACATTGGCAATACTGATATCACCAACGCGCTGCCTACCGTGAGACATAGGATGTTAAGTCTTGTTTACTCAGTAAATACGCTGGCTACGGTGCCCTTCAAACCGGAACACAGTACTGTTTTCACACTACTGCTTCGCGGCAGAAATAGGCACCGCGGTGGCACCCACCCAGACGGTCTCCTGTAAAAAGGGGACCTACCAACGGTGAAATATACAGATACATATGTATGTACCAATGTTAATTATGTTTTCGTGTTATTTTAATACAAGCTACTTCCCGAACCATTAAGTAGAACGTTATGATATTTAAAACTAGAGAAAAAAAATTCAAGTATTTTCTTTTCTGGACTACACTCAACAGATAGCCAAATATTTTGTCCTCTATTAAATCAAATCGTGATTCCCCTATGAGCAATCAAATCCTTAAGATCGATAGCTAAACTTTCTATATCCTTTTTGTTTACAACACAGTTCACATAATAATGACGTCGTGAAAAAGATCACAGCGACATCTCAAGGGCCGCTCCCAAGTCGGTCACACGTGAACGTCTGCAGCCTAATAGCCGTACGAGAGGAGGAATCGTTATTTGAACACGGGCGTGCTCTACGTACGGAGTGCGCATTCCAATTGAGATTCCGTTTGCAACATTTCACTTGGATGTGTTCAGTTCAAAAGCCTTTTTAACACTAGAATTTTTTATTCTTATGTATATTAACAATTTACAATAAAGTTTTTGTAAATAGTTATCCAACATCCTTCCGTTAATGCGATCCAAGACAGTTTTAATAAAATTAACTTGCTTGCAACAGTTAAATAGAGACCTGAAAATTAATACAGACCACGTTTTTGCCTCAAAAAATATGGCGTCAGACAGCTGTTTCCGGTATAAAGGGTGCGACAGGAAGTGTCGTTACTAGTTTAAAAAGTTACAAGTTCTTTTTAGATGGTACCGTTGATGTCAAAATGGATTATAAAAGATAAATATTACACTATAAAAAATAACTAGCATTACTACAGATATTCTATATAGTAAACATAGCAAAGCACAGCTGTAATAAATAATAACGATTTTAGATTTTCGTGTTATCACCACTGCTCGTAAACGAACCAAGTAGTGAGATATTGCTATTACAACGATTATCTCAATAATTTATCATTCGTTTGAACATTTGGCGTATTAGTGGTATAAATTATACACATACCAAATTATTAACTATCAACGATACGTTATAAATTTAAAAGGCTTACAACATTTTAGTGCTAACGCGCCAAATTACATCGTCAAGAACAAATACAGGGAATAGTAAAAGTTGATCTCTCATATGCCTTAGTAAGGCGTAAGGTTTTAGTAAGGACCAAAGATTAAAATACTGAAACAGGTTTAATGCGGTTCGTAACATTTACTTTTCTTTGGAAAAATAATGAAACACGGGGGTTTACAATTCAAGAGAATTTTGTAGTCCTGAACCTCTGTTGTTATTATTTTCATGTCATAATCCAACACAAACCTTTCACGCATCTAGTGAAAGTCACCAAAGATTGGCAACCGCTCTAGTGTTTCGATTCGTAGCAAGATAAAGATACATTTGGTCGCCAGATGGGAGAACTGACGTTCCTTTTAGCGCATCGTAAATCACAAATAATGCATTCGTAAATATAACGCTTCAACTTCCCCTCCCATTATCTATTGCTTAAAAACAGCCATCGATATTGGGACTAATGGATTATTAAAAGATGTTGTTAAATTAAGTGCTCTATATGACATGATTTATGACTTTATGAGTGAGGCATTGACTTAATAAGATTATATTTATAGTAATACAAATAAATTAATCTCCGTAGCCTAGTGGTATAAGCGTGTGCTTTAGAAACCGGACTTCGTGGGTTCGAACCCTTCAGGGACTCAACAAATTTTCATTGTTGTTTCCTAGTTGGTTAGGGCAATTTGGGCCGATCACCCAATTGTCTGAAAAGTAAGATGATCCATGTGTCGGATGGGCATGTAAAAAGTTGGCCCACCCACTAACCCGCATTGGACCAGCGTGGTGGGATACGGTCCAAAAAACCCCCTATTGGATAGGGGTGTATTAGGCGAGGCCTATGTCCAGCAGTGGACTATCAAAGGCTGATCATGATTATGATTAAAGATTTTTACATTATATTTCAGTTTCTTGTTATTTTAGTATGTAATCATTGAAATATGTGTAATAACAGAAAAAAACTTAATAATAATAAAATTATTAAAACAAAACACTACGCCAATGAAATGACCAAAATTTTATACTACGATATCAAAGTAATAACAGACCCTAAACAACACTTTTAATAAGACACGGTTGGCATTCAAATCGCTAGACGATCGGAAATCAAGGAGAAAGGGAATCCACTGGAGGATGGGGACAGGGGAAGGGGGCAGAGAAGAGAGGAGGGGAAAGGGAAATACCTTCCTAACTTCGTAGCGAAACCGGTTATTCGCCCTACGGTTTTTACGCGCTCGTATTTTGGCATTTCGCGCCCTTTGTCGGTGTCGGAATCAATTCGCCGTAGCTCCCCCGAGGGCAGTACATCACTCTCTCGTACGGGGGCGAGAGGTGCACAGGATACGCCTCGAGTGACCCCGTGACGAGGTCACAGTAACACGGAAAACGCCAGTATCGTTGTTATGGATTGAGTAAACGCTAAAGGTGAACGGGCTACGTAGCCTAGTGGTGTTATTTGGGAGCAGGAGGTCGTGGGTTAAAATTCTGCTGAGACTCAACAACTTTTCAGAATGATATAAGTCATGGTGTGAAAAAGACGATGTGTCGGTTTTTCGTCCCTTCGGACTATGAGTGAAGCAAGCGGCAGTGCATTTCAGTTTGCGCGTGTTCACTTGTGCACTATAATAACGTAGACGACTGGTCCCTAAAAAGACTCGGAAAACCTTATTATAAAGTTGAATGAAAGAGAAGAACCGTGTATCGAACATTATCGAATTCTTGTTAAGGGTTGTTATGAATACAATGAAGTTGTATTCTTATGTTTGTATTATGTTGTTCGTTACAATTATTGCCATACTTAGTAGACTCAGATTTAACATGAATAATTCTAGTTTTATTCGCGAGGTGATAGCAATACGATTTACAAGCTAACATGCCTTGGTTGAAAATACCAGGTATTTAGTGGTCAATAGTTCTTTTTGTGTTATGGGCCGTCGAAACGCAACGCTTGCAAGATAAAATGTGCCAGTATTGCCTAGTTCCAGTCAAAGGGTACTTACTTTACCTACTGAAAATACTTGATAAACGATAAGTAACACCTGCCTACAGAAAGCCAAAACTTCATTGTCTAGTGGTCCAACAGCGCCAATGGGCCCAATTTACTTATAATTACATACAAGTCTCACTCATCTTTTCAATCCAAACCATGAATAAAAGCAGTCGAACCAAAAGTCGAATAATTGAATCGCAAACAACACAAATCTCGTATCCTTTAACGGTTGACTCGATTTCATGTTGACTAACATCAATATTGCATCTAATCCTATTAATATAATCGCATCATCAACATTCATTAAGTCCAAGAAGGCGAGAGCGCACAAGTGATATTGATTACACTTGCATTAAAACATTTGTCTATATTTGTAATTTTTAAACTCGAGACGGCACCGACAGGACTAGTAACACCGTGGACTTTTCCCAAGCAGTGGTATGAAAATCCGACTGTGTTCTGCTTTTCAGGGCACCGTAAGCAGCATAATTACCAGGTAGAACAAGAGCTATAACCAAGTCTTAAATTATTTATGGGCAGGCAGAGTATCATTTACCATCAGGTAAACACCAAGCTCGTCGCCTCACTTCATTTGATAAAAACAAACATAAAACCATTTCTCTTCAGTGTACATAGCTCAGGGTGCGGTAGAGCACAATGGATGTTCACGATCAAAGGGAAAACTGGGCAAGGTAAAGTCCGAACAGAGTTCGCAACTGTGTGACGCAAAGCTCCTTACACCGCGCTATTGAGGGTGGCTTAAAATGAACGATTCTCATAAATATTTCATTCGCAAGCGTTGCGCGCCACGCCAGCGCCGGGCGCCTCGTGTTTATTAAAATCAAACCACGGATTTCATGGAGGTGCTTTAATTGTAAATGCGATTTATAAACGGATGAAGCTAATCCGCTTCTATTAAAGTCATTAAAAATGTAATACACTGACAATTAGGATTGCGACGACTGAACACAAGATCGTCTCATTCAAACAAATCCAATTGTTTTTTCTAATTATTTGAAAAGCTATACGTCTATTCAAACAATATCAAAATAACATTACGTCTTTTCTTAAAAGCAAAACTAACTTTAGAATATACTCAATGTTTTCATTTGATTAATATTCAAAAAATGCTAATTCAACGCAACAGGAAACGGAGACTTTTATTTATACCAAGTTTTTATGGTATTTGTAATTAGTTAAGAACCCATTTTTTGCGAGATACTCTGTCAGTTCACGAAGGTTGAATAAGGCAAATTTGAATTACACCACAAGAAATTGTAGAATAATTTATGTTCAAACCTTAATGCCAAAGCAAGCCTTAAGCCAACTTGAGTGCATTTGATGCAAAAACTGTTTATGCAAATGCCATTTTTACTAAAAAAAATCAACGCAATGAGCATACAAATACAATATTTTTGATACATTTTAAGCTAGTTCAACATAACGTTAATAACAGTACCGGTCCTTTTAAAAAAACTAATTATTAAAATGTTGCTTAACACTAGATAGTATAAAACAAAATTGCTTTCTCTGGCCCTAAATCCCAATCCCTATGTATGCTTAAATTTTTTTAACTACGCAACGGATTTCAATGCGGTTTTCAATAGATAGAGTGATTAAAGAGAAAGGGTTATATGTTTAAAACATGCTTAAAATTGAAGGTATATTGTCTATCAACATAGCTCCCGTGCGAAGCAGGAGCGGGTCGCTAGTTGTATTATAAGTTCTTATTAGTACATATTCCATAGTAGCTCACGGTTCCCAGATCTCATAAAAGAATTTGACGTTCTATTTGTATTTATTTAAAATATTATAGAAAAGTTATAGCGATATAATTCAGGTCACTTAGTTGGAACAAAGACACCGCGTGATTATATTTTGAAGTAACTTTAAAATTTTTGAGAAGTATAATACTTTATAGTACTGGTAATCAAAAAGGCAAGTCAGAAAGAAGAAACTTAAGACGCTTTAAGTAGATAAATATTTTGACTATGCCAAAGACAAATAGAACTTAGCATTGACAATACAATCCAAAATTGTTAATATGTTATACATCGATTGCGTTAATTAAACGCATTCCCATAAATGAAAACGGTACATGTCAAGTCTAGTGGCTAGGACTGACGGAATAGAATTATCTAAGTGTCGGTATTTACATGATTTTAAAAACCAGAGTACTGGGCAGTGCATTAGATATTAAGCAGTTTTTGATTTCGCTTTTAACTTATCATGATATTTAAAAAAAAAAAAACGGTTGAACATCTCCTTGTCCTATTTCAGTGAAATGTATGTATATTAACTATAATTTAACTTCTGTAAATAGACACAGAAAATGTTTGAAATGCTATGAAACTTTGTTCAAAACGTAAAACATTTGTACATAAATTACTTTTTTTTTAAATCAATCAAAACACCAATGTAAAATAAGTAAAAATATGATTTAAAAAAGTAAGAACGCTTCATCATTGCTGTAATAGGTGGTTTAATTTATAAACCCGACAAGGGCAAGACAAATGCACGTAGAAGAAGCCAAGGTGAGGTCGATCCAATGCCGAGTGACTTATCCCATACAGGATACTTGAGTCTTTTGTTCTTTTCTTACAATTCAGTAATAAATGTGTTTAATCGATTATTAGATGAATAAATACATACTGACAATGCGAGAGACAATACGATCTTCTAAAAGGATTCTTTTAAATCTTTTTGAAAATCGTATTATATTAAATTATAATTGGAAAAATATTTGTTTTAGTTTTAAAGCAAAACTACTGACACATGATCTTTACGACTCAAAGCGTAAACCGTATTAGATGCATTCATTCGATAACAGTAAATTTTAAACAAGACGTCCAGTAACAGATACTGAAGATAATTATTTCGATTGCAACTTAAACTTTACATGCATCCGGCGTATATTGCTCTAGACCATTAAAAAACAACAATACCGCAAAGTTCATCGGCAGGATTTAAATTCCATAACTTTAATAAATTAAAGAAGCCAAAACCAATAGACCGTTGATGCCTTCTCCTTAACGATTACTTAAAAATTATAAAAAGTATATAGCACCATCAGGATATAAGCATGCTCATCTTTTTTTGTAGTTGTATAAATTGATAAAGTAACATAATGTACGTTTCTAATTCCATTTCGAAACCTTCTTCAAACGAGTAAAGTACGACACTTTAGGGCTTTGTAACAATCTCAACGCGAATCCACTCGAGTTCATGTCACGGGCCACAAAACGAGAATGTTAAATGTAACAATAACATAAAGCGGCTTTACAAAGCGACACTTACGACGAGAATCGCATATACCGCGGGTGAATGTTACTATGAACATAATTCGACACTAAAACATGATGTTTCATCGTAAATTTTCTAATAAAACCATACGGCTTGTAACGTTTCTTACATAAAAGAGTAGTAATATTAAGTTATGAGAGGGGAAAACTTTCGGAGATTTTTTAAACCTTTACAAAGAATAACACATAAAGGGTTCCAAGATGTCACGAAAGTGGTGCTCAAAACTTTATAAAATTAGAACTTTATAAAACTCAACATTAAACGCTTAACCCAATAGTTTTCAAAATTAGCTTGAATAACTACAATACGGAACTTAACAAGTACAACAAAAAAAAGTTTTGAGAAGAAAATTTATTTATTTTTATTACCAAAGTATTAAAAAATATTTGACTGTTATCAACAACCTATCAAGCAATCTCTGTAGCAAAAGGTCAGCAGAGGATGGTATGGTAATATTCAAATAGAGAGGAATGCGAAAAAAAGACAGTAAATAGAGAGCGAAGTTAGAGACGTTAATAGAAACTTAGTAAATTACTTTGCATATTTTGTAACAAAATCCTTTGAGCCAATACCATAAGGTTCTTGTAACATGTTCGATCCAAAAGATCCAGGAAATAACGCAATAAATACACATGTCTTAAGGCATTTTTGGCAAGCCACAATTCGATTTTCCGCTCCGCTTATCTACTGGCGTCCTAGTCAATCATCTTCAAGAGGTAGCGTAATGAGAGAAAATAAAGCAAGCGGCTACCATTGCATGAACGCCAACGACGTTTTATGCGGGGGCTTATTATTGCACTATAGCGACGAATGATCTTTAGTAGTTCAAAATTTCAATATAGATAGTGAGTATTAAAAAATGTAATGTATAAGAATCATTACGGAAGCTTCAATAATACGAATTCAGTGTCGGCGACTGCCTACGACTTTATTTAAAATATGGGTAAATACCCATTATGGGTATGTCATTTATATCATATTTCACCCGTCCTAAGTGTTAACTTAATATATTATAATTATAGGACGTTATTGTAGTCCATTGTTATATTTAATTCAATAAACGCAAAACTAGGGACGTTACATACTTTTTTTATAGATGTATTCAAACCATAGGCTTACTCATCAACACTAAGCTTTGGAAAAACGAAACGGGTTTTGTTTCGATTCGGTGACAGTTCAGTAGAAAACAAAGAAAAAACAAACATACAATAACCAATCCAAAAGCAAAAATTCAATTTGGCAACCATCGAAATGCTACACCGGGGAACGATATTCCGATAAATGGAACAAAATAAAAAATACCGTAACGACTCTCTCTCTATACACAAACGATAGACAAACAAACAAATCGAGTGTGCAAATTGAAAACATACGTTTTGTTTTTTTTACTATACCAAATAATATATGTCGATTTGAGTATTCATAACGCTTTGGAAAACGCAACTGATCTAGTACCTGAATTGAAACATAACACTAAATAAAAAAAATCGAAACAAAGTAAAAATATCACTTTTTTAATAAAAATTTCAACCCCTGTGTCAATGATGATTAATTATTATAACGCAAATACTAGATATTATCCAATAGAGGTAATTGAATTTTAAGGTATCTAATATTACTTCATCATCACATTTTTTTTCATTTAATCTATTGTTCATTCGATCGTAGTTCGAATCTGCCCCGTAAAAATCTTCATAAATGGTTCAATATATAAAAAATTAAAAGTACACAAAAATGTGAATACTACGAAGAGATAGTTATCATATCTTCGTACGGCAAATGATAAAAGTTTATTTCATTTACAAGAGAAAACTTTCATAAAGTAATGTTATTGTTGGCACAGACGGCATACTTCCCCACAGACGTGAATGGAAATAACAGGAAACGGATGAAATAGTTTTTTTTCGTTATCACGTGAAGATGTTTATGTTCCTTGAGTTTTTTCATAGAAACCACGACGCGAATAAAGGTTATCGACAATCGTAAAACGTGTAGCAGTTGCTTCTGATATTCCATTGCCGTGGAAGCGACGAATAGTGGGATGGAACGTAGTAAGCGTAGTAAACGACGAAATTGTATGAATATATATTTATGGGACGATTATAAAAGTATATATGAAAACGTTATATGGTCTTATACTTGGTTAGTGAAAACAAAAAAAAAATAGCAATCCTTACACGACACTTTCCTGGAGTAAAAAATAGCTTTCTAGTTGTGAAAGAATAATTTCAATGCGGTTCAGTACTTTTTGAGTCTATTCGAAATAAACAAACGATCAAATTTTTCTTGTCTATAATATTAGTATAGATAGTATAAATAAAAGTAAAAAAATTAAAGAAAAGAAAAAAAATACGAAAAAGACAGCTTTGCCTAGCTGTAGGACATGGCCAGTTATAAAACGTCTTGAGCATGGACAAAAATAGTTTTAAATATGTACCGAATATGTAACTGAAATATTTGTGCGCGACACTTGTGATAAGAGTATACATTAGGAGGATTTTTTCATTTTGTACTAATATGTACCAAGGTACAAGTATAAAATAATTAGTCGTTGAAATAAGTAAATAAAATTGATTAGTGAAAAGTATATGTGAGAAAAGTTATGCGAAACTATCAACTTTAACTCTTGAGCAAGATTTGAACTTTAAAATTTGTATTATAGTCAACAATATTAGAAATAAAGTTCAATCCAATTCAGGCAATACGAAAGACGTTAACCTTACGCCTGAGTCGCTAGCTAGCAAACAACTTCACTCAGAATGGTGCATACGTAGCTTGTACGAAATTAAATTCTTAGGCAGGTAGGCAGGTAACTCTCAGGATATAACGAGAGATCCTAACCTAGTTTCGCAAGTGCGCTGTGACTTTGCCAAACTATAGGTACAATACAAAATGATATCGGTTATATTATTACGAGAGTTTAGACTAAATTTGCTTAAAACTATTAATACGAAGAAAATAATCATAAGAAGGAATATGAAATAAACAAATAAAACATTAGAAATAATCCGTTTAGAAGTAGCAACATCTTGAAAGTTTTTCCTTGCCGTATTGGCCTTCAACATTTAACCTATTTCCTAACTAAGAGCTGCGTCCTTTCTTGTAATCGAACAAGATATAAGCACACACGTTTTTGCTTGTAAATGTGGAGCATACACTGTAGTTGTTAATCGTTCAAAGGCTATACTCCCAACTTTAATTATTTTTTTCATTACTGTTCGGCCCCGTACAGTCGTTGCTGTCGTAGCGTTGTAACATCCTACTAATATTTTAACAAGATATTTCGTTACAATGAATGTTAATCTGTAACGCTCATAACATTTAATAGATTTTCAAAGTACTATGTAATTTCATTTTCTATCATGTGACGAAAACAAATATATAACAACACAAACACACATCCCGAGAACGATAAGCGATCCGAACATAAAAAGGGCATAATGGCCGATCCAGTTCGCCCTGAGGCTATTTACCCAAACGTATTGTTCACCCCTCATCCCACAAACGCAACCAGCGTGAGAGCGGGCCATCTTGTTATTCCAGCATTTAGCCTGTACACTCTAAACGACTGGGAAGTCGTAACAAGAGCCGGTTTATCCGTACGCATTAAGTGACTCTCATAACTACTCGTTCGTATACGCGCTTTGTGTTTGTTGTTTGGCGCAAACGCTATCCAGTGTGACACACACTGATGTAACAACGGATTTAGCGTAACGTCATATGTTTTACATATATAAACTACTTTACAATTTAGATATTACTCAAAACTATGTTACAGCTGCGAAAACTCTTCGAAGCAGGCACATTAAGACGCAAATCAAATTGTTTGAATTCGAGATGTTATTTGAAAGTGCGACAGTATTAAAAGGTTTTTATCAGGTTATCGAGTCAAAACATTAAATAAAAAATAAGTGTGTTGATAAAAATATTACAATATTACGCTTTTTACTTTGTCCCAATCCAATAAGATATGGACAATATGTAAACATTGTAAGACATATCAACTTAGTTTGGAAACCAAATATTTGTCGAGCACTTCTAAGGATGAAATAAATCTTAAACGCAAAATAAAAAGGCGAATGGGTTATTTAAGCAAGGCAGATAGCCGGAGTGCTTGAAAACGAATTAAAACACTTAACGTAACAAACTGATTACAAATGATTAACGCTTTAGTGCATAAACATGAAACATCCGCGATGACTGCGCAGACGTTTTCGCGAAATAGCCGACACAAAAACGCTTAGTAGAATCAGTATTTTTTACCGGTATTTACGTACTGTTATAAGGTCCTATAGCTATATCATATAATTTTTTACTTATAAATTTATTTTATAAAGTATTAAGAAAGCATCTTCAAAATTAAAATACGCACCTCTGTCAGTGAATCTTTATTTATTTTTGCAATTATAGAAGCATATAATATAAAGAAAACTGCAGAAGCCATTAAATTTGAAAATATATCGTGCTTACACAATATCGTACAATATAAAAAAAAAACAAATTAAGAAGCGAGATAAAAAGTAAGAACGACATCCATGCATCAGTCATGAAACATACTGACATTTATTATTACTTTGGACATAAAGAACCCTTCCCGAATGGTACATATATTAAATACAGGAAACAGTGAAAGCCCATCAGAAGAATTACAGAATGAGAAGTACCGACTGAGAAGAATAAGCTGATATTCTTCTTAGCCGGCACCAAATAATATAAAATTATATAAAATAAAGGCAGAATGGCAGAGTGAAAGGTACGAACTGAGAAGTCGTAATCGCTTTACGAGTCACGTGGCACGATGAGAACCGGCCCAATTATCAGCGACTAAGCCTTCCTTATCTAAAGTCGCACGCGTACAAATCTAGAAGCGAGATCTAGCCTAGACGGGGACGCTATAAGGAATAAGTATTAAATAAAGTACATTCTTAAATATATAATATGTTACGTTGAGCATCGTTACAAAATTGTTAAATAAATTTATGCACTTTTCTGTAAAGTGCCCTTATTAAACTTAAAACATTTTTTTTATAAAATTCATTAACACTAATAGAGTGTTTCTATCTATTTATTCGTTTTATTTTTAAATTGTATGATTTTGAAACGAAACTACGGTGTTTGTACGCTACTGTTTTGTGTCAGAAAAAGCACAATCTACTCTGGTAGAAAAGGCAAAATTATCATAGAATGTTATTTTTTATACGATCCATTTATGTAATAATCAGAAGCTATAAATAATTAACGTTCGGTACCCGATAGAGTTATAGCCATGCTTTTTAAAACATCAATTGCCTGATTTAGAAAACGTACGAACTAAAGTACTTCCATAACACATCTCCAAGCGAAAGCCTCTCCAACGCACGCAAATTACCACAAGGAATGTACACACATTAGCGTGGAGCACATGCAATAACTTCTGAGTAATACTGATTTTATCTCATAACCGACCATGAGAATCCGTATACCGCCCATTACACTTTCCTAAGAAGCGGTGATACGCTGCATTTTTTCGTCGATGCTCCCTCGATCTACTTTCGCAAGTTTCCACGGACTAACTTCGTTGCCTAGTTGGTGCTCCGCGGAGACATTTTATTATTAAAATCTCACTCGAGAGCTTGCGCATTTCGTACAGAACCTCGGTCTTCAAGTTAGAAAGTATATGCTATTACTTTCTCACTTGAAGACATTCGTGAGCGAGTAATATAATTACATTAAAAAAAATAATCATTTTATTTATTGTGTTATATAAAAGTCCCTTAGAGCACAACAAGTAAAGGATTAGAACTTTGTTTATAACTGTGAACGATATTTATAATAACATGAATAGAACGAATCGTGAGATTGTATCAAATTTAATGACCATTTTAAAATCTTGACCTTTCCAACATCGTAAAGTCGCGTCACGAAATAAATATATTTAAAACGGGAGAGCTTTCAGCCATCGTAAAATATAACAACGTAATAAACTAAATGAAAATATCAATTTGTTATTAGATTTACGACTTGGCTTACTTCTCGATAAAAATGTATGGCATTTTACAACAACCGTACCGGACTGAATGTCTTAAAATACACTAATAAAAAAAATAAACAGACAGCCGATACCTATATCACCATCATATCAGTCAGTTAAAGCCCTAATTCAACGGTTTACATACATTCAATAAATAAAGTATAGTATATGGATATATACTAACAATAGTCATCGGTCACACAAACGATTTTACTGCCAGACAATCAGCCATATGCATTGACAATTTCACCCTAAAAGTGGAACAGGAAAGCGTCGCTCGCCGTGTTCTGATGACATTGAAATAACTCAAGTCGCGTGAGGAGGGCAAACAAGGTGTACACTCCGGAGGGACGATAAGGCGCCGGCGCGACTTGCTAACGGTACATCGACGGTGGGGTGACCACATTTCGACGTGTAGACACATTTTTTGTTTTTTATAAAGTTAAATTATTACTTTTTTTGTTTCCCTTTATTAAAAAATAATTATAGTATTTTTATTTAGTTGAATTCTTTTGACTTGATAATGCTTTGCAATATCGGTGTATGCTATCGGCATACCATCAGTAGGGTAAAAGCCGGATAGTTGCCACACTTTTTAGAAACCTTCTTCAAAAACTGTTTACCAAAACATTTTTTATTCAAAGTGTATTTTCTAACATAGTTCATTAATCTACTAACTCACACTATATATAAAAAAAATTATAAATCTTATATATTTTATGTAAATCCAGTTTAAAATGACCTCTAGAAAAGAGGATAGTTGCCAACTATAGCGGATACTAGCCTAACGTTAAAAATTGATTGGGGGGATACTTGCCCAATGTGAGGATAGACACCAAACTTTTCATTTAATAAAAATGAATTTATATTAATTTAAATAATCAGTTTTTATTGTTTATTACAATCTTTTATTAAGTATTAATTAAAGTTAAGCTGTAATTAAAAAATTATAACAATAATAGACTCCAAAATAGTAAATAAGTGTCCCATATAAAAATGTAATGTTATAATTTATTTTGAAGATAGAATAATAAACAAAATTAGAGTAAACCTCCGTTTATACTTGCGAGGCATTTTGCTGTTGAGTTTTTATTTTATTTAAGATAAACTATCGTAAAAACAAGTAAAAAAATCACCAAGAAAAAATAGCAAAAATAACTAAAAACAAAAAAAGTCTTTGCTTGATAAAAATTTTTAGTTTCCGCAGGGTAACCAATTCGCAAAAGACAGCAGGGCAACTATCCGATTTGATACGGATATTTGCCCTGTTTATTTACGAAATAAATAAAACATATTTAGCAATAAAACCTAATAAACAGTGCAATTTAAACTCTTATGCACTCAAATAAATATTTTTTTGACTGAAATCGCAATCAGTTACAAAATTATTTAACAGAGATTACTTACTTACCAATATAATTCTGGCGTTCGTCAAAGTTTCACCGCGGAAGATGTTTTCTCACACGGACAAAACAAGTGCGCCTATTTCAACGGCTTATGTGGCACATAGGCCTGCGTTGGGGACGCTTTTAATTATGATCAAAAATAAGCACTGTCAACATGTCTATCATAGAGCATTTGAAACTGAGGCATATATCCGACCAAGGCAACTATCCGGCTTTTACCCTATAGACTGACAGTCCGTAAAAATAAATCGGTAAGAACATACAATCGAGTTTAAAACTAGACTCTGTTTATGTTCATTCCATGTTTAAATTGGCTTAACTATCATACGCAATACACCTACGAATAGCCGTCATTGTATCTACTATTTTTGTTTTGTATCCGCACATTAGGATGACTATTACCAGGCTCTTTTTAAGAACCATTCACTCACAACAATATTAGATTCAAACTATCTGTAATAAACGAGTAACTTCTAATTGTATCTGTTTATTGATGCATATAAACTACAAGCGCTATCGGACCAATTGTCAATAATTGAGTCGAAAATTAATAACCTTTCACTAATCTCTGACCAAACAGAATATCGCAGTCACAGCAATATCGCAGTGGGAGGGCGCGCCGTAAAAATCGCGCCGAGTATGAGATCATGCCTCGCATCGAGAAATGTTGGAAGTGCGCCAAAACTAAATAGGTATATCGAAATACGTTGGCGTCATCCATCATGCAAGTCGCCGGTACAACAATGTCATCTGCTCTAAAAAGGCTAATACTTCCGTACATAGTATTGAACAGAAGTACATCGCTCTTTACTCCTTTATAACTTTATACGTTATGAATAGTATTGTGGTTATCAATATCATGTAGAATTAAGTTAAGTTTACGGATTCTTATTTTACATCTAAGGTAAATAATATATTATTAAATTTTACGAACGGTGTACACGTTCGGTTAGGTACGTGGAATAAAAAAATAAATAAATTTCAATAAATTATTACAGTATTAATTAAATTCAGGAACGCAGTGGTGTTTTGCACACTAATGTTCAGCATATGGTCTAATTATAGTCCATAACAATAATAACTTGTTACAGGTAAAATGTAACTACAATTATTTTTTAAATTCGATATTGACTTCCGTGCATCAATTTGAACCGTTTTCAATTTTAAAAATATGTAGTCGATACTTTCATTTCAGTGAGAATGCAAAATAAAAGTTAGATTAAAGCTTCAACAAGCAAAAACTTAATTAACTACGTCCCACGACAAACGCCTACGTGGCCACCTTCATAGCACTCAGAGGTGCTTGTAGCGAAACGAAAATCTCGCACACAGATGACATCACAGACTGTCACAGAGAGTAATGTTATTTGCTAAAACCGATTGCAACTAGCGTGTAAACGTGCCCGTCTTTTGCTTATTCAGTTGATCTATCAAATTTGGTTTTAATAGAAGTCTAGGCTACCTACAATTTTGAATGCACTCAGACAACAAGAACTAGCTCAGTTACTTAGTGACACTAGTCCCCATTTTCACAAACCAGGGATCAACTTTCTTAGCAAAAAATAATAAATAAATGTGGATGGATTACTAGTATGTAAAGTATAACCTTTGTGTAAGGAATATTGTAACGGTTCCGAAATACTTCAACTGTCGATATAGGACTTAATAAGTACATATAAATATACTAAGGTCTATCCATCCGCAGAGTGTTTTCTTTAATAGATTGCAGAGTTCAAATACTAGTTGATTTGCGTCAAAACCATCGTCCAGGTAAGTAAAGCTTGTTATGGAAATAGGGAACCGAAATTATAATAACTTAGAGATTAAATAATGGTCAAGAATAAATAAATTTACATACAACGCTTCAAACCTCTTCACTCAGTTTCCCTTTGAAATTGCTTACGATTTCCAACTGATTGAACCTCATGTCCGTAACGGACACTGATTGTGTCTTCATCTCTGCAAATTGACGTGTTGACGTTGAATTGATGTAATCCGTCTGATGTGAGCCATAAGCGAACAGTGAACTAGCCTAAATCGATTACTACCGCTCTATACTTCTTGATGTGTCTATTAACTGAAATGTAGAGTTTAGAAATTGCTTTGTAACTGTGGCTTTCGTCTTTAAATCTCTAGGAATTAATTATTATAGAATTTAATACCATAATTCAAAACATTCTGAATTTTATTACTCTTTTAAATATCCATCTACTTTGATAAATATCAGTCTAGCGAGCCTTAGACAATTAAATTGAGAAGACCTTTTCAGACAAAAACCACTGTCGTCATATAAACTCCTTAAAATATCTATAAAAATTATGTCAATCATATATCCAAAGAGTAACAATAAGTTACCATACTCCATCACAAAATTAACCTAATTCTTACCTAAAACCTCAATTAATTATTAAAATAACACGCAATCCACAAACGATAAACAAAAAAACAATCTATACAGAAACAAAATTACGACACCCGCGACAGTCATCTAAATCTTATGGCATATCAATATATTCCAGTTGAATGAGAAGTAATAAATATGCCATCAAGTGTTACACCTCGGTGCTTTTGCGCAGCGGGTGAGATTGTGTATGTTGTCGACTGGCATAATAAAGTAAACAGAACAAGCTACCAAACATGGCCGACACGAAACTAATGCAATTGATAGAAAAACGGACAACGCGACGGGTAGCCGTACTGTGCGTTGAATTATTTACTAATAAAAGCCGATTTAGAGATACTATCGGAGTATAGGGAATAAACGAGTGTTAAGTGATGCGACAAAGAATACTATTATACTGACGTCTCATTGGAAAAACATAACTTTTATGTTTATACAGACCATAAAAACATATTGATTGTATTAAAATATCAGGTATTATACATGTGTTTAATGCTTTAAAAAGTTAAGTTATTATTATGTTATTTACTTATTATATTAAGATTATTACGTTTTTTAAACAAAGAATATTCTGCGGACTTCAGTTACTTTAATTTTCACTTTCGACAATTCGAATATATATTAACCAACGTAACAAAAACTTTTATCTTCTTACAGAACTCTTTAAGGAAAATACAGTATTAAACTCTACATTGCAAGTAAAATGACCACCTCAAATATTTACTACATAATCGAACATTAAAACACGCGATAAAAGTGAATGAAAACATCATAACAAAAGAGTCATATGAACTGCTATTTATGCAGTCATCCATCATAGGTAACTACACAATATTAATTCCACGAGGCGCACGTTACATTAAAAAACAATGTACGCACAAACGATGCATTCGTGTTTTATTAAAAGGGCAATATTGAATGCGGAATTTATAACAACAGCGCAACGTAAAACGTGAGTGGGTTGATTAATTTTTATGCCTTTATCAATTATCAACTATATTATATTTAATAGATATATTGTTTATTACATCAAATATATATATATACATATATATACTATCAGATACACAAACGAAATTCATCAGATTAGATGTGGTCCTTTCGATAATGGAATCAAGACCGCGAAAAGGTCAGAAAAAGCCCTTACCCAAGTTTAGGCTGGCTTAATCTAAAAAAAAACAATTTTTAATAACTGTGTTACGATGTACAAGAACTTAAATAACACTCAGGTGCTACTAAATTATCGCTTTCGAAATATTGTACAGGCCAAATTGACAAAATAGCCTATTATTCCGTTAGGATTACATTGAGTACTAGCAAGCTAAGACTAGCGAATTTAAATGCGGAATTAAGGTATACAACGTAATCTATAGAAATGAAGTAGTCTCTTTTCAATGAGATGTCAATCACTGAGTGGTAGTCGACCAGTAACAACGACAGACGTACGACGTCGCTTTGTTGCAATAGGTTACTTTGTTAAAATCATTTCCGAGTAAAGATTGAATAAACTTTAACGATATTTAGTTGGTTTACAAGTCAAAACCACGATAAACTGGTAAAAGGCTGAACAAAAGTAGAGAGTGCTTATCTAACACACGTGTTAATCTCTTAAAGGATCCGCTGGGTAAGGCGGGCTTAGCGGGATAGCGGATTGTTCGCCAAAGTTCCTTTAGGGCCTATTTGTCGACCGCACACGTATTGTAAGAGGATTACAGATCCCAATGGTCAAACCCTACCCAGGGTCCATTAAAATGTAAACAGTTCAATTCATAGATAGTTGAACAGATTTTAACAAGCTCTATCATTATTGATAGTTTAAATCGTATAAAGTTATCATTTTAATATCACTTTAACGTTTTCTTTCTCGGCTTTTTAGTTACAAACACAAATGATAACATTAATTTCTTATCTTATTACCTGAGAAAAATTTTAAAATAATATAATACTGAGGATAAATAGTTAGACATTTCCTTCATAGCAAAAAAATAATAACTATTCAATTATGAATGTAAGCTTAAGCGGTTGTAGCAACATAAATAATATTTAGAGAAAAAAATATTAAACGAATTTAATAAAGCATCGTTTAATAACATATCTGTAAATAATATAGGTTGATTTATCATAGACTTTAAGAGAGCAAAAATATCTGAAGAGAAAACGTAACGATGAGATGAAACTTTTGCTATAAAACCCGAATAAATATTACGAGACATCTGTCATTCTTTCTGACAGATTTAGGCTTTTATTACGCCTTTTCTTAAGACGGGTAAAGAATGTGTTATTCAAATACAAGTATAGCAATGTCATATACAAACATATAAATAACGCATCACACGAAATCTGTGAATGTTTATAACAGTGAATTGCATTTTTACAAGGTTATTCTTATAACAGTATACAGTGATAAACTGTACAAATAAATAAAATTATCTGTTTGTAACATAAAAATAACCGATTTAAAATTATTACATTGTGATATATAACCGATACATCTAACAAAACACAAAAACTGAAACTTTGGTCCGTCTGTCTGTTTGTACTGGCTAATCTCTGGAATGGCTGGTCTGATTTTGACAGGACTTCCGCCTAGAAGATAGCTGATGTAACTTGAAGTAACTATTACTTTTTGGCGTATAAGTGATGACGATTCATATGCTTAAGCGAAGACGTTTACATGTTGACGTTGATCAATGTAATATCGATATTATATCAATTTATACTTATTATGCTAGTGTTACTACATTACGCTATAAATAGTTCTACCAAGATTCTCACCATGAAACTTAACGTCAATAAAACCAAAATAATACAAGGTAATAAAAACTACAGAAAGGCGAGATAATGAAAGAAATTCTCGTTGTTATATCTCCCCAGTAAAACCAGCATAATAGTCAGATAGTCGGAATGGAGCAAAAAAGTGAATGCGCGCCAAGAACATTATGGATGATTTCATTAATCACATGCCTCTTAAGACTTAGAAGTATTATTTTTATAGAGCTGGGAAGATTAAATTTCTTTAATCATTTCATTTACAGAGAAAATATTTTCGCAGTTCATCATTTCGTTACAGTGTAATTTAGTGACAGTATCATAAATTAAAGATTCTATAAATGGACATCACAAAAATACCAATAAATTGATATCTTATGCGAATATCACGAATTATTATCATGAAAATACCAAAACAAAAAGAGATGTTTCAATCGGTTTATTTCTTTATATTTATCGAAGTTAAAATAAGTTGTAATACTTTAGCCGATAAGAAAAATGTTTATGATATGTGTCGTAAACGCTACGAAGAGTCTTAAAATACAAAAACCAACTGGAATATAAGTCTTCAGGGAGAACTGATGACCGATGACAAGAGTCGGAAAGTGCTGGAGTGGAGACCGAGGCTCCGCAAACGTAGTGTAGGACACCCTGCGGCAATATGAAGTGACGGCATTCGCAAAGTGGCCGGGGTAGGCTGGATGATAATAGCCGAAGATCCGAAGCGGTGGCTTGGATTGTGTAGTGCAGATGATGAACTGGTATATGAAAAGAGTTGGAAAGTGCTGGAGTGGAGACCGAGGTTTCGCAAACGTAGAGTAGGACGCCCTGCAGCAATATGTAGTGACGACATTCGCAAAGTGGCCGGCGTAGGCTGGATGAGAATAGCCGAAGATCGGAAGCGGTGGCTTGGATTGTGTAGTGTAGATGATGAACTGGTATATTTCACATTGTTAACGTCAACAATTAGTAGACAAAATTCATGATTGTCTATAAATCGACAAAAGTCAGGCAGAATAAAATACTTATCGCGACTGCTCAAAAAGTTCCTTTTAAGTAAACACTTTTTAAGCTATCACGGGTCGGGTTCTAATCCCACTCCTATGTGACTAGGAATGCACTTTTCGAAACTCAAACTCAGCATCATGAACTTTACCATAGAAATGAGTAAATTCTTGATAAATAAATATTTTAATTCATTCGACATCCGATACGACATCTTGTCGATTATCTGTTGTTCATGATATGATGTTCTGAATGGAAAAAGAACAAGAGTGGAAGTTATTCCCATGACATGAAAGCCAGAGTATATCATTATTAAATTTTAAATGTAATGTCATCTGATCGCCTTCCATCATGGAACCTCTCATTAATGAGATAGAAATAATAGTTGTAATAAGCCACTAGGGCAGATTAATTCATAGTAGTAGTACTAGTAGTACAAATATACTGCTCGCTCCGACTCGTGTCTGTCCTAATCTAATCAATGATTAATGACACTTTCGTTGACATTGCACACGTTCTTTGGGTAATTACTCTTTTTTTGGAATTCTACAATATGTCATTAGGCTGACGTGACATCACATCATCATCATCAGCCTTTGTTAGTCCACTGCTGGACATAGGCCTCCCCTAATACACCCTATCCATTAGGGGTTTGGACCGTATATGACCCACCACGCTGGTCCAATGCGGGTTGGTGGGTGACGTGATATATGTATCAGATATTTTTGTCTTTCTGAGTTACCTTATATCACGACAATATAACTGTCAAGTGTGTTAACGAAATACAAAAAAATAGATAAATGGTAATATAATATATTAAATAACTAATATATTAAATTTTATAAACTATATATCGAGAAAATAAACACTAATTTGCAGTCCATCAAATGTCTGAAACATCGCGGCGTGTCCTGAACCGGTTCTAATCAAGGGCCCTCCTTCGGACAACCGAATAATCGTAAAAAGGCACACGATAGGCCCATCTGACGTCTGCCTTACAATTATTTACTCCTCTCTCGATATCATTATTACCGCTTTTTATGGCGTGTAGCGCACTTTATGGCCGCATCCGTTTCACTGAGAGTTTTCTTTGAGACGGACACAGGTTGAGCATCGATTAAATAAGAATAGTTGTATTAAACGATTGTCGAACAATATTCAATTGTTTAGTTCGCAGGCGCAGTGCGTTTGGTGGGCAGGCGTGTTTTGTTTATTTGTACTGTTACATCATGTATTGCACTAATTGTTATAAATGCAATGTTTTGATTACTTTCAAATGCACTTTTTGGAAAGAACGCACTAACGTACTGATTAATTGAATTAAGTACTGATTAAAAGAATGAAAAAAGAGCATTTTAAGAAAGTTAAATAAATTAAAAGTTTTAAAAGCTGATAAAGCTATGTCGTAAGTGACCGAAACTTTACCAATACCTTTAATCGTAATTTTAAAAGTCGGTAAAAGACGTGTTGCAACCCAAATCAATTATTGGACAAACGCTTCAAAGCGATGTGCGGAACCACAATAAAATGACCCGGGGAACATAAAAACAGGGGTTACAATACCGACACAACGGTCCCTAATATCGACTCCCTTCTATTCTGCGCTCACCGGCGGCTCTCGTGAATAACAATAATGGCATTAGCCACTTAACTCCAAAGGCTAAGTATAATAAACCTTTTGAATATCAAATTGCGTATCCTAACTAACGGTCTCTGTTATTTCTAAGCCTTAGGGTGGACGGATAGCAATAACAATAAACGTAAAGTACTTCTTTACATATCTTTCTATTCTTAGCGTTCTAAATTACAGTTATTGCCTTACTGTTGAAACAAATAAAATATTATTACCAAAATATGTTACTAAAATACGAAATAACATGCACGTTTAAAACGTTCAATAGCCAGATAAACAATATTTGCACAACCTTAAAGGTGCACCGATAAAAATCATATTTGCTGTAATCAAAAGTAATCACTTACGGTGTGCGAGAGGACAAATGTTTGCGTTCGCGCAAATGTAAATTTGCACCGTTCGATGTTTACGGACGCACCGAAAGAGCGTATAGACAATAAACACGGGGAGGGAGATTGAAGCAATTAGGCTAATGCATATTGAACAAGGCTTCTGGTGGTTTAGAGAGAACAAGATATTGACTATTTGTAAAAAATAGGAAATAATAGCAACACCATAATGTCATGCCTATCAAACTTAATGGTTTAGTGTAACTCGGCAATTGAGATCAAATTAGTTAAATATAATTGCTTTGTAGCATACAATAGTTTGAGTTCTACCATCATATCGTACGAAAGCAATTTATATACTTAACTAAATAAGCAAATTGCGGATTAAAAAGCTACGAAAAAGCTCATTTGTTCCGTTACAATCACCACAATATCAAAGGCAGAAAACTTCCAACAAGTCTCATCACCTTTTACAATAAAACAGTGGTATATTCGCTTGTTATAAACACCTGGAGCGATCCAAAGCAATCGCCTAAAGCCACTCCGAGTGAGTATCAAATATCTTAGACCCGTTTTTTTGTTATGCAAATTCCTTCCCCGTCCAAATTATCCGTTTCGCGTATAATCTCGGAGAGGGAGGAGAGAAAAAAGAGGAAACTTCGCAACATAAAGGCCCGCTTTATATTGCCGGCCTCACCTGATATCCACACGGCCTCTACGCTCTTATGCGGTAATAACTTCTGTATAAACAACGGTTAAAGTTTTCGAATTTCATTCAACGTTATTTCTTTAAGCATTCATTGTTACATTACTAAGCCGATTTTGTTTGTTATGTTTATCGAAATATTAATGGTATTCTTTATGTTATCTATATATTAATATGCTTTTATTCAATTTCGTTCAGTATATTTTACGTTATATAGTAATAAACAATCGTACAAGCAAACTTTTACATTTATAATATTAGTAGAACTATGACAAGATATAAAAAGTCAACAATGTCATTATCATCGCTCTATATCCCGTTGACGGGTTATCAAAACAAGTTTTCTTATTTCACACGTTTTTGTCTTACTCAATAGCAGCAATTACTACTTATATTACACGTTTCTATCACAAGAATTAGATATAACAATAATATGATTTAGAGTCTAGCTAAAATGACAGAAAAAAAATTGACAAACTTATACCTAGTCTGTTAAAATTTCGAGCAGCAACAAACTAAGGCTTAAGACTTTCAACAACCAACAACAATTACCGTTGACAAACTGATGCGTTCGTTATTTGATTAGCACAAGCAACTCTAAACTCATACTATCGAGTAAAAACAATACATAGACGAGCTCCAAAGTTCATAATTAGCACCTGCCCAACTAAATCCATTCCCAGTGTACATTTCATTTGTACATTTCACTCATTCCACGTATTTATACCGGTGGCGTTTAATCCCCGTGGACTGACTGAGAATGTGATTTGTCGGAGTCCCCCCCTCTAAATCTCAAACCTACCCCCCTCCGCAAGCACCACAAGCCCCCTCCCCTGCCCCCCTCCTGGTAGGGACCGGGTCGAATACGAACGAAATTAAATCGAATTTCTACTCCAACGAGTTGCGAGATTCTTGGGGTGCCCCTTTGATAGAGGCATTGCCGTTATACGGCGGGACGATCACACGGACCGCCGTGTCTTTCACGCGGACGCATATTATTGATACGTGCGCCCACGGAGCGAAATTTCGATATTATTTGACCTATCATTGTATAACAATTAATACGATTAACGCGATAAGATTCCTAAAAGTATTTAATTCGTCACGAGATATTCTATCAATGCTCATTGTTTATAGATATTTATATTCATCAAAAGAGCACAACTAATTACTGATGTAATTAGCGAGGGACTATCTAATTAACAAACACAAAATAGTTTTGAAAATATTATACGAAGAATAATGAGATAAAACTATTATCAAACCAACTAATGTTCAAGCTAGAGATAGCATCGATATGTACAAATAGGGTTCAGTGAATGCAAGTGAGTTGACCATAATTTTGGCAGTCAGTGGGTCTCCCACACTCTATGTTTCGATTTGAACTTACTTTTAAATATATATAAAATTATGTGTAAAAAACATCAACCTATTTTATAATTATCAGAGACCAAACAAAACATATAAAGAGTATATAACCTAATCATAAATATCAAAAATTTGGCTTTAAATAATCAATATCCGTTCTAAAGCTTTCTCCAAAATTATCGAGATCAAAGTAATCGAGTAACCGATCATAAGATAAATCGTTCGACGCAAGCGTGAGAGCTTTATTGCGTTATGGACGGTTTTCTTTACAAGGGATATTTTATTAGGGTTGTAGTTGCCCCGAAACTCTTTCGGGAAGCTACCCAGGCCGTGTCGGCGTAAAAGTGAAAAGAAATCAAATTGATGTCATCTTCGGGCAGTTATTAAACGAATAAAAATGCGTATAAGTGTACTTCGCTTTGCGGCAGAAAAGGTTTAGGTAATTTTGATAAGGTTTATGTAAGTTCGCAGTTGATCTATAGCGGGCGATTAACGTGCTTTATACTTAACATTTCATTGTTATTATTATTGAACTTCAAAAATGTATTCCAGAAAGAACCTACAGTTCCGAGTGAAATCCTTAAGGATGTCTAAAATTGTATGGTATTTTATTATTTGTGTATAAAATGTGTATCTATAAACTTGTTTAACCCTGCAATGACATATCACGACCTATGCATCAATTCAACGAGCGTAGTGAGAGAAAAGTTCCAATTGAACCCTCTGACGTACGCTAAAAAAGTAATTGTGAATCCACTTACATGGTGCAGGGCTGGGCGGTTCCGCGCATATGCCGATCGACTTGCTCGGGTCGTCGAGCAACTGCCTGGCGAGACTGAACTCCCCGAGCTTTATCTGGATCTGCTGGCTGACCCGGTCCCTGTTGCCGGTCACCTGGAACGAATGAGACAGGTTAAATCTGATAGAAAATTTGGACTTATAAAAAGCCTAGAAAAGAGCCAATTGGGAACATTTCACAACAGATTTCGTAATATGTTTCCAGAATCTGCTTTCAAATTATGACTTTTTGTTTACAATCTACAAGACAGACTTGGTTATATTTTAGTTTTGTCTGGCTACCATCAATTTGTATACTGATTAAAGGCAAAGACGAGAGTTGTTTTCAATTAAAGCTCTTAAAAACTCTTATTAAAGTTGTAATTAACACGGGCTTGAATATTTATATCTAGGGAAAAGCAGTAATTCTTGTAGTAAACAGGAATAAATATACCAGGAAAAGTGAAAATGAATGGGTGATGTACACGTACCGCATAAACTTATAATTTTAAAAATTTATAATGGAATTATAATTTTGTTCGTTACATATCTGTACATGTCTACGTGTACGTACAAACCGGTGCGGACGGGTCACAGCCAGCTACGGGATTTACGTCAAACTTCACGTTTCACGTGATAGATCTACGTGTCGCCTATTATTCACTAGTTTGACCGATGACGAACGACATAGGACGGTGTGCTGTTGTTCTGTGACGTAACGTTTTATTAGTATCGCGGGTATCAAAAGAGATTACGCTGTTGTTAGATGTGTTTAGCTAGTTTGCGTTAAACTACTTAAAAGAGAAGAGTTTTTCATTTAAATATAAAACACAGTATATGTTTAAATAATTTATATAAGACCTTAATTTAATGTGTGAGTCGGTCATACTGTTTTACGTGGGTTGAATGTTTGCAATTGTCTTATAAAACTTTTACCTGTAATTTAACGTTAAAGCGTAAGTACGTACGAACGAAAATAAACTTTTACTATATGAACAATAAACATATCTAAAATTTGTTATTATCAACACGAGCAATCGTGTTGAATTAGTACATTTTTTTTCAGTGTATTAGACTATTCTTTAGCAAATTTAGGCCTTATTAAAAAAAAACAAGTAAAAGGTAGTTTACTCATACATAAAAACCTTGTATAAAACAACGACAAAACTCCCACTAACATTGACATCGCTACAAATCGTAGCATACGACAAAAACTACATCCCTAAACACACGCATCACCACAGATAATCAAAACCCTTCTCGCGCAGATAATAAAATCATCACAGATCGAAACACACAAGGGCCACAGACGATAAACAGAAGCGGATCGAAACACATTCGCGCATCTAACGCGCACCGCCTAATACACAATTAGTGTTACCACTAACGTCATACGCCATTTATAATTTCGTACGCGTATCGTCTCGGCTAATTGGCAATAAACGATGCCGAGCGAATTCGAATGCGAATACGTCACGGCGGACACGTGTACTCCATAGTGTTCGTAGAATCGAATGTACTAAAAAAATTAAATATTTGTCATGTTTTTTTAATAAAAAAACGCTGATTTTCTTAAAAATCTTTCAAGATAAGGTTGTCCTTTCTGTGAAGGAACCAAGTTTGACGAGTGCCAAGTAATTAATCAAGTAGACAAACTACCGATCTTTCAGTTTGAAGAGCTTTCTATATATCGTTATGACACAAGGCACGATAAGAGGTACATGGAGCATCTGATTCAGCTTAAGAAATGGGCGTATTGTTGAGCACGAAATAGAAGTCCTGCTCGTACTGTCAAAACTTAAGTAAACAATATGTTTACTTATATTGTAGTTACATCAAAAGTCTAAAAAACATTTGCATTGCATTGCGGGTAAAGTAACACCGAGCAAAACTAGACAATCTTTACTAAATATAAAAACTGATTTAAATTTCTTTTTATTCAATTTTATACATTGCCGATAGAATCTGTTAAAAATTAAGAGAATGTAAACAGACGAAATAAAGATCTGTTAACCAACATCACACACAACTGACATCTACCTTAGCGCACAAGCGACCGAAGTTTAATTACGGCTTTTACGACGTCGGAAAGATACTTTAATAGTTGTCGGCAATCGAATGAGATTTAAACGTAAAACAGATGTTTATTGCCGTCACTCCATTTGCAGCTAGGATGTTATGTTATGTTTGCACACTTTATTACAACCAGAAATGTAACAGAGTCGTATAAGATACAGAATTTATACGAACGAAGTCATTTCTTGATGACCTGACAGTGTTACCGTAAAAGTAATATATATTGGATGGTCTTCAAATGCATAGCTTATGTTTAATTTCAAAAAATCAACTTCTGAAAGCAGAGGATTTACCCTATTTAAATTTGCAAATCATCATTATTGAAACTTGCATTCAAATACTTTAGTCAGCAAATATAATTAAATAAAATAAATCAAAAGAATAGTTTAATTAAATTATCATATATCATCAATTATTAATCATTTCATTAAATTATCGAGCGTGTAAACCCGTTAACATTTCTTCAAGGCGAATTGGTCGAAATATATCAATTATTTCGCGTTCTATGTTTTATGAAATAACAGTAATATTAAATTACGGTTATTTCATAAGAAATATAAATACCACCTAATGATATATCATATAAACATAAAATCCGCAAGTTATTACAAATGCACGCCAATCCATCAACTAACTGGGCCAAAGGGAAGCTTTCCCGGCCGTCGTAATATACGTAACTAATTCGATAGAATGTACGTTCAATTTAAAATTTAAAGCCACCAAGGAAGAACGTTTAAATGCTGCAAATTATACGAAACGTCGGGAATTTAAATTCACTCGAGGCCTTCCGCTGGGGGAGGAGGTGGTCGGGGAATGCTCGTGACAATCCTCTACACCTCGGTTCGCCCCGACCGACGCGGTATATCAACTCGGGTGGAAATTTTAATTAGCTTACTTGGCAGCTCTGATATCATTGGTATAGGACAATTTGGCCTTTTTAATTTCAGTTTAGAATGATCGACAGTGATTATACTTTAAATGTTAAGATATATAAAACTAACTAATATAAATATGATTTATTTTAAACATTAGGCTAATTCAAATAACAACCAACAGTTTTCGAAGATTATTATGCTGCTAGATTTTGCTTATTAACTATTTTACACACAAAAGAACTATAGCCGACTAAAAACATTACAAATGAAAACCATAAGAAACATAGAACACAATATTACTAACACGTTACATTAAGAAAACATTACTACTTAGTTTAGAAAAGAGTGTTATTCATTCAATATTTTCATTATTATATTAAGAAAGCACTTCGCATAGTATTTCAAGATCCTAAATGCAAACGGCCCGTTAACCTACCGTACAAAATAAATCTAAACGCAAACGATGAAACGTTCACATTAAACGACGTCAAGTGTTTATTCAAAACGGAGAAACTGTCATAAAAAACGCACATTAAATCAGAAACGCACCATTAAAAGTCGCGCCCCCAAAACAAGCGGAGCGAGTGACGCACCATCGCATCCAGTGCCAACAACAAGATGCTAGCTAAAACATTGATACGAGCGACCCAAATCGTTGTGCCGTGTTGGTAAACAGCTGTTCGCGAGTGTACTACCCAAGGCTGAAACGGACGCCGACCTAAATAAACTAACACTAATAACTCTGCAGACGGTGAATCACGCGACTGTACTGCTAGAAGTAGTTGTGTCGCGTCGACGCCGCCAATGAGATGAGGAATAGGACAGTGTTGTCGCATTGATTCATCGCGACAGTACCATTAGCAGTGGTGTAATCGCATATTTTATTTAGGAGCACTATTGTCGCCTTATACTAAATTGATGATACCACCAGCATTTTAATGTCGCAACGGTGACATTGGATGCTAGCGAAGCCATTGATACGAGCGACGCAAATCGATGTGCCGTGTTGGTGAACAGTTGCTCGCGAGTGTACTACCCAAGGTTGAATCGAACGCCGACCTAAATAAAACAAGCTCTAAAAACATTGCAGACGGTGAAACACGCGACTGTTCTTCTAGAAGTGGTCTGTCGCGTCGATGACGCCAATGAGGTAAAGACTAAGTCCTTGTTATCGCATTGATACACCGCGACTATATCATTACGTACTCGACGACTCACATCAACGTACGGTGTTGGTAAACTGCTTTTAACGAGTGTACTATCAAGGCTAAAATGCCCGCCGACTCAAATAAACCGTGCACTAATAACGTTGCAGACAGTGAATCACACGACTGTACTGTAATAGGTGGTAGTGTCGCGACAATGGCACCAATGAAGTGAGGGATACAAAAATTGCTAACGCATTGATTCAGTAGGTTTCGGTATTATCGCCTTCTTTATGGCATGGCTACTATGCCAGCAGATTAATGTCGCAACGGTGACATAGCTCAAGATCGATTGTCGCATTGATCTGCCGTGTAAGTGATGTAACTCAATTCAACTGCGAATGGGAACATAGTTTGATATCTTTGATCATATATGCCACATCATACAGACATCATAAGGGATTAATTATAACACGACCTCAACATCGAATCGCTATCACAACATCTGCTATTACACCAAAGCTTAAAACATATCACGACTACTCGCCCGCTTGAACAGCGGCATCCAAAACAAAACCAAAGCCGGCGTCGCACCGCTTCAAAGCGCCGACCAAAATTCAACATACGACCGTCGTTTATTAATAATCGCGAAAGAGGAAAAACAAACAAAACCGCTCGCAGTCGGTGGGCGGTGGGAACGAAACGGGTCGAGTGCACGTCACACGAAGCGAAGAAGCGATTGCCCAATCGCCGATGGTCTATTTCGGAACGGTACGGTGACTAAGGCGATCGTGAGGCGCCACCAATAGTAAAGGTGTCGAGAACGATATCTACAGGATCTCTGCTCTTTACAATTTTTACTGTTATTCTCACCCTTCGGCGAATTTGACCGAGAATTAATTTTAAGTCACAGGACATTACTTGTTGCAAGTAAAATACTTTCTTCGTGACAAACGAAAAGTTAGACAACTTAACGGGTAAAAAAACTTAAGATATCAGTCGTATTATATCGATTCTACGTTTAACTTATAGATAAATATGATGTAATTAATAAAATAAAATTATAATTATTTGTTTCATCTTATATACTATATTCTTATAGTAATACTATATTCTATTAGTAATACTAATTATTATTAATAATAATTGCCTTAACGAACCAATACACTAATTTAATTTGAGAAAAAAGACATTTAGTAGTTTCAAACCGGTTCGCAGGAGTTCAAAAGCCGATTGGAAAAGCCGTGATAATGCAGCGGGGCATTCCGCTCACCAATTAGCTAATAGGGGCCGTGATGCGGATATCCTTAACAAACACACTGAATACCTGATCAACGTGTAGCAACGTTACAGAAAAATGTATGAACTAGAATCATTAATGATATAGATCAATTTCAAAATTTAATAGAACTATTTTCGGACGATTTCTTTATATTATTGGGGCTATCATCACATATTTGATTATAAGTTCCGTGTTTAAAAAAGCGTTCGATATGACTTAGAATTAACTAAACACACGTAAGAAAATATTTTAAATTTTAACGTAAAACACAAAAACTGAATATTATCAAAGTCGTAGCGCAACCAATATCAAAACAAATTACGATATATTTAACAACAACAAAGACCAAAATCAGGACCACACACAGCATATTCAAAATAATAATAATCAAACGAATCCACTTTTTCACGGATTTTTCGCGTTAATTATTTATATTTATTCCTGACGTTGGGATATCTTATCTTGGATGCAGATAGAGGTTGTATAATTAACACGAATAATCCATAAAGAAATTGGATTTAATAAGTATAATAATCGCGTAAACAAATGAAATAATAACAATCAAACGAATAATCGCAATCGAATCGATTCGTCAGCAGCTCGCGTGTACGTAGCCGCCCTTATTCGCGTGTCGCTCTCGCACGCCGTACAGCGATGGGGACAATCAATCTGCGCCGCGCCCCGGGTCAACGACCCCTTGACAGGGTTCGTCCTAGGCAGGGTTGCCAGGTGACCGACATATGCTAAAGGTACGCAGACGCCGTCTGCCATTTGGTGGGGTTCAAAGGGCGGCTCTCACGGCTCTAAGATGTGTGGACATCCCTAAATTTAGGAGTGAAATACCACTGTAGGGTAGGCACAATACGCATTGTTTATTTATATTCATAGTTCTTATTATTTGAATTCAGTTACATTTAACGTGGGTAAGATGTGAGTATTTGTATTCGTTACAGCATTTTTATATTAAAACAAATAAAAAATAGACACATAAATTATATTAAAAACAAGATGAAGCGAAATTCACATTAAAAGCTTTATATTCCGACGTAAATTTAGCTGATTTTAACATAACGAAACCTCTCAAATTAATATTACGTACCATTATCAAAACGTCATTTACTAACGCGACCTAAACAATCCAACAACTTAATCCAAAGAGCAAGCATACATACAACATAGCCAGAGCCCGTACACATGTATCAATCTTTTCAAACATACCACAACAAAGGTAACGTTAACTTTCACGTGTACAAAATCGAGCGACACACACACACACACACACATTGTTCCATCCATCTCGACCATCCCTCTATCCACAATCGGAGAGGAGACTAGGGCACTCGAAAAGAATGACGCGAGCAGCGAACAGTTCATGCCTAGTGGCGCCCTCGAAAGAGCCAGTTAGCCGGCGTAGGGCCATTGTGGCTATGAAAAGACGCCTCGACCGAAGCTACGAGTATTGTGCCCCGAGTGGGATTGTGGAAATACCTGTGGGTGTTTTCAGTTTTTTCTATTTTATGAGCTCAGACCGACCGGTTGAACGGTGTGCATCTGTGTGTATCATCTTTCACCTTAAAGTAATATCTCTGCTATACATTGTTTGTACGTTCTTCAAACACTAATAACTGTATAAATAGAAAATTCGTTCAATTTAATTACATAAAAAGCAAAATCATTGCGCATTGTTTCGACTGACAAGAACACGTTATAACCATAATATAAGGTAACACTAGGTATTTTTTCTAAGAGATATTTACTTATGCTAAAAGACAACTAAACATTTGAGATAAAAAAATAAACGATTGATTCACTGAGTAGAAACTACAAGCAGATGATTCGGTTCCGCAAACTAAAGTTGTTTTCATTTGTCACCGATAGGACTAGTACGACAAACCATAAAGTTTATTATATAGATTAAAGATCAAAACAAAGGTAACCAACACCTAGCATACAGCAATATCATCCCACCAAACGTCCCCAATTACCAATGCCCGCGCGTGCCCCATTAATAAGTGCGTAATAGATTACACAACACAAGATCTGTGACGGTTCAACGCCCCCGCCACGTCGGCAATAAAACCACGCGCCACACAAGAGGGAGGGTGCTTTGATAAAGAATAACGACTAACAAAACTCGCATATATCCGAAGAGCAGATGCAATACTGTTTAGCGAAACTCAGACGAATATGTTTTTGTAAAAAACGTTAACATTACTTGCTGGGACACCTTTTTACTAAGTAATATAACTATAGTAATTTTCGCTAAGTATTCACTCGTAATTACGCTAAACTATGTTACAATATAAATATTTTTCTTTTAATTAAATACGTAAGATATTTTCTCTATAATATTGACAAAAGTATATTATTTCTCGAAAAGTATACCGTAATTATAAAAAAAAAAGAAATAAAGAAATGTTCAAGAATGTCGGAGGAACGTTATATTTCAACAAATTTGATTTCTTACTTTGAAATAATATAAGATATTTTATAAGTCGAGCCGAGTTCGCCGTTTAAATGATGAAGTCTACCTTTATAATAAGATTGGCTTGAACATTGTGATCAAATTAATTAATTTCTAAAAAAGTAACCAGTATCAAACTCGACTATTTAACTCTTAAATAATTTGCCTCCTCTCGAAATAGCCACAAATAGCTCTTAAGACAGAGGATGATTACCTCAAGTAATCAGCTTATGAAATATTTCATAACAACTTTCTTCAACCGGTTCAAAATAAACCTTTTCTAGTTATTAATATAACGAGTAATTAATCTTGCTGAGCCTCTTTCAACTATTTTTAAATAGTTTTTACGTCACCGTATTATAATTAAGGTAATGACTACCGATACGAAGCCGGTACGTGTCAGGAGTTATAAATAGACCTAGCTCAGCACGAACACGCCTTAGGCATAAGGAATTAAAGGTAATAAAGTGCAAAATGCTATTTATTTTCAAACTAAAAGTTTAAAATTTTTTCTTCGTTTAAGGCATATATTAAACTACCAATTTATCATTTCCAAAAAAGTATTTTTTTAAATATTAGCAGTATATTTATTAATTTGAAGGGAACGAAATAAAGAAAAAACTAAATGTGTATGGGTATGTTACAAAAACTTATGTTTCATACCTCTGTTTACGTTCGGTATTTATAAGTGTTGTTTCGTTATAATACGTATCAAGTAACATCAGAGGTCCGCATGTAGATACATATTTATTTTAATATCGAAATATAACTTGATTAATAAACAAAAAAACAATAATAAAGGTGTAAACTAATTAAATGAGAACACACATAAAATATTAGTTTACTATTGTTTTTTTACAATATTTAATATTTTCATACACTTCTACATTTAATCACTACATTAAATAATGCTATTACGAAACAGCAACGTTATCCATATTCCCGGTCAGATCGCACACGACAAGTCAAACATCACACAAATCCCAACACAGTCGGACGGCGTTAAGTGAAGACGAAGCGCCCGAAACAATACAATTACGAAGACATACTTTAGTCGGATATTTGAGCAGGGGGTTAGGGCAGGGGTGAACCCATCCTGTACGTAGACGCTACGGGGTGGCAGGGGTGCGTCTAGACTCGCTTAGCACCACGATACTTAGGTGCGTATACACTCGACGAGCCGAGCATGTGAATTGAATAACTCGCTTGCTTCTGTGTTCGCTGTCCATCATTATTATCAGCTTGTGTTAGTCCACTGCTAGACATAGGTCTCCCCTAATACACGCCTCCTCCACTAGGGTGTTTCTTGGACTGTATCCGACCCCGCTGGTCCAATGCGGGTGGATGGGTGGATGGGCATTTTACATGCCCATCCGATACCAAGATCATCTTCAGACAATGGGTGATCGGCCCAAATTGTATTAACCATCCAGAAAACAACGATAACACAAAGTTGTTTCCCCAGGATTCGAACCCGGATTTATAAAGCAAATCGCTGCGCTCGTCTGTGCATCTGCACGTCGTCATTGTGTTTGCAACGCCGCCCTCATTGTGCCAAAAACTGAGCGACGAGTCGTGGCATAACCGTTTCCAAACTCGTGATTAATGACCCGCCGCGGATCGTTTTTAATTTTCTCCCTTTCGAGCGATTTAATAAAAAACTACTCAGGGGCTGGTTGGCCTTCGTTCGTTGGCTTGAAAGTACATTCTTTGGATTTCTGAATTGAAAATTTATTTTAAATTAATAAAATAAAATTAAAAAAAAATTGACGAGAAATGGATAATAAAAGATAAATTAGTATAGTTTATAAGGGTACATAAAAACCAACTAAGACAGAGTTCTACTTCAAATCAAACTTATTTAGCATTGTTTATTAGTTCTTTTGGCGTCGCTCGCGGCATGTATCTCTTTAGCTCTTGCTAAACCAAATACTAATATAAATATAAAACAGAATATAATAAATAAAATTAAATATCGAAACACTTAAAAAACAACTAACAAAACATACGAATGAGGCATGCTTTAAACGTAAGAAGATAAGTCATCCAATCATATTCAGTCACTCACAGCGAAGTAAGTACCCGCCCAATCGACAAATTCAAATGGCTAAACGAATCGCCCCGTTCGCAACTCGATTTCAAACAATCCACGATAATGAAACAGACGCTTCGAACCGAGGCATTGATTGCCGAAAAGACGAGGGAAACGATCGGCTAACAAGCTCGCTAGGGGGCGCTTGCAGACGCACAAGAATCGGGGCTTAGAAAAGTTTCCTTTCAAATATATATTATGTGAAGAATTAAATTATTCATATTATGTAGGTATTAGGTGCAACTTTTAGTCTTATAGCAATTTCATAAATTGAAAAAGCACAATTGTTCAATTTTCCTTTGATAGTCTGCTCGTATTACCTAGAACGCAGTGTCTTTACTGAATAGAAAGGCTCATTATCCAGCATTCAAAGAATCACTAAATGTATAAGATTCTAAGATAAGGGTATACGTCTAAAGATTCATATGTTAATACCCTGGTAGAAGATCTATTCGAAATTACAGAATCATATAGAAGCCTTGCTATAATTCAATTTTACTTAATATCTCTCTTTGTGTTACAAAACTATAACAAGATACTACGAATATCAGAATCCAATTTAGCATCGATAACACATTTTCTTCCATCTATTGAAATCTAACTCTATGACACGTCACAAACACTGAAAGACTAATAATGAGATTCAAAATCATTGGTGCTCGATAAACGACGTCTGCTAGGTCATTATCCTTTACATAAACACAAATTTACGTACATATAAGGTCACGGTATATTTTATAACCTATGAGAAGGGGACGATATCAACATATACATATCAACGATCGCATAAAACTAAGTAAGATATAAGTGAGTCATAAACGTAGGGTCATAAATACTAGACGAGGTCGGGTCATTGACCTTTGTAGATTGAGAAAAAATCTTGTTTTCGGCGATAAGTTTAGTTTAACACAAAATGGAGATTCATTTATTCTTACGAATACGCCATACAGGTTAGTCAGTTGTTTACGTCACCTATAATACGCTACATCAAAAAATAGGCAGTATTCATTTGTATAATTACAATAAAAAAAGAAAGTACGCACAAAATATAACACCAAGCGATCATTTGAAAAAGTATGAATATGAACATACTTTTTTATTAAATTATAAAGCCTTGTTAAAATTAGTGTAAAGGCAAATTGAGCCAAAGCGACCGTTAACGGAAACAAATTACAATCGAAACTTGGCCTCCACAAACAAACAGTGACCGAAACACAAGTTTGTCTAAAGTCCGGGTAAGTTTAACGAAATTAGTTTGCGATTGCATTGTTCGTTTGCGGAAAGGGCGATCAGCGCTCGAGTGCGAACGCCTTGGACTTGTCACGAAAACAGAACTTTGTTAATTGTATATTTAATTTATATGTTAACTGTCATGTTACATAATTGTACCACGTATTTACTTGCCTTTTGTGACAATAAAAGACGCTTATAAGGTCAATTTGTTGCACGTTTTAAAATATCTTCTGAAACTCTGTACTTAGGCAATTTTTGTTAGGCAATAAGTAATAAGAAGGGAAGTTTATCAATACATTTTACAAGATAATGAGTAAATTAAGCATCAGGTTTACGACAAGATTTTTAATAGTCATGATGCAATTATTTTCACATCAGCTAATAACTTTGATAATAAATAATGCGATACGTCTTAAACTCAAAGTCGATGTCATCCACAACCAACTAATAAACAAAAACAAATCTCATAATTATCCAAATGTGAATTGAAAGCACACCACCGTCGAACGACAATAAACAGTCCCGCATCAAAGTGGGTAATATTGAGATTAAAAATCATCCCGACTCGAGACCCGAGAGTCGGGTACTAATGTAATGAATGTATCATAATTACAAGCGACCATTGTTGTCAGTCACTCGTCTCGTTAACTAACGCACGTTGTAATTTCCCCTCTTGTATCTTTGTGCTAAGCTACAGTAGCTATCAAACTCCGTGGTAGATTAACAAAACGAGTGCTTAAAACAATATGATAAGGTTCATATTTGCTTAAAACAACAGTAAAAACGACCCGGCGAACAAACTGTTTATACGTTCGGGCTTTGTCACGGATGAGGCGGCGTCTGAAGTTAAATGAATATCGGATGGCCTCACTCGATCTCTGTACTTAGGATTTGATATGGATGATGTCTAGTTCGCAATTGATTTGAATACGAAAATGTATCATAAATACTGTACAAATTAGCCTGTATTCAACAACTTATTAATAAGCATTGGTATTGAATAATTTTGATAGGATTAATTTATAAAGATTTTATGTTATATAGTGATTCAACTTAACATAAACTTTTATAGTACAGTTCGAAGGGCATTGCATCATTCTGCAATTTGAGTTATATTGGGATTAAAAATAAACATAAATTCAATAACTTCGCAGCTTCTCATGTTTTTGTATTGTAGATCTATTATATTTGTTAGTCTCCTACTAATATATGGTTCTAAACATGTAACATTTCTCAAGAATTGATCGATACGAGAATCGTTAATCAACAAATTAAAAAATATATTAACCGTTCGAGACAACTTCACATCCATTAGCAACATCCAAAAACGAAAAAAAAACTCATATCTCTATTATTGCACTAGCATATCCAACAGACTATGAAACGATAGGCTGAAGCGGAACAAAGGCTGCATTCCAAGCGAACAGCTTTCCCGACTTCACGAGGCTCATCGACAAATGAATCCAAAGTGGAATTAAAAAAAAAACGTGACGTTACCTTTGACATTTCGCTCGTCAAGCTGCCAATCGCAGAAGCGAGAGGTTTTCTAGCAATAAATCAAGCCAGACGAGAGATAAAACATCGACGATAGGTCAAATTTCACGTGTCGTCAAGTTTTATCTTCTTATAGAGACAGAGACATCTACACGGCGTATATCAAAGTATTTCAAAGCGATATATCGAGAGTTGTTGTGTTAAATCAACTGAGGAGGCGTTGAGAAAATTTAAACAAGTTCATTACTTTCTAAGCTACGGTAGCGTTGTGACAAGATTACAGTTTTTACCATTTAAATATTAGCTACTTACTACTTCTCTAATAATTTAATTTTAGTAATAATCCATGAAAAACAATTCACACTATTATATCAATTTTTGCGATCAAACAATTACACCGCTCGTAACATTAATTTAAAGACGACCTACAGCGAAACACGGCAAAGTTTTACCTTGAGGTGTCAAACAATGAATAAAAGTTAAACGTACAATGGGTGAGGTCAAAGTCAACTTTTTATCCGTGTCTCCGAAGGTGCGATCAATGTCAAAACGCTGTCGTCGAAATGATCGCGAGTAGAAATGGCACCCGAGCGACCTCATTCCGCAGTAAGTTCAATTAAAGAAACAAAACACATTACGGGCGTAAAAAAATATCACAAAGGAGAGACGGCGTTTCTTTAATAAATATTAAAAATACGAGATGGAATCATAAACGAAACTTAAAACGACCATTGAATTAATTAATACTCAATACTAAAACTAATTGACATTAAGATAAAATGCTTAATACTAAAACTTCGCCAGTTGTTGCAGCATATTGTGAAAACTTTTAATAATATAAGGATTAAAAGTTTCCCCGTTTGTCTTAACAACTATTTATCATATTTACACGCTTTTAAAGTTATATCTCTTCTCATAAATTAATACATTCAAAAATACTACAAATATATTAAAATCTCCCGTGCAAAGTTGTTTGTCCAGAAACTCGTGATCATTGACAAGTAGGTATTCAGATAAATCTAATAAATATTCATCATTAAAATAATCAATCAGATCAAACTAATCATAATTCGCACTCTGATTACGTACGCGTATTCGATGGTATTTACGATGAACAACTGGTACGTGCCTGATACACGAGCCAGTTGCTTGCACAGCGCTCGTCGGAACGGTGGCCCATCCATCGACTCAGTTTACTGACGCTTTCTACTGCCAAATTGCTTACTAACTAACGACTCTTCGACAATGTCACGTCACATTTCATAAACAGATGCTCCCCTTTCTCTCGCTCCTTACTGTAGTATTCCATACTATAGTGTATCTAATTTAGACTCGAAGTAAATATAAAAAAATCTAATTTCAAACACTGATGGCGTCAGAAGCGAATGCGTTCCAATTTGTGTTTCACCTTAAGTGCGACATCTGACACTAGACTTTGTTTACGTTTATTCTACCTCTTATCTAGCTTAAGTATATTTGTATACAATGACTTTTAATCTTTTATTCCTCAACCAAAATGACAAAACGGTCAACGGAGAGCCTAATTACTTTTAAATCTGTTAAAGCGTTGATAAGGCAGACGTCGAAACGAAAGGTCGTTTCGCTTCGAGGCCGCGCGCTTTTCGCTTCCTGATCGCTGCGACTGCGATGCGTCAAGCTGACATTGGCGTTTCCTCTAACTCTTTCCTTGGACCGTGCGCTCAAACGGTCGATCGGATATAATTGGATTGCTAAGTGTTTTACTCACTTGGCTAATTTAGCCATCAGAGCAATTAATATTACGTAATATTGTTGATTGAGAAATCATAAATAGTATTACGAAGGTAGTAGGTAGTATAGTTTTATAATATATTTATTTTATGTTATCTTTTTTAAAATTTTGCATTAAAAAAAACGAGTTCGCGCAAAGACAACGATAAACTACAAAACGCGAGTGTTAACTAAAAGAATAGAAGCGCTTGCTAGGTTTGTATCCTGGTCCATCGAGACATTTAATGAGTTTCATTAAGCCCGCATTAGTCTGATGACTTCCGGTTCCTAAAGCGCAAGCAAACAGCCAATAAGCTACGAAGGCAGTTGCCAACACAGTACACTTCTATATAATAATCAGACATCGACTAGACATAACAACAGATTCAAAACCGATTCCTATCGTTTCCTGCTCGCTCAATATTAATTCATAAGGATTTAGAAGCGCATGTCGCGTACGTCACGCGAGTTCCGCACAACACAATCGCGAAACGGCAATGGACATGGCATTGAATAGTGAGGTTGTATTGCGCGATCGGGCTCAGTTCGTTCGGCACACATACTTGCTTCGGAGTCGTGCTCTCGTCGCCTCGTAATACCGGTTCGTACGTAACGTTCGCAGATTGATATTGAATCGCACGCAACTTCGATTGACTTTTTTGCGCAACCGACTTGTGCAACCGATTGGGGGAATGACAAATGTTACTTGAATCAATAAGGCTCAATGGCCAGATTATACTAAGCTGTAACATCGTTAACCTAATGTTTCATCACATAAGATCTGCATAAACGTTACGTCTAATAGTTTTAAACTTGAGTGACTACAAATTTAGAAACAACATATACCAAACCATTAGTGCAGTCATTTGTTTCAAACATCCATTTATATTTTTTAAAACCTTTAGTGTTAAATAGTTATACAAAGCCTCAGTCGAATATGATTTCAAATTAACTTTAATAAGGCCTAACATCCAACTTTAACGGCACTTAAATGTAATGTTCTCGTCAATTGGCACGCTATAACTGTCACTACTATAAATTCCTAGACTGAAGATCATGCTTTGCTATGAGTAAAGCGAACAATCACTATTTACATTGTAAAAATAATCTACGTATATCTAATCAGCCGCTTCTATTGATACAATTAGTACAAACCGCATGTATTAATATAAAATCAAAGTTGTAAAGATTAAACAATGTAGCTAATGCAACATCAAAGGCAACACTTAAATCAACATAATTACGTTAGGCCGAAAGCCAATGATAATTTTGTAATAATCGATTTAATACATTGTTTGCTTTTAATTGATGTACGTACCAAGTTATTATATATTACAAGAACATTTTATACATAAATATTGGGTTTACAAAGAAAAAAATATTTCTATCAAATTTGTTTTTTATCTCAGTAAATTTAAACAAATCCGTATAAGCAAGCAAAGTAAACAGCCAAACATGTAAAATCTATGACGAAACCCTTAAGGTTTGAACTTGACTTTGTTTCTATCTATAGTTTCTAAACTATGTTATTTGGTTATTATAAATTACGAAATAAACCACTTTCAATTGTTATCCTCGAAACATTTCAATTAAAAATAACCTAACCTTACAAGCATTACGTTTCATGTCTATTCAACACGCCACTAGACTAATCCGGTTTACCATCGTCTAACAATAACCAGTATAATATAACCAATGTTTTTCAGTACGAGACCTCTGTATATCCCAAAGTTATACATCTCCATCAAGTATTAAATTACCGATGACAGTACGAATGTGTCCACACTGGTTGGCTCGCAGATTAATTCGGCGGAAATGGCAAATGACAACTCGTGTCAGAATCTGTTGCGAGGCGCCTGCCAAATCGAGTAGCAGTTGGGACACGCTTGTACGTCAATCATCCACTACCAATTTCCATTGCGTCTCTAACAATGAAAATGTTTGGTTGGTTCAGTAGATTAGAGATATGAGTACTTACGTCTTAACGTCTTTGTATTATGGAGACTTGTAGTTAACTTTGATAGTAAGAACATTTCTTAGCACTGTTTTAATAACTTAGCATTCTCGGAGACACAGAGTACAGAAATATCGGGTGTTTAGTTAAAGAATAAGACGAAAAGAACCAATAAAATTACATTTTTTACAAGGCCACAATATATTGCTAACCATTAATATGACTATAGACTATCAATCTTAAGAAAACCAATGAAAATTATTCAAGATGACATAAATTTAGTACAATCGCAACTCTCTCCAATCGATAGGACAACTGGAAATCTACAACTTTACGGTACATGAACTTTACTGCGTTATTACACGCAATGCGAGCGTGAAAATATTACAAATATACAAGCAAATGTTACGGCGCACGAGTGAAAATCACGCTACAATACTAAAAGCGTACTTGTGTAATTATTTATGCTTGACTCTTGTACGCCTCGACTTGTGTTGCTGGAATAGCATGGCCGAACGATTATACCATACTCCGTCTAGGTTTTAGCGGATTAATTGACGAACAAAATTATAGTAGTGACTTGAAGAAAATGGGAAATGATTAAACAGGCACTCAGTTCGAAATTAAACGATACAACCTGTTAATTATGTAAGATATTATTAATTAATGATAACATATCTATATATTGCAGAGCTACGCTTTATATTGGTGTAAATTTATCAAGGTTTTTATATATTTACGATAATAAATCAATAATATAAATTTTTAGCTATTTAAAATTTAGATTAACTTTTAAATATTAGATACATTTATTATACTACAAACTATTTAATACTTCCATATTCTGAGCAGAGTATAACATGAATAAGCCATAGTTATTACTGCATCCAGTGAATACAATGCTTCCCACATCAGCTGTACAGTTTTAGTTGACCAAAGTGAATTAGGCAATCGACAGCCGTCACCAATAAAAACTCACGTTAATTTACGTTGCGCTTAAGACAACTTCTTATTACTCTACTTACCAAAGTCACGTAGACTTCTCGTAGGCCGCTAAGGTAGCGCTACGCAGGTCTACGGAAATCGCGTGTTGTTGCGCAGTAATAGTAATGCTTGAAAGCGTCAACGCGTGTCGAAACGGGACCGCGGAAGCGTTGGAATTTTCACGGGCACCGAAAACGTACGGAAACGTAACAGTTTATAAAATAATAAGATAAGGGAACGAACGCGATGAAATATACAATAACAAAAAAAATAAAGTGAGAATCATACACTAGTGAAATAATACAATTAAAAATATATACATAACACTTCCTAAAATTTCATTTCTTTGTTTTTTTAAATGGAATACATGTTATACATATTTTTCAACAAAATTTTACCTTTTCGACGATTTGTACACGTACAGTGTAATTTAATTATATGCCAAATAACAATATTTTAATAAAATACGAGTAAATCGAGAACAATTTATAAAACATAATCATCTGACCATCATAAGTAAAATAGAACGAAAGTACATTCAACGACGCGTCACCGACAACAGAATCACACTTCGCAGGCGAACGGAGTAAGTTGCAAGAGCGGAATGCACCCACAATAATGTTTCCAAAGCGGTTGGCTTATCACAGCCGGCTGCGTTGCCACGACCCACTTCGTGACACACTAACACATACGTACATACACACACACATGAACATACATATACACAAATATTTACATACACATGCACTATATTAATTGTACGTGTATACAAACACAGTAGTAAGTTTTACGCGCATACACATTGAAAATACGCGCTTAAAGACTATCTATTTCCTGCTGCATAATGAAAGTGTTAGGGCAAAAAAAAGAAAGTGATTAAATGCGTGGTAAACCGGAACACAGTAGTGTTTACACACTACTGCTTTGCGGTAGAAATAAGCACCGCGGTGGTACCCACCAGACGGTACTTTAAAAAGGGGACCTACCACCGGTGAGCTTAAATTAACTTTGAGCTATCAAAATAGTTACTCTTTCAATAAAACTATTAAAAAATATGTCAAAACGAATATTTTCGATAAAATTAGATATTCATATATTTTACACCACAAACTTTTCACTTTATGGTGATAAAATCTTTCCTAAATATAAGTAAAAAAAATGAACCCACCAACCCGCATTGAACTTGGTGATGTGATACGGTCCCTCTAATGGAGAAGGCGTGTATTAGTGGAAGCCTATGTCCAGCGGTGGACTAATACAGGCTAATTATGTATGTATGTATGTATTTCCTTGATCAAAAATGCAACAGCCTATAATGATGGGTTCATCCATGCATTAAAACTTTAAACTTCTCGATCGTAAACATCATAGAAAACTAACAGCAAAACAAATACACACACACACACAGACACAGTCAATTCAATGGCCTCAATTGCATCCGAGTTGAAAACTAAATAAAATCAATAATCAATCAATTATGCCCAACACAAAAGTCACTATAATACAGACGAGCAAAATATGATTATCAATGTAATATATATATAATAAATATTCGTGCTACAACATATTTTCCGCACGACCACAATTTACGTAAGCGTTTATATTTATATACGGCGACCGCAACATCGCTAGCCGATAGGAGGTAGAATTTAAAGCGTTTTTAGTCCATTGTATTTCGATGGGGGCGCGATCCCTTTGTTTTCGACCACAATCCGGTCGTTTGTGGCATTCCATTTGTTGGGCTAAAACTAAAAAGATTGGAGTCTCTTAGCTTTTAATTAGTAGCAAAAGAGTCGGTAAACGATGAAATAAGTATTCGATTGACAGAAAATAGTTGTTTCTATTAATTTTGCCAATCACACAATTATTAGCAAAGAAAATTTATTCAACCACTATCTAAAACAACTTCTTATTTATCCTTTATACCCGTGAACTATTTTTGTTCGTTCTTTCTCGGCAATAATTAATCATGATCATATTTTGACTTTTATAAATTAATAATGACAAAATGGAGATCTACTTAAAACAGATACAACACATGTCAGATATTTCATTTTCGCCGCTTGATATCACATTAATTTATAGCTTGGAAATCAATAAGCGAATGTTACATTTCAATATTGAATAAAGATATTTAAATTTGAATTATAAAACATTAGTGAATCGCATGAAATAATATCGCATAAAATACATAAAAGGGGTCATAGCCAATTCCATGAATCAATTGCACCCTTTTGCTATTAAATATTGAAACATGCGATCGGATGCACATGCTTACGCATAATAACCGAAGCGTAACCGACCGCTAAAGTAAAACACGGTTGTCATTGAGAAATGATTTTGTACGGATCGATTTTAAACCTATACAAAGAAACTTAACGAGTTTAATAATTCACAAAAAATAAGGTGAAATGTGATAAAATGCTTTCATTATAAAACTGTAGGCCTTTTTTATATTTTAAGGACCTTTCATGAATGCAAAATGTGAATACGATTCACTGATTTGCGCATATTCTACATTTATATGCATGCGACGTTTTACGAGCCGATTAAATATCCCAACACTGTATAGAAAAGACATATGGGTAATAAACATATATCTGTAAAGGCCGCAGCGTGGTCGTGATAGCGTGTGTCGCAAAAAAAAACACAGTTTAATATACATAAGGGCTTCTTCCAGCATGTTTATTACACTACTAAAATAAAATGAATAATCTAAGGCAATAATATTGTGAGCTATATAATACAGATTTGATATAAACAGCAAAATAAAAGAGTAAACTGAAGTTGTTGATGTTTATTTTGTAAATTGATAACAGTGAAATCGAGTCAATCTACTTTTCATACTGTAGCTAAAAAGGTACGTAACCCAATCGCTCAGTATGACGTGAACGTCCTCCCTTCTTCATCACTGTTCGCAATAAACAAAATATATACAACCTGTTTATATCAGTGTCACCACTCTGCCTTTGATATGAGCACATCTAATAACGGTGCGGATATCTTTGATCACGACGTCACTCTACTAAAAGCGGCGCGCATACTGAACGAACGAAACGCGGGGAGCATCGGCGGTAGACGTCTTTTGCAACGAGCTAATAGTACGTTAATTACTAAGACACGCCTCGTATATGGGATATCGGTTACGCGGTGAACCGCTTAATTTAGACATCTGACAATCACCAAAAACCTTGTGTTGATTACAAGGTTTTTGAAGGACTCTATAGCTGAATATTAAAAAATATATGTATCTTTAAAAAAATACTAAATATAATAAGGTCTTATTAATGAAGACAGACAAATTTAGTAAAGGAGTTCATAGAAAAGTGGCCCTTTGCAAAGATTATCATGTTAATGGGGATTAAAGTATTTTTATTTAAAATCATATAACAAATTTTTAGAAACAAAGTTGAAATAACGTTCAAGTAATAATATGTGCTACATACAAAGTCAAATAACAAGATTATCTTAATCGAAACATAACAGAGCAGACACATGAGACATATGCCAAACCAAATTAAACACACGGCTCGCCTACAACGACGTTCAAACATTCACCGCAGCTAACGAACGAGATCGGTGGCAGTTAATAAAGAGTAATATTAATTTAAGAGATCATCTCTCGGCTCCGATCGCTTCCCGAGGCATCCGTTTTAAATGCCGAGTTAATGGGAACGAAACTTCCTTCCCTTTGAAACGCCCCACGTTTACTTTTCAATGAAGCTACAGGAATTTCGACTTCGTCGTTTAGTTACGCGTCAACTTTTTGTAGGCCGAGATCGGCGTCCAATTTTATTAGAATTAGTATCATTAAAAGGGGATTTACGCGGGGGAGGCGGAGGGAGAGGCTCTTAGATTAGACGCTGACCGAATATTCATTTTGCGAGACCAATTCGACTACTACCAAGTAAGTTGTTTTAGTAGCAGTTTAGGAAACCTATATTTTAAGAACCGTCCACTTTTCTCAGTCAAAGTAAAATTATGTCTATTATAAAACAAACTAACATTATTTGTAGTGTTGATTCAAATATTGCCATACCTACTAACATTATAAATGTGTGTTAAATTAGAAAGGAGGGTGTCATTGTAATAAAATTTTATGACTTATCGCACGTATAAACTGCCTCCGTAGCCTTGTGGTATAGGCGTTTGCTTTAGAAACCGGAGGTCGTGGGTTCGAATCCTGCGGGGACTCAACAAATTTTTATTTTTGTTTCCTAGTTGGTTAGGACAATTTGGGCCGATTACCCAATTATCTGAAAAGTAAGATGATCCATGCGTCGGATGGGCATGTAAAAAGTCAGTCCACCCACCAACCCGCATTGGACCAGCGTGGTGGAATACGGTCCAAAACCCCCTTAATGGATAGGGGTGTATTAGGGGAGGCCTAAGTCCAGCAGTGGACTATCAAAGCCTGATGATGATGATGATGATGACTTATTGGTTTGTAAGGATTCTTTAGTAATATATAATAAACATTAACATAACAATATAAAAACTAATGACGAAAGACTGTAAATTTTTGCCAAATCTAGGGCTCTTATCGCGACATTAGTTGGTAAAACCACTAACATATTCGGATAACAAAATCCGTTAGCCGTATGACGTAACATAAACACGAATTATCCTCAGACACGCAATACTATATAAATATTACATATTATGACGTACAGTTAACACTAAAAACACTTAATATTAGAAGAGAAAAGAATCTAAATGATAAGCCGTTTCTACTGACAAAAACTAACACATTACGTTAATATGTTACGATAATAAGGTACATACGGAAACATACGGAAAAAATGGATAGTTTCGTCGAAACATATCTTAAACTTCAAAGTAAACAACGCGGCAAATTAGCGTTAACGTTAATTTAGTAAGAAACATTTCTCCAGAAGCTAGTACGAAATACTTAATCGGGTCGTAACTATAACTTATTGAATTCGCCGCGAACACGAAGCATTCCCACTGCGAAGTGCGGGTGTTTGTGAATGCACTGCGTCATGGTTCGCAAAGTGGGTCGCGTCGGGCGTCCGAGATAAGGCCGGCGATTCGAATACGAGCGACGACTTGTGGACGGCTTTACACGATTGATTACAATGCTCGGGTTGCCTTTTATATTTATTCTTATTTTATGTGCCAGTGGTAACCAACTCCATTGACATAGCCAAAACAAGGGGTATTACCAGCGCGCTGCCTAATGTGAGACATAAGATGTTACTTCTCGTTTAAATACGCTGGATGCGGCGACGCCGAATCAAGGTAATGATAATCAGTGTATTTTACTGTACTTTAAAAAGGAAAAAAAATATATACTATTGCGGTTACAGTAACAATATTACAATCACTATCTGATGTTGTAAATTATACTGTAAATTTTTAGCCAACAGATGTGTTTTAAGAAAATCCTACAGGAGGAAAAGATTTGTGCATATTTTTTATTGAATGAAAGGACGAGACGAGCAGGAGGCGTTTGGTTAACGGTAAGCGATTTGCCGTGTCCACGTGAAATGAAGAAGATGGCACAAGACAGGCGGCCACCTCTAACACTTCCGATCTTACGTGATAATTTACGTCTCCTTTTCAAAATGAGTACATTAGCGACGCCGGCTAGCGATCGGCAACTTAGCGCTTACTACGCTAAGTATTACCACTACCTTCGTCCGTTACCTATGTATAGGCGAAGGCGCCTTACTTCCGACGCGCAGAGGTGGGGTTGATCGTAGGTTCGAGATAGGGCTGCTTCGGCAACCAGTGCTGTCGGGATCGCACAAGACTGTCAAAGCTGTCTCTTGACCTCAGCAGGCGCCAAAAAGTACAACGAGGCGGTTTCACCGACTGCGAAACTGACACAACCCAGTCTTTCCGTTCCCCCCTACAAAGGTAGGGTACCCCTAACCTTCCATCTAGCAGCATGTAACCCTTACGCTAGTCCTTACCAACACAAGCAATCGCAATGAACACAAGCGTCCAACTCACCCTGACCGGCGCCGGGAAGAGAGACGAGGCGTCCGGCTCCGCGGCGTGCGCGTGCGACATCTGGTGTGCGCGCGCCTGCCGCTCGCGCTCGCGCTCCCTGTCACGCTCGCGGCCCGCCCAGCCGCCGGAGGGCGCACCGCCCGCGACGCCGCCGCCGACGCTCGCGCCGCCCCCGCCGCCGGCCGCGCCCGCGCCGCTAGCACCGCCGCCGCCTCCGCCCCCACCCCCGCCCCGGTCCCACTTGTCGTAACTGTAACAAAACAACAACAACATTAATATAATATTAAAACTATAATGTAGATCGAATAAAGTAAATCAGTTACCTACTCATTAGCTAACCGCGGCCTCGTGATGTTTTACCTATATAGATACCCGACTTTTTCAAGAAGGTAAACTTCGTGTACGTAAAATTCATCTCTGCATTAGCTAAGATTAAGTCTACATTTAAAAGGGAAGGCTGCAAACAAGAAGGTGGCTCATCTGATTGTAAGTGCATAATGGTGTCTGGGCTTAATCGACACTCTCCAAGAACTACTCTTAGGCATTACAAGCATCCAAATACTGACCGAAAAATTTTCAACATATGACATAAAATGAACAAAAATATACTGTATAAAATATTCGTTTCGATAACTTTGTAACGTTTTTGGCAGTTTATGTTATTCTACAGGTATCTTTGCCAAAAAAAAAAATAAAACTAACAAATTACTTAGCATTATTTTATTCTCTTGCGCTAGTTTTTAGATAAATTTTATAGTAGCGAAAGCAACAGATACTATCACTAGACTAAGAGGTAAGCTAAGTAACCTCAAACCCAAAAAAAGTTTAATCAATGCCCGGTTATGGCAAATGTAATTTTAACTCCACCAATATTTTTCTTGAAAATAATGTAAACAAAGCTTTATAAGACATTATTAATCATAATTTTTACGCCCCAAAGACAATGGGATAATTATAATTATATTTATCACCAACTCCATTAAGAAGTGTTACTCTGATGGGAGAAGTTTGAATTTATTATGGCAATTTACCCAAGGGAGGAATAAGGGAACATTGCGAGCACATGGTTTTCGGCTAATTAATGGTAACATTATCATTGCACTCAATTTAAATTTACTCTTCTGATATATTCGAGAATTATCAATTGACTATTTACATAAACTGACATGGGTATTTTTAATTCCTTTTTAACTTTTAAGGTGCTTAACGTAGTAATTATATATACATAATTAACGTATCTTATTATAGCACGCTATGACTGACATAAGACTCATTAATACTGAAGGCTTATAATACTAAGATGTGTATCTGAAATGCGGAGCAACATACATCGAAATATAACTTTTGTCTTTTTCTAATTTTGACCAACACATAATACAGACATTATAGATAGTGAAAATGTAGATTAAGATAAAATTCTTTGTCATAGCCCACTCGCTCAGTTCTTCTCGCTTTTACTCACAGTAATTCTTAAAATAGAACTAATTTACTATTAGGTATTGTGTTCAGCCCTATTTGGATTGTAAAGTACATCGTCTATTCGTCCTTTAACTGTAATGCCGCCAAGCTGTTAATTACTGTTATAACCCCCAACTACACCTATATTTTTACAATATTGATTATTGATTTACAAATGTGCAGTCTTTAGTCGTGGAATGGACTTTAATGTTCTATAACCACCTATCCCCACATTACAACAAGCTAAACGTCGCCGTCTCGCCGAGACAAATAAACCAAGTCAATATGACCCCAATTGATCGAGCTTGTAAGTCATACAACGGCCAACAGACGCATCAGTGACCGTGCAAATAGACCATGTATATTGACGCATAACCATACATAATCTATATTCCATCGCAGGCAAATACCACGACGTTTTCAAACAAACAGTGCAACCCATACCGACGTCATAGCATTCTACTCAGTTCGATTCTGATACGTTGCTATGGTACAAGTGGTTAGCAAGTTATTTGGGTACGGTGTAGAATACACCCTACATCTAAAACAAAGCCATATAAGATATAGAATCTGTACAAATAAAACTCAATATCACTGACTAATGGCGCGGGAATGCATGGCTCTTTTTTTTGTTTAATTAGCTCAAGAAATTGTACCATTGCAGATTAGATTTAGTTACACAAGACCGGGTCAATTTAGGGTGTTATTCGGCTCTTCGGCTATTTTGAGTTATAATATTCCTGGGATCAAACAGTTTAAATTAAAGAACTAGAGATTCCTTTCCTTGTACTCAAAATTTTAAAGTGTATGATTATAAAATAAAAACACCATATTCTAGATGATCTGTTTATAATCGTTTGAAACATCACTTAGCTTCTAATTACTTAATTTTATTTTAAGTCTCTTAATTGACAGGCGAACTAAACTATTCTAGACTGGACTAAATCAATTCTCAAAAGTGACGTCACGGGTGCAGCCAGCCGTACGTTTATCGAGACTGCCTTAAATTACGGTCTGCCCCATATTTCACTTGTTTCTTTAGACAACTAGCGAGGTGCGAAATGAATAATATAGTAAATATGTTATTAAGGTATCATGGACTATGTTTCTAAGGCTACTTAAGAAACCCGGTAATTAAAATGGAAAATAACTTTAAAAACGAAAATAAAAGAGATAGAGGTCGTAACATTTACGACCTTTATTTTCTTCGAATTTTCATCAGGTAAATTTTCTACTCATTATGTTAAAAAATAATAAATGTACCAAGTCGCATAAAAGTACAGTAAACAATTGCATTCTAGTATCAGAAAGAACCGCGTAAAAATAATACCGAACACAAGAGCGATTCGAACTAATGTGGAAGAAAATACGTTAATGCCAGTCATAAAAGGCGAATCTTTTCAACCCCCTCATGCACAATAGCGCAAGCGTCATAAAACTCCATCGTCCCTCTTAAAGTGTCGTAAAACGCGACTAACGGTTTGTTGCGAATATTTATTTATCATTTTCCTGAAAAACCGACTCCAGTCCGCACTGGAACTATGCCAGCCGAGTGTATAATTTTCCGCATTGAATGGGATACATTTCTTATCCGATTCGAGACTTTAATGAGGTGCTAAATTACTATTTCGGATAGCGGCTAATACTCGTCTAGACAAAACAAACTATGATATATTGACGGGGAAAATCTGGCGTGTACTGCGTGACAATTATTTTTTTGGTCTACAATAAATGTTTGTGTTATGAATTACTCCATAAATGTGAAATGAACATTGAAAATTTGTTGTGCACTATGTGTCTCCTTGGGCGAAGGAAAATTTAAGAATTTAAAAAGGCGACAGAAGCCAATGTATAGCAAAATATTATATATTTTGCAGTTGTTTAAAACATCTTATTGACACTTTTATATTGAACTTGCTTTCATCTTCTTTACTTTGATTGTAGTTTTTTGTCATCGTATCATATAAGCTACATAGCTGTATGTACAAAAACATATATATAAGTAATATTTGAATCCATTTAGAAAACCGCATTTGTAATATTTGTAGGATTTAAACGCAGTAAATGTCAAAGATTTGGCAAAATCGTAAACATTATAGCAAAGGCAAACATCCACATGGAATTAAGACGTGTTACGCTGACTTCAAATAAATAAATAATATTCATTTTTATACTTCACTTCCTACATAAATTTCAATCGAAAAATATGCATCAGACGCTGACCTCCTCGCGTCCGTCGCGATGCATTCAAGTCAACACAAGCGAGTATCCCATTTCCCCTCCGACATATTCCATTTTCAAAAAACAAGGAAACCAAAAGAGAGAAAACAAAAACACGCCACAATAGAAGAGTAAAAAAGGAGAACACTCCCACGTACTTTGCGCGCATAGGAGCGACGGAGGCGGTATCCGAAAAAAAGTTGCACAAGAACGGAACAATGTTTCAATGTATGCGATATTTGCGAGTGCCGCATCCGATACTGGGTCAGCCCGCTCCGTGTTTACGCAAATAGAAGGCCGAAACTTTTTGCACGAAGGTTTTGAAGAGGGAAAAATCGGCGAGATATCTGAATATGCGAAAACTTTAATGCTAACGTAATGATTCCCAGTATTAACACGACCACAGATGTCAGGTTAAACGATTTAACGAATAAGAAAGTAGATAGCTAGTATGTGATGTATATATACGATGCATTAAAAATAATCCTATTAGACAAATTTTATGAAGAAAAAAACGTATATGTATTTCGTTGAAATTTATTTAGGTGTAATTTAAAATGATTACTTTGAAAATATACTTATTTATTTGTTTTTCAAAGACTATAAACTATAAACAAACAATATTATAATAGGCATTGAAAAATAAACGCAACAAACTATTTTAATCCAGTCACCCCTTTAAAATATGAAAATCGTAATGTAATTTCAAATAAACCCAAGCAAAGCATAATGCTCGATAAATAACAAACATCAACTGATAAAGCGCAAACTATTTACAAACCGACTCGTTAGAAACGGCCAGCGGGTTATCTAGCCCGTACTATTACAATAGTCGACACCTACCTATGTACTGGCGGGCAAAGCGGCACAGTTACTAATTAGCAATGTAAACGATCCATTGACGCGTTCTCAGCGCAGCGTGGAACTGTTGTGGAGCGACAGACGCAATGTATCACGAGGGCGTTAAAATTAGACGTCATTACGGCGCGCGCTACCGTATAGCGTCCTTGACGTTCGCGAGTTTTAGTGAACGAGTTTTCACTTTGATTTATTATGCCGACCGACGAACGGTTCGGAATGGTATTCGGACACGAACCAATGCCACAACGGCGACGGGAGACGCGGGTCAGCGTTCGACTCGTTTATGGCAACAAAAAACAGGGCTAAAGTTAGAGATTATTAGTTTTTTTGTTTTTTTTTCATTAAGCTATTTAAATATCTATGTTTAGCATAAATAATAGTGCAGTCTATTCTTTTTTTAACCACTGTCCGCTCGTACTTTATAGTAACCTTAGAGAACAACAATGCAGTGAAGAAAGACATTGCGTAGAAAGTATGAAATATTAAGTCTGGTGCGAAATTGCAAGCGATGATATGTTGCGTTGTTACATTTACAACGTGGTTAACTTTAAATATTGCATCTGACTTCAGCTCTCTTTAATAATTGTCCATGAGGGGAATGTCTTTTCTTGCTAACATCAAATGTTGAAGTCGAAATAATTGCAGCACAACTCTCCATTCAACGTAATATCAACGAACAAAACGAAACAAAAATTGAAAAAACAAAACAAACGAAATATAGTGCGTCGACCCAATTCGGATATCGCAACACGTTGCATGAGCGGAAAGCGTGCTAAGTCATAAGGGTCGCACCATTAATTTGTATTCACATTGTGTTTCACATTGAGGCGATGTTCATACATTAAATGCCACAATCCACGTACGCGTCGGAAGGACAGCATAATCGCCCGGAGACAAATGCCATCGTATGCAACAACTCAACTATATAATATATAGGATTATACGGCAAATGAATATGTTTATGTGACATTAAGATAACATTTACTAACATGATGTTAATCACGACCCCGTAAAAATCACGAAATAGCAATGCAGTTATGTCGTACAAATTACTATAAAATAAAAGTAGCACTATAAATATGTAAGTGATATTTTCTTCATATATTAATTTAGTACCAGGCTAAAATAAATTCACAATAATCGATGAATAAATTTTGAAATATCAAAGCTATGCACGTTAACTCTCGTGCAACTTCAAGTTCCGGTTCCATACGCGTTCTCTTTCATCGATCGATAAATTCAATATCGATTTCACATCGATATAAAACATGTGACCTTCCCATGTGTGAGTATCTTTCTCAATACATTTAAATGGTGACAAATAAAAAGTCGGAAGTTAGATACGGCACTAAGTGTTCGGCATATAAATACAGGTGATACCTCGAGTACCAATTAATGTTTAGTATAATTGAAGTAGCAATTTCTCAAGGCCGAACATAACGCAGTTTCCCTCACTACACATTATCTACCAATTAGTTTCCGCCTAAAGAATATTTGAAAAACCTAAATGTAAAACATGTCAATATTGAATATCGCACCCACTACATTACCGTCCCGATAGACATTTTAATTTACATCCTATTTATCTCCTGTACTTACATGTACTAGAACCAAGTCAGACTCACTTACAGTAAACATTGTAACCCATGGTAAAGAATATACATTTAAAGCACTGCTTGATGACCAAGAAGTGAATGTCGAGTCACATCATCAGCCACTGCTGGACATAAGCCTCCCCTAATACACCCTTAACCACGCTGGTCCAATGCGGGTTGGTGGGTGGACCGACTTTTTACAATTCCGACTCGCATTCGACTCCTATATAGATCAACGCACCGACCGGAACTTCCGATAAGCCACCGACAAATGTGAACCAGGACAAAAAAGGCATCTAGAAATCCAACAAGGTCCGGACCGGCCACCAAACCACTGCGGTAACCGGCCGCGCCACTTTCACCGTCGGACGGCGGCGCGTCGTGATTTATTGACGTAATTACTCGTCGGAAACACGGAACCACCTTTACTCTAATAAATACATTTGGTAGCGGCGGTGCGGTGGATGCGTTCATAGCTATAACAAACATTGGTGAACAACGGATTCGAAAAGGACTTCAATGGACACATCGCGTGACGCGAAATTAAAAATAAGTAATCAAGTATTTATTTTTTCTTGAATCAAATAACACGACTTGGATATTCATTCCCTGGCATTCATTTTTTATAGGCAGAGTAGCAATAACCTAAACCAAATCTTGTGTACTAAGTAATTTTACTTTGGCTACGGTGCCCGTGAATCCGAATTACAGTAGTATTCATACACTGCTAAATTTCTGGGCGGAAATAACCAACACTGTGGTACTTAATCAGTAGAACCTTATTAAATAGGAAATTGCGTTAAAAAACGATTTCAAGTACGAAATGATCGTTATGTGCACATAATAAGAAATTAGTTCAATAACTATAATAATCCACATAAAACACAGGCAACCAGACTGAACTTGTAATATCTGTGTGCCCGGGGCCATCACAGATAATTTAAAACTTTAATTTTCTTATTCCGATCATATCAAAGAAGGTTAGAAATAAGAACTGCAACGCTGCAGATTGCGCGGAGTGTCTACGATTCAAATTTAAAATTAATGCGGCAAAAAGGTTTTATTTTTTAGAATAGAAATTGCGAATGCGATATTTCGATAGTAGCATCTCCAATTTATTATCTTTTTTTATAAGTTAATGTTTTTAAAGAAGTCCGAGATCATTTTTGGCTATCACAAGCTTGTCACTCACTCAAAATATCTCTTCATCACATGATCTAATCTTTAAGAATCGACTAGTAGAAGATAAAAGTTTTGGCATTAAGTTCGCCATTACACCAAGACAAACAATGTACAAAAAGTGTCATTAAAAAATTATGATTTATTTCAATAATGATTTAATAAAAACCGACGCCGTACCAGAAATCGGTTAGGAAGAAGTATCGGATTTATCTCATTGAAAGTTGAAAGAAGTTTACCCTAACGAGATATTAATAATACGATTTGATATAAAACAATATATTAAATTCTAAGTTATGGACATTTACGCAAAAAATATAGCATTGTAGTCGTTTGAAGCGTCAAAGATAATTTTATAATTATACACAAAATTTTTACGGTTTAACACACAAGGTCTAACAACAATTTCGATCACGTGTATGCAAATTAAAAATCCAAGGTATTCTTGTATATTTACCGTTACGTCAGCAAACAAGCAAACTTGTTCCCAAATCAAATATAAAACTCCGCAGGATATTGAGAAAGATAATGTCTAACAGATTCCGAAACGAAAGCAAATAAACTCGCTCTATCACAGAGCTAAGTACTACGTATAGAAATATAACAGTATTAAGCGAGCTCCGCAAATAGATCAGGCTTTACCAGAGTGAAATATTACGACTATAGCATCACATAGAGGGAAAATCGGTAACGAAAACCGTCACGAGGTCGTGAACGCGTTCGTATCGAAATAACCTTAATTGAATGACTATTCTTCTTATTAGTAGAGGTGCTGAGCTTTTTGATAAATTTATAAAAAGACGATACGTTTATTTGAACGAATAGCCAATCCTTCTCTACGGCATAGAATGAACTGTATTCTATTTTTTCTTTCGTTATTATATTGCCGCAACATTAGTAAATAAAAACTATAAAAAACTTTATCTTACATTTGTGCCGCGTGTCAAAAGATAAACCTACGGAATTCCTGTTAAAAGTGCTGTGGGGAAAATAAATTAATGCAACCATTAATAATAAGGAAAATAGTCGCAATTAAATATGAGCAAAATGGTACTGGAATGGACAACGAACAAGATTGACAAGGACATTATATTGTAGGAGGCCATGCAATTGAACAGAATATATTTACCGTTACTCGAATTTCTATATATATTAAAGATCTATTATCAATTGAACATATATCAACCGAAAATACGATTGAGACCACAGATTTTAAAACTTGATAAATCGTTAAAATAAATTTGTCTACTCTACATGATTGAGCCCAAGCAAATCAGAGAGATAAATTGAAAGTTATACTTAAGTTACTTCTTTTAAAGGAACCGAGAATACCCCCATAACTTATTTCCTTTGCCCATTGACATCTGGAGTACACGTGGGGTTGGAATAAGGTGTGCGACCTCTCAGAAGATCATCCCCACATTAATATAAACGCCTCATAAGTCACCTTTTCAATGAAGCGGTATAGTTACTTTCTTATAGTTCAGTCTTAAGTCGTTGCCTTGATACTGTTTGATGTAGTATTATTGTTAAAAATAGTATTGCGTACTGCAATTACTATTTTCATTTCTTCTAACCGACTTTAAATTCAAGGCACCCTCATAAGAAACATTCAAAGCAAAGCACTAAACTGGCAAAATGCAATATATCAGTAAATAAAGCGAAAACAAGAATATCTAAAAAGAAAAAGTTGACAAATTCACAGTATTAAATGGCAGAAAAAATTTCTTGTAACGTACGAACGAAGTATATCAAGATGAAAAGTTTTAAAATCATGACAATGGTAACTCCATTATTCGAGAGTACAATACCGATATTAAATGCGTCGAGCAATATTATATTATATTGATCCCCCGTAGTCTTACTATCACAATGGAACTTCGCAACTAACTTTCAACTATAAGTCTACTGCACATACAAAAGATAAGCTTTTCTGTAACTGTATTTTAAATAAACTTTTTTCGTATTTACATGGATATTTTATGTTTCTTAAATTTTTATTATATAATTTATTAATAAACATATGAAATAAAATTTGCTTTAGTTTAACAGGATTACCTTTCATGAATCTTTTTATTATAATCGATAGGAATAAAAACAGGTTTAAGCAGACGTATTAATTACAGTGATCATAATCATACCATCTGTGGTACAATTAATTACTTACGGGTTACTATATTAATGATTGATAAGAAACTATGATTATAAGTGCATACAATCATTAAAAAAAATAACTTTTTATATTCAAAGACGATGTTTGCAAAAGTTTTGCTACATTTGAAAAGGATAGCTATAAAACGAAATTAACTAAAAATGTTTATAAACTAAAATGATCAAATCTAACACCTCAATTAAAATGATAACCTTATCAAATGTAACGCATAAAATAAATAATAAATAACAAAATAGTATAGCACATTTGGCAAGTTAATAAAAACAACCGAATGTATCAGGAACGCATAAAAGCGCTGCGCCCATCGGACGGACGCACATACATTTTCTAAACGACGCGCGCCGCTTTTATCGCCGCCATAGGGGGAATAATTTACAATCAGCGTAAACGCACCCGGCTCTCGCGCGTACTACCCCCGGGCGGGGGGGTCATTGACACCCCGGCTCGTTTCTCATCGGCCGACACATTATTTCATCGCGAGCAATAAGCAATTGGATATTAGAGCGAAATTTATAGCCATTAAACTTGAAACGTATGATGTACACAAACTTGGAATTGAACGATTAAATAAATGCGAATTCAAGTCGCCACTTCTATTGGAGTTTGTGGTCGTCGAAGCCTTTCATACTTATTAAAGACCTTAAATTACATACATTCGGAAAATAGCAACTGAAATGTGTTTCTGCAAGATGACGGTTTATAAATAACGCGAATGAAATCATCGTCTATATCAATTTTGCACCAACTACCAAATAATAAAAATTGACTTGAGTCAGTGACAGATACTTAAGAAAGCCTTATCAAAACTATAGCAATACTATAGGATACAGCATGTTTCGTAATATATATGTGTGCCTTAGGGAGGTCATCGACCCCACCAAAGCCGGCGACATTTGCTCTAAACGAATGGCGTACGGTAGGCGCGGAAACCTACACGGAGCTCTATCGATACACATCTGAGACGCGGACGGAATAACAATACGGCCGGGGACGATTTCGTGGAATCGCCTTAAGGGGGTAAACTGTTCCTTAGGGTTTTATGCCGCCCTGGTAATATCGTGCGCGCTTATTGTGTTGATTTAGTACGAAACAAATGTTCGAACGGTTAAAATTTTTTGTTATATTTGGTGATTTTAAGTATTAAAAAAAGATAAGTTCTTCATAAGTAGTTTTGTTCTTTTCTGTTGCGAGGCTAAAATTCAATTTATCACTTTGAATATGGTAATACATTTTCTTTCTTATAACACGGAAGTCGAAATAAAAACTAATAATTTCTCAAAAAGATCAGAGGTAAATCTTTAAATAGGTTGTTTATTAGCATAAAATAAAAAAAAAACATATAATTGGCATTTAATAAATTGAAACCTTCTCGCACCTAACAAATAATACAGAAAAACTTATATAAAATTATGATTACAAGTAATAACTTACATAGAACTTCTATCGACATTACCTTAAATACATTCGATCGATAACACAATACAGACGTCACTATTAACTCACACTTCTAAAGCCAACCATAATCACACAATCAATTCAATTAATATCAAATGAAAGCTCGCTTAAACACAACTAATAGCGGCTTCAATACAAGCTCCTATACAAAGTATCCCATTAATAAGGCCGCTCATATCGGACACAAAGGGAAGGTGCAATTATTCAATTACGCTTAATACCACTCGGGGCATCTTTATTAACATGACCAGTAATATAGTATCCGGTACGAACCGAACATTGTACATTTGAAATACAATAGGTTAAATTATTTATGTGGGGAGAAAAAATATAATTACTACTGCCTCCGTAGCCTAGTGGTAAGGGCTTGTGCTTTAAAACCCGAGGGCGTGGGTTCGGATTCTGCGGAGACTCAACAAATTTTCATTGTTGTTTCCTAGTTGGTTAGGACAATTAGGGCCGATCACACACTTGTCTGAAAAGTAAGATGATCCATGCGTCAGATAAGCTTGTTAAAACTCGGTCCACCCACCAACCCACATTGGACCAGCGTGGTGGGATACTGTCCAAAAATCCCAGTAATAGATAGGGTTGTAACAGAGGCGGCCTATGTTCAACGGTGGACTTTTACAGGCTGATGATGATGAATGAACATAATACTTTTTTAAAAAAGCGCAATAAAAAGAAAGTGCGATGTAAAAATCTGTCGGATTCCGAATGTTTCTTCTCGTTTAATCATACGAAAGTCAGTAATTAAAAAAGTTAATTAAAAGCACTAAACAAAAGACAATTAAAAGCACCACAAGCATCCTTCAAATCTAAACCACATTTACGTTAGCAAACGTGTTTTAGTGTTTTGCCAAGTTGGACCCGTTACGCATTGACAAAGCTAAAACCAATCATGAATAACTATTTTACTATGTGCTTGTACATATACCGTTTTATCTTACATTTTACAGATATTTACACTCGAATAATAAGAATAAACAGCTAGGCTTTGTAACACTAAGATCGGATAACACAGTACGATAACGAGTCAGTTTAAAAAATTTGTACTTCGTATCTCAGAACGATGAGATAAATGTGGTGCTCTCTTTACATTTCGCCTTTAAACATGCCGCGTGGATAATGTACAGTTTATAATAAATTTAGAATTAATTTTAATTTAATACTCATAATTGTAACACGAGTCTACATATGTTTAGTAAAAATAGATAAATAGCGTAATTTTTAATGAAGAAAGGGTTACATATTATTTCTGCTACATTTTTTGTTTACAATATTTTTTATAAACAAGTAAATTGATTATGTTATTATTTTACGTATATAAGTAAAACACGACTTACGTATCGCGTTCTGATTAGTGAAGTATTAAAAGTGATTGACAAAATGGAGACAACTATTTGGAAACTTGTTATTTTATAAAGTTATCCTCTACTATTACTCTGTGATATCACGTTGCTTTACTAATAACGATAGTGAAGTTAACTAATTCCAATAATAAAAAACGCCAACACACCGTACTAGAAGCGTAGGAAAGAAAGCGTAAACTAACAACACGAACAGCTGGTAATTCATAATAAACCAATAAAGTGTAAATGAACACGTACGCCTCGACGACAAAACTTGGTTTGTGTACAATTTTGTATATTGTAGTATATTTATAGCATTGTTAAAACTGGGTCTAAACATTCAATAACGTCAAACAAAAAAAACTAATTCGTAAAATTGATCAGAAACAGCGCTGCCATTATAAACTGAACAAAAACGATACATTATTAAATAAAATTACTTTAGATTTAAATTGGTCTAACCGTGACCACGGCGCTGGAAAGTGTTCGAAATCGTCGGAATTAAAATGTAAAATAAACGCGATAAAATCCGTAAAGTAATTTTATTTAATAAAGTATAATATTCGGCAAGCAATAGAAATAAATATGATACATTTATATATTTCAGTCATGGCTACGCTGACATTTTCAATATGACATGTAATATTGAAATCTTAAAATAAAGTGCATTACTAAACAAAAAGTTAAATTAGAAAATAAATACATTTATTACTAATAGTGTCACGAGACACTATCACATTCACAAACAACGCAACAACTGAATAAATATTATAATCTTCAGGAGTTTCGCAATTCATTTGCAATTCCATTCGAAAGCAAAGGAATTAAACGTTTGCGGTTTCCGGACGGGTAGGATAAAATGAATAAATCGTGAAAAGATAAACTCGAGCTCAACAAAAACGAGCGATACTTTGCAATGTTCCAGATCTTATTTAATTAACTAACGCAATATAGTGCATCACTTACTGTTTATCTTGTAGAGTAAAGAAAAATTAGGTTACACACCAAGAATGTACTCAATTCTATATAAAATAAAATAAAACTGTTTTTAAACATTATGACAGGAATACTTATTTATTACTAATTTGCCAAACAAGTTAAGGTACTACTTTCTACTCATATCATTTCATTATTCATAAAGCAGTGTTCAAACGGTTTAATTATCTTTCTACGTCAGTCGGCAGCAACATTTTCAGACATATTCGAGAGTTACAGTTCTATATATAAATATATATACTTAAATATCAAAAAACATACCGCTAATGATAATTATAAAACGACCTAAACGTGTAAATACACGGAAATCATAAACTAAAACGCACAACTCGCAATGACAATATTTACACTCGACATTTATTTCCCCACGGCACAAAATCCCTTTGACAAAAAACCATTGAAATAGTCCACCGTGGCGTCGGCTTACGGTGCAAACAAAAATTGCTGGCAACATCGCAAACACAAGAGCAAAGCACGAGACCGGACGTATTAATTCCCACCGTTTTATAATCTGCCCAACGTTGTAATTGGTCGAATGGAGGTCCGATGGTATGATTGCTTTAATGTCGCGGGTCACGAAATCGATTTAGCGGCACCAACTACTAATAGATTATTTTTTTAATATTTTTCATGTCATTTAGTGGTATTGCACTAGTTCTACATACTGAAGGTGATGGATTCGCATTCTCCGGGAAAACAACTGCGATTTATTGTTGTTTTTCGCTTGGTTAGGGCTTTGTTCCAGAAAGTTAAGTGAGATGATACAAGCGTCGGATAGACATAAAAAAAGAAATTCCCGGTAGCAAAACCGTCTTTGGCAGTTCTTATTACATGTTGGTATCTTCTGATTTCATCTTCATCATCATCAGCTAGTCCACTGCTGGACATAGGCCTCACTCAAGCCACTTCTGATTTGCTGTCCCAGACCAGTACCAGTCCACCTGGCTTAAAACTTTTGTTCAGGTTAATCTGGACGGATGGGAAGTTGACCCCTTTGATAAGTCGGGAAAATGTCTAGATAAAAAAGGGCTTAAACGCACGAACAATCACAACCACCACATTACTGATTTTAATGTTTTTTATACCTACCTTGTGTTAGTGGAACACCAGCGTTGGTTGTAGCCAATATAATCTTTACCTTATTGGTAATTTAAACTCACTTTCATTACATTAATATTAATTTTTAGTTTACTGCTGTGGCTTTCCTATTTTTATATGATTGCAAGACTAATTCGATCAGTTTATAATAATCATTGAAGGTTTTCACATAAATTTCACAGTCGAGACAGCTAGTTTGTACCCTGAATTTGACAAATGAGAGAACTTCATTAATTCGCCACTGTTCAAATTAGCGGGCGGCGCTTGATTGATATTTAAAGTAAATTAAGCTTACAAACTGGTTGCTTAACCAATTCGAAATACAATAACAATTTACAATTCGACTTAAATAACAATTTAATGCTTTTTAAAATAAACAACAGTTTCATAAGTAATTTAATTAAGTTTCAAAGTATTTAACAGTACCACAGCCGAGCCTAACACTACGACGACAAAAGGTACATATCATGACCATAAAATTGAAATATACTGAATAAATCATGAAACGATAGCAAAATTTTAACTTATTTGTAAGTAAAGTTTTTATGTGCCACACAACTTTGATTTAGTTCATATTAGATATTTCTATTTTTATGGTCCCAGCTTTAAACACATGCTCACAAAGTAGTACTATGTTCCGATTCTAAGCCTAACTTATTTAAAATTTGATAAACATTAAATCTTCTCAAAAGAACACTGATGCCACCGGAATAAGGATGATACGCGAGGCTATTAAAATTAGGAAACATCTGAATTTATGTAATACTCGCTACCTGCTTGCAACAGTAAGTTTTTTAATGGATTTACAGAACAGCATTTGTTACAATTAAAAGTTGAAGAAATACACACATATAAAATGTGTTTTATTGTCTATGCTACTTTCTTAAAGCGCTGTGAGTTTTCTCCCAATATTCCTAACTTATAGTATCTGTATTAAATTATTATGAAAATGTAGTATTCTAGTGACATTTTTATTTTTATTTCATAATTTAACACTTTATGTATAAGGCACTTAGCTTCTCATCCGTGCTGCACATCACGCTACTCTATTTCAATATATCAAGTATAGTTACATTTAGACTGTTAAGTGAACAGTCTCCAAAATCAATTTCTCAAGAACGACCTCTCGCACCAGTCAAAGCAAACATACGTACGGCGCAGACTCTGCATCCAAGTTAATACCAACAGTGTCGTATTACAGCGTATTAGCGAACAGCCGAGGAGCTTGGCTGAGCCACTTTCGATTCGGCTTATTGGATTATCACGAGCCGCGAGATGTGCATTTATTTGCGTAGACTCGAGACAGAGGTAATGGATTTAAGAACGACGTGTTGCATATCAACTAATAACATAATTACTAATTGACACCTACGTTTTTATTAATTCTTTATTTCTTAAAGGCTTCTCAAGTGAAGAAACAGGATCAATTAAATCTGATAGAATCAATAAAATCAAACAAACCAACTAGTAGCGCAATTCAAAAGCTTTCGCGTTGGTTGACTGCTACCGATTGTGTCACAACTCACAATCACTACGCGATTTTCTACCAGTGATAGCATCCGTAACAATTAGGCGCTATTATATTACGACATTTACTTACTCTGCTTTACTTTTATTTTTAGATTTCAGATCGTATTTGGCTGCGGTTTGAAGACGCGATTCTGGCAATTATTAACGACATATTTAAATAACTCAACACAGACTTGAAGATTGCACTTACATTAAGATTCAGCTAGGTTTTTTAAGATTAAGCCATATAACAATATGCTTACATCTTCATAACAACTAATAGTAAATTGCTATATAAAGAGAGAGATATTATAAAAAATTCCATACCATTACGGAATATAGCATTTTTACGAGCACGAGCGTCCGAAAGATCTAAATATAGCCTAGATAAAAATAGTTTTACTGGGAGGCACCTTGAATTTATCACTATAAATCTCTATCAGGTATTAGCATACGACTAGTTCTATGCGTTGTTGAAGAAAAGAATACATTTGATCAATTATCTTACCCACATTTAGATTTCTCTAATTATATATATATTTAATAAGTGAATATATTTAAAAAGTAACACGCAGAAAGCAATTGTATTTAATTTTTTTAGATAAACTATTTTATGTGTTTTTGCGCATTAAAACAAAACTTTATTCAAGTAAAACTTCCTGTATGAGAAGCAAATTTGACCAGCAAATACAAAATCTAATGTGAAGCTATGCTCTCCGATTGGTAGCTGCCGCATAATATCTATAACCACGCGATTTTTAACTAATAAGAGAGCCTTAAATTTTAATGCTTTTACGGTTTAACATTAAGCCTAGTTTAATAATAAATAATACATAAACCTTAGTAGGCAAAAAGTAAATCCGTAAATATTAATAATCACACGGAACACAGAAAACATTTGCCCCTTGACATTTGTAAGTGTTAAAAAAATTATTAAAATATTTTTTAAATACTCAAAGCCATGAGACGACTATGACGTTCACCGCAGTGTGAGATTCCGATGAAATTTAGCACATACGTAGAATTCGAAAGAAATAGGCTATTAAATATTGCGTTTAAGTGGTTAAAAGGGTCGAAATGGGGGATGAAAGGATATTTCCTCCTCTCCTCTCCTTCTCCCATATAATACCTACACTACATATCTACACGAAGTCACGGCTACCAGGTAGTATGACATACTTATAAAAACACTCTTTCTTACCCAACGCCCCCGTTCAATGTGGTCACCAAGCCGGGCCTCACATAGCACATATGCATACCAGCAGGGTCGGAACACACCGCGCCGGCGCTGAACGCAATCGTCAATGATAACACAACACTATCTTACTTATAAACAAATAAAACACTATAACGTTAATCCACACCACGCGCGAACATTTTAATAGAGAAATTCGTTCGTCTATCAATTTTATATTGAAGTAACGTAAAGCTGAAAATTTTAAAATCACATTTATACATAAGTTCTCGAATATATTTAGGGTAGTGTATCACTTGATCACTGCAACCGATTCATTTGTGGGCCACTTTTTAAAATTTCAAATGCAAATTTCGCTTCAATTTATGAATTAAAAGAAACATTTTAACATCAATACGTGACCAAGGCTTAATTATTACAGGTGATAAGCATGCTAATAGTGCGTGCGGAATAATCTTTAAGTAATATTACAGTTACAAAGGAAAATCTGTACTAAATATATGCTCAATTGGTTAACATTAGTAATTTATAAACACCTCATATCTCTTCGTAACAACCTACTAAATAGGACTTTTTATATTATGATTTATCATTTTTAAATATTATTAGCATTTATAAATCCTAAACATAACATTAGGATAATAAAAATCATAATCATATCAAAGTCATTTACATAACTATTAAGCAATTTAAAGCAATATAATTACGTACTGTCAATTCATCAATATTAAAACATTTTAAATACTGGCACAAGTAAATAAAAAAAAAAAACAAAAATACATCAATTCAAAAATGGAAATACTTTTTAAATCAAACCCAACGTCACAAATTGGCGGGAGGGGAATGCGCATTGCTCGAATAGAGGGCCTCTAAACGATAAGGGTAAATAGCGCCTGGGCCGCACCCTAATAACTAATCCCAATTCTGGAACACTGATTGTGTATGAATTTCGCAAAGCGGGCCCCAGTTTAATAACTATGCTGAAAATTTTCGAAAGCTCCCGCGATTCTTTCGTCTTCAATCTTTATTCAAAAACGGAATTAGATGCATCTTGGAAACATTGAATTTCTATACTGTATCTAATTTAGAAATATAAATGATAATAATATTTCCAGACGAATAACAGAACATCATCTAGTCCCAAAGTAAGCAAAGCTTGCACTATGGAAACTGGCTAACTGATAAATACATCGAAATACTTTTCTTTTTTCAATAAATACATATAATATAGATTCAAACAATCAGACACGGGAAAAACACAATGTTTATGACACAATCTTTTTCCCGTAATAGAAATCGAACACACACCCTTTGACGCAACAGTCAGGGTCGCTAACCACTGCGCCAAGCGGTTCGTCAATCTCATCATACAATATCTTACGGTATGTTCCTACAACACACCACGACTTGTACTATTCTAATCGCGAAGCATTCAAAGCATGACCACTACGAAAACAAAACTTGTCATAATTAATTTGCAACCAAAAAAACAAAGTGAACACGCGTGTTTCTCAGTACGCGATAAATGTTCGCAAATCAGTGTTATATCAGTCGCAACAACACCTACAAGGCGAACGATCACGTTCTAATCGCGTAAGGCATTCGAGATAAGAACCCCGCTAGATAACACCGTACAATCCGCTCGACGAATTAAAATAAACCGACACAGACACAAAGTCGGCACCGGTTGTTAAAACAACCTTTGGCAGCGGTTACAGGATGTCAGAGCCTTCAAATTTCATCATCATCATCATCATCCCCTAACAGTCCACTGCTGAACATATGTCTTTTTCAACGACCTCCAATACGACCGATCCCCTGCAACTCGCCTCCAAAATAAACCAGGTACTACACGAAGATCGGCACCCCAATTCCATCACCAAATTTACTTACAACTAATTAATTCTCAGAATACAGTTTGTCCTTGGGTTATGGAGGTCAGATGCCAGCCGTTCTGAGTAATAACTGTTACTTAGGTAAATATGAATGGGTTAGTAGCCATGAAGCCATGAAGAATGGCAAAGAAAGATCTGCAGCCGTCGCTACTTCAACCCAAAATATGTAAGAGACATTAACCCACTTTGCAAGTGACCCATCTCTTTATCAATTACCCTTTGACAAACAACTCACGTACCTACCTGGTTATTAAAAGCTGCCGAGATGACAGACAACGGATTGACGTCAAAGGTAACTTGCATATTGCTCGCAACTATGCAGGGAAACCGAAAAATACGGTGACTACAAAAGAGTAGACTTCGCCATTCAACTTAAAATGGGCGAAACGTATAAAAAGAGGCGAACAAATACATCGTAACCGAGTAAAAAGTGGTTCGATAATAAACAAAAGCGGTTTTTTGTTCGTTTGAAGATTGAATACGGCCAATGTTCAAGTGTAATGTATTAAAAAAAAACACAAACAACTTTGTTAGCAGCAATTAAATTCAAAAAGGAAGCAACTCGATTCGTTCGACGCAACATCATCATTTCGGAGACATCATTTTACAAGTGACGTTTTGTAATAAACTAATTTAACATCACGTTAATTTAAATTTTCGTATCGGCATTTCGCACAACCGTTCCGTTTAATAAGCGTTGTATTTGTTTAATAATTAGCGATTAAACTAATAAAGCAACATTAAATTTTCGTTAATTTTTTCATCATTTACGAACAAAATGATCGCGATTATCGAGTTATCATAGTCTATGAAAAAACTTAGCCGTCATGTTTACGATATTACGTAACACAGTAGTCAAACTTCTTTGTAGTAACTATTTCATAATTAAAGAAATCTAAGATGAACTTTCTGTACAATAATATAAGACTGCATATTTTTGATTTGAAATATGATATTTAGTTACATCTTAAGCGCTTCCTTGTTTCGCTTCAACTTAATTTACTAAACGCTATAACTGAATAACTTCATTGCCAAACGTAACGACAATTGTCATCTATCAATGCCGCTATAATAGATAGAGTCTAATTTAACACGTCATCAACATAAATAAACTCACACAAAACCGCAAATCATTCAAACTCCAAATTGATTTATAACTGTTACTTGTAGATCGCCATAGATTCGAAAAGTCGTACCGACATCTACCGGAGTTTTCTCCAAAACGATTCGCCCGATATCGCAAAAGGTGGAAACGAATGAGCTTTCATTGTTCCACGAAAACTGGCGTCATCAAAACAGAAACTTTGGTACGCGGTAAAACCGTGACTCAGATTTCATCGTAAACGAAACTATGGCATTGCTCTTCAATTATTTACTACATGAGACCTATATTATAATTCTCAACTCATTAGTCATCGTTACGTATTAATTTCCCATAATGATTAGGCGTTCAATATAAAACTCGAATTAAAGAATGCGGTCAAAATCGCGAGCGGCCATTGTAAACAATCCCCCAGTTGCGGTGAACCAAGTGAACACAGCGCGTGAGCCAACTAGGTGACCATTATTAGTATTACATTCACATCAGACGAATTATCGTAATGTGGAACCACTATTCATCCAACACTGCAATCCAGAATCCAAGCGCGATTCGCGAATGGACAAACAGTTGCGTAGCCGTTCGCGCCAAAAAGCGAACGCGCGCGCCCTCGCTCGTGCCACAGATAATAAAGAGGGAGGAGTTGATCTACGAACGAGACGTACGACACGTACACACCGCGTGCGAGTTGGCGCGCGACTGACGTCCGCGGGGCGGGAGCGTGAAGCGTCGCTCGTCGCTCGCCACCGACGGGACGGACGTTCCGCAGGTTAAAGGTGCGTATACACCATGACGAGCCGAGAAATTAATACTCGAAGATGTTTAATGTAAAATATTTTAATTTTAATTTAATAACACTCAAATAATAGGTAACGAGCTTGTTAACGACCATTTGTTCTTAATTAGTTGAGAAACATTCCAATTTAACTACAATGAAACCACGAATTCGACTTGCTAGTGTAACTGCACCTTATCGTCACAGCGCTCCGCGCGTCCACAGATAATGATGTCAAAAGTGGATCGGCCCAGCGTTCTGTCGTATTATGTCCGGAATGCCGCGTCGCCAGATCCTGTCATGATTTGTGATTTAGCGTCAAGATAATTAATGAGCCCAATAATGTTACATCGGACAGTGGATACGCTTGTTGTGTAAGCTTGATATAGTTGACCGAATGTGCACTTCCGCGAGCGGCAAAATATAAAATACGTGACATATTTATTGGTAATCAATTATAATTTGTTTAACATTTTTATATTTTTATCAACCGTTGATTGTTACACTCTATTTTACTGTATGTTTACAATATGTAATATATTGCTATAAAAATCGAAACTCATTACACATCATAAATGATAAAAAAAATAATAAAAAACACTGGCACCAACATCACACTGACAAAAAAACAAAGACATCACATCGATCGTCTTTAAACACAATCTGAACAGCCAACATACCGACCGACTGTATCCGTAAAACGTTCGAAAATTGTTGATATTCGAAAATGGAACTTCCGAATTTGCACCGTAACACGATTGTGTTAGGAGCTGTTAACTCGTCGCGGCTCAATAACGCGACATGTCCAACAAACACAACCAAAACAAAATTAACCATAACGCCTACATAATAAAGTCGAAATTGCATCAACAATGAAGCAACGACATGTCTCTCTGTAGCAAGTGATTACGACTCATACGATGTATTTCCCAAGCTTAGGTGGGAATCGCGAAACGGCAATATAAAAGCGTAAATACTTTCCGTTGCTTACGCGAATACTATACATTGCGGATAATACAATTTTACGAATTTTATCGCGTTTAATTACTTTACAATAATTTTAATTGTAACTGACGTTTCAAACCCTTCCCGGGATCCATGGTCAAGGGACCCACGCCGTCGCACACTTCGTGGAAGGGTATTATTCAGATTCTTTCCACGGGCAGAGGGATGTAGGTTTGCATCGATTTTGTTGTTGTTAAAAAAGTGTTAACAGCGGTGGATAGGTGTAGCAACTTTTAAAAACACAAGGAAATAAAATCTACACTTGGGCTAAATAAAGGGCTAATGAAATAGACGTCAATAGGCCGAGCCATTTATTTCAACTGTTAAAATTTACATCTTACGCTAGTTTTATTTAAATTAAAAAGAAGTAATTTTTTGGACATCATCCAAGATACGGATTGCCGAGCTAAATAGCGTAGGCTATGTCAAATATTGCTTCTGCCGACTCCTACCTACTATACTACCACGTATAACGTATACACGTACCATAAACGACGTTTATCAACAACTTAGCGAGTACTAAAAGGCGACGCTAAAATAAACGCTGACATCAATTAGCGTATTACGCGCGAACTCTCCAGGCAACAAAGTACCTACTCCGTCCACAAATAGACAAGCAACACGGTGGGACAGAACAGAAAAGCGAATCATATCTCGTCACTTCTTTCGAAGACTAGGATAAGGCGAAAAGGTGTGACGTGTTGGTAGACAGACTATTTAAAACATTAATCCAATATTTAAGCTAAATAACTAGTTTCGATAATCACGCTCATTTAATTAAGTGCAACGTTGCAGACAATTGTGGCCACAGGTTAAATATTGAGCGCTTAATCAGAAAAATAATCTTCAATAAAATCTTAGGCTTAACTTTTGATATTAACAATATCATATTAATAAAAAAAAAACATGGTGACGTAGATGTCATGAAAATTTATGATGCATCACAACTTTTTGATCCGATAAGCGTACACGAATAAAACAATCGCCTAATTCAAATGAGCGTACCTATAGTCGATTAAAGTATAATAAAACAACATTTAGCTAAAATAAAAAAAAATAAGTTATATTTCTATATAAGACCGATATAAATAACGTTAAACTACGAGCTATTAGATAACATTTAATAATGAACAACAAACTACTTCGTTACGTAACATCCGACTGTAGTATACATGTACCGTATACAACATTCAGGCTATCATATTCCATGAATCGTTAACATTGGCCTAGACAGACTGAAATGTCCGCAGTGAGATACCTATACGAACCGACACTTAAGATAGTTAATCTTATCAGTGGAGCGAATTTAGTTATGCTCGCATTGTATTGTTCTATTCTATTATACCACTATTATTCAGTTGTATAATACAGTCTGTTAAACCATGAACAACTTATTTACTTAAAGATTAATAAAGCATGTCGATGTAGTAATTACTTTTTAATTTTAATTAGCGATTCAAGTTTATATTACTAACTGATACGTCGTCTAACAAGAAGGACTTCCTCCATCACTTTAATTCTATTAGGTCTCTTATGCAATTGAATTAGCTAAGGTATCTTTCGAACAGGAACAAATACATTATAATCGAATTGCTATTAGGGAAGGTAAGAGTAAGCTATTAGGCCTAGAATATATAAAAGAGAAAAAAGTGCCCTCCTCTTTCTAGCCATTCTTTTCGAGTTATCATAGAGTCGGCTTACAATAAAAGTGAAAAAAAAGTTACCCATAGCAACGAAATAACAGCGTATATCACCGACGCTTGGCAACGCTCCACCAAAAAAAAAAACTCCAAAACACTAACCAATATATACAAAGATTCCATATTTAAACTCACTCCATAACAATATCAACATATAGAATATATATCTTTCTAATAAAAATAAGAATTTACTAGGACTACATTCAGGGTTTTAAAGATTATTATTCAGCCCATTCCGAACAGATGTTATACTCATCATCCACCGACGACTAGAAGCGCGACTAAAAACCGCATATCTTAGTCGTAGACGACGGTCGCTCAGTCATTTAGTCATTCCGTCACTCAGTCACTCAGCCAGCCAGTCAGTGACCATTAGCCGAATCGCAAACAAGCGATACGCCGTGACCCAAATACCGCGGTGGCGAAGTGGGCCGAGTTCAGGGTTGGCGTGCGCGATGAAAAATTCACCGGGGACGTGCACTGAATGCACGACACGATGGTGTAATAACACGTAAGTGATCGCGGGGTCTTATTTATATCTTTTGTGTACGCGAGTGATGGATGAATATAGCTCTAAATTAATATTTCAAACAAACCCTTAGATATAAGGAGGATATAATGATGCAAGGAATAATTTGTATTGTGAAGCATAAAATTAATCAAGACAAATATATCCGGTACGACACCTCAACTCCTACGATTGGTGGCGACTTAGCCCTGCTCTCTCCTATCTCGTCTTTAAAAGTAATTGATCTACTCTTCAAGTTATCTTTATAAATAAAGTGTATTTCTAGTAAATGACATATCCTTTTAATAAAAAAAATTTACAATTCATAACGTAACGAATTGGCCTATTTTTACAAGTCCGTGACATCAATCCTCACATTTGCGTTAGATATATTGGCCGTTATTTCACCATACACATCCACGTTTACATCTCTACTTATCAATATACAGCTAGCTCACCCAACTAAATAATATCTGCCTTTACGTTTGGAATCTTCGAAAATTTAACCCTTACCCAAAGTTTTATCAGGCAAGAATAAATCAAAATATTCAATTGTTTACAACTCTCACATCCCTGTAACAAAGTGTCAATATATTACATATTGACGATCTCCTAATCCGGACACGAGAGAAAACCATCGTCTCGACCGTACACTGTAACAAAGACACGACCTCAATCGTTCCGGACGCTGCGTTTCCCACGCAAACGGTACATCCGGTGTCGTTCCGTACACCGGACACGGCGACACCTGGCGCCTCTGTTACAGGAGCGTCCGGATTGGACCCTACGAAAGGGATTTGGGGACGCTGAGCGTTCCAAATCTCTTTTTGTTAGGGGCATTGATTCGATTAACGTCGTAAAACACGATCGGATACTGACACGATTGCGCACGTAATACATAAACACCGCTTCTCGAGGTGTGCTAATGTTTAGCATGCGGCTGTTTAATACAATTGCATCATTATAAGAAAAACTAGCTACTACCGTAGCCTCAAATGTCTTGGAAAACTAGAGGTACGGAAAAACGTAAATAAGTCAGAGTTCGTGGGTTCACATCATGCGGGGATTTGACAACTTTAAGGGTCGATATCTTAAGCTATATGAGAAATGTAATTTATATATTTAGATGTAACACACTTTTAAATTAGATTTAATATATAATAAAGTCTTGAAAAGTAATATATTATACCTTGTAACAAAACTTCTGCTGCACTAGATAAGCATAACCCATCTATTACTCACGGAAATATGTTTGGTTATTATTATATAAAGCAACTGTTAAAAGAAAGAATATAAGAAAAACCTATTACAAGTACTGGCACGTAAATGACTGCGAAGAAATCGGAAGCTAAAAATATCATCTGTATCAGAAATCATAACAATCCAAGCCACGGCCGGAACATTAATCCAATACGCCTCCATAAATGCAAGAGACAGAAGTCAATTGGAACACGGATAAATCTACAGATTGCATCCGGTCTCATCTTAAGCTCTGTGTTTAGAATAAAGTCTATTTATTTGATTCATAGCTGCACCTAAGTTGATTATGATTCCGAAATTATTTCTTCTGTCACTTGGGAAATGAAAAGACTTTAAAAAGAAGACATTCAGATCTTCTTGAGTTGTTGATAAGATTGCGTTAAACTAATCAAATTGAAGCAAAAGAATATCTGGAATATATAAACATTAAGCTTAATGCTAAACGCTACGGAACCAAGGCGTAAATCATTGTCAACAGTGTATTGCTTAACATAGCTCACAAGCGATTTCTGCAACAATTTCGACGTACGTTTAGTGTCAATATGACACGCAAATTTCAGATGTTATTTGGCACCGCTATAGAAAAGAATTCCAACAAATAATCTTACAAGCTTTCACTGTTTCACTATTAAAAAGGGAACGAGCTAGGAATATCGAACCGCAACTCTGTGTTTCGTCTAGCTGTGTTATTATTATTCACGAAGCGAGTACGTCTAGACGCCAGGTGAACTACGCTAGCACTCCGACCGACCAATGGCATTGACGAATATTACGTTTAACAAACGCTCCGCCACTGGGGCGAAATAATACTGAAATGTATTGAACTGGCGGCGTATCTATTACTAGCGTGATTGCTAAAGCTGAAAGTATTGAAGTGATAATGATTGATAGTGTAGCCAAATTCTAAACCATATAATTTCCATTAGATATGTTTAATGTTTTTTGGAATCTAAAGAAGTTCTTATGATTACTTACATTCCAATGTGCTATGTTGGTAGTGTGCGTTCAACAACTATCAGAGAAACAAAAGATCGCTGCAAGAGTTAGGCGGATAGACATTTGAAATGAAAACATACACACAAACGGATCACTACTAACATCTAAAGACTGTAATAAAAGCGGTACAGATTATTTTATCTCAATAACTTTTCAGAATCTATTCCCCGACGGTATGATTAAGCTTAGTAGTAGTGGCATTAAAAAAGTTAGCATTGTTCCAATAACTGAGGAGATTAAAACCTACGGAGTTCGTTTTAAAAATGGAACAGAAACTAAAGCTAAAAGAGCAGGTATAGCTCCCTCGCTATGCTTAAAAACGGTGCTTCAAGATTTTTCTAGAGAACATTTCTTTTTATTGTTAACTGCGTTTCGCTGGACGCCCGAGGCACAGCCGAGTGTGAAATTATGCTTTAATAAAACTTAGGTTATGACACAAAACATAATATCTATACAAATAAATAAAATTGGAGTGTCTGTTTGTAACATCTAAAAAATCGGTAACCGCGTGTTGAAATGTCTATTGGCTATGATTTTTGAATGGGCATGGGTTCAAATCCATCCACGAAAATAGTATTGAGTAAAGAACATAGTATTTTTCTTTTGTAAAGAAATGTTAAAGGAATATAGTACGATTGCAACGCTTGTTTGAAGTGTAGACACATTATTGTATTCAGTCTGAATAAGACCCCATAGGGAGTATATTTTCTTAGTAGTTTGGTCGTTTAATGCAATAAATAATTGGACGCACACACACATACTATTGTTATATTTATTTCTGAATTACTATACAATTTGTGGGTGACTAAACTGTTTGCAACGTTAGCGGCTATTGTTAAAAAGATCACAGAGATCGACCACAAATGATGACTCAGGTCAGCTACTGAGTCACTAATTCTAACAGCAAAATGATACAAACATATATTTCAATCGGTTACGATTAAATAATTTATACTTATTTAATTTTCTTTTATGTTAGTGTTATGTGTTATATGTTATACATATTGTGGTATGAAATTAAATAATTACAAAAAACATCTACATGTACGAAAATAAATCTGTAGTACTAATATATTGCACTTCTTCCTTCTTCATACAGTTTCATAAAAAGAAATATTTAAATTAATTTGATTAATTAATAAACATTTAAATATATGATACAATGGTTGACATAAAACGACAGATGGCCAACAAATAAGTACTTTATAGCTACAAAATGTATTATTTTAAAACGTGGCACTATCGTGAACCGTACAGAATGGTATAGGAATTAACTTCAAACAAATTAAATCGGTTTAGTTCTTCAAAAGACTTAACCGAGCTAAACACAAAACTGCACTACAAAACAATCCATAAATAATAGACCAAGAACACGCACCGTCTGGTACTTTTTTCATAATAGACTCTAGAAAATACTAAATGGAGTTTATTAATAGAATACTCAGTCTTTATTCCCAGACGACGCGTGACTCCGTCGTGTTTCAGACATCAAAAGGTGCCGCGATTGCGGCGAAACTTACGCCACAAAGCCAATTACATACGTGACAGGTTTACATGAAATATTCCATTTGCAACTGAAGGTTATCCTTGTGATTTAAACTATGTATATTCAGCGTGGCGTCTATCATGGGCGATTGATGATAGCTGTCGTTAATAAACTTGAATATTTACTTGCATTTCAGCGAAAAAATATACATATCGTTAAAATGTCGTCTTTAATTTTTTTAGAAATAATGTAGTATAGATTTTTCCTACACTAATAATTGTAACTAATAATTTAAAGCATTTATTATTTTTTTACAGCTCACACTAAGAAGCGGTAAGTAATACAATTAAGCGAAAAAACATACAAAATTTGCTACTGTCGTGTACTTTACTCATTTTAATAACGATGGCCACTAAGAATCTTTCGACAAACACTTTCGATTTCTAAACAACAAATTAAATAAAAACAGTCAAGCCTTTTTTAGTCACTCCAAGGAAAGGAAAATTTTCTTTATTCAAAACACTGAAACTAAACGCCACTACAGCGCTTGTGTAATGTCATATTTGGGTTATTTAAAAAAATCATTAATCAACTGTGATAACTAAACGACAGATATTTCTATGCATATTAACAGCGTATTCTAAGGAAAAATAAGATAACATCGGGTCGATGATATATAAGATAATATCAGATATAGCGCATTGCCGAGCCGAGTCAAGCCCTTGTTACCATAGCAAAGATACTCTACTTATTCGCATCAAAACCATACTCCCGGGTGTCCGCAAGGAAGCAGACAATAAGCAAAAATGCAAAGGACTCCGACGACCCAATCAAATGGCACTCGAGTCGACTCATAACAAAGCCTCACCCCTTGGAATCGTGAATCCGTTTGAAGGTGGATTTGCATCAAAGCGGCCCGTGTCTCGGGAGAAGTCGAGATGGATGGTACATCGGGACACAGGTACGAAAAGGGAAGCTAAGAGAGAAACAGGGGAGAGGGGGAAAAGAACGTAACGTGCGTATACACATACGAGTGATGCAAAACATTCGTTGCCTAACGTTAAACATAAAAAATTCTCGACCAACAAAGACGACTGATCTCTCAACTCAATATGAGTTTTGGATTTTGCTTGTTTTAAAACTGATAATGTTATTTACTGTGCAGTCAACTTTCTTTTACGGGCGAGTATGCAGCAGATAAGTAGTTAATATAGATAGCACGAAATTTAGGGCCAAAGCACTCCTATATTCACAGCTGACGCTCGCTTAATTGGATTGCAATATTCAAATTTAACATAGAAGCGTTATTACATTTACTTACTGGTTGGCAAAGATGCTACCACTACATTATAACAATAAACACAGTTTATCTGTTTTATAATCGCAACTTCATGACTACATGATGCTCGTCAATTGTGTACGCAACTCAACAACGGTGCGTGCGTGAGTGCACATTCATGAATGCGTTTAGATATTGCGAGAGGTGTGGCTTTTTTCTCCGCATCCCCTCGACGGAATACTCCTTTGCCGTGATAGACCGTAATGCGACCGCTGTGTGTACGCGCCGTCTAGTATTCTAGCGGCGATGGCAGCTTTAAATGAAACAGCTTATATTTTTACAGTCGTTTTTTACGATACAATGTAAGCAGATATTCTTAAATCAGGCACAATTGCCAGTTTAATAACAATCTAAACGTCTAGTTACAAAAAGATATTAATGAATATATTTACAATAAGATAGAGTAGAATTTATTTAAAAGACAATTTGCTCATCCATTTTTTCCCTTTCCTTCCATTTTTCACCTCGAACCCTTTAATCTAGTACAAACAATGCCTCATACCGAATTACTTCCAAATCAGACACAACACAACATCTCAAACGCATCATTAAAACAAAAACACAGCGTAACACAATCAAACCGAGCATAATACGACAAATTAAGTGATAAAGTATTTACAGAGAGTCGCTCCCTAAACCACCGCGTCTCGCACTTGAGAGTTGCGAACTAATTCGCTCGAGTCAAACGGCACGAAGTTAATGCGAAAACTTCGAGAGCAGCTCTTTGCCGTCGCGAGATCGTTCTTTGGGGGCCAATGTCTTATTTGAATCTTGTCGATGAACTATTTATTTGTGAGTTAGTATATAATCTTTGGTGTTAATGCACGAAGCCAATACACGTTAAATAACAGACGGAATATTTTTAAGAACGACTAATGGCGTCACATGGGTTTCTGTACATTTTTTTAATATATCTTATAACAATCACGTCTCTGGTGAATTCATATTACTTTTCTTGGTCGCGTATTTTTTCTTTGTAGACTTTCGTTTCTCAAAATTGGTAATATTGATGTTTACGTAGTTTTCAAGAAGGGGCGGGGTAGCTCAAAAGTGGGTTTTTTTTTTTATGGCATACGCAGGCAGACGAGCAGTCGGGCCACCTGATGGGAAGTGGTCACCGACACCCATAGACGTTGACAATACCAGTGGTATCGCCGACGCGCTGCCTACCGTGAGACATAGGGTGTTAAGTCTTGTTTACCCAGTAAATACGCTGGCTATGGTGCCCTTCAAACCGGAACGCAGTAATGTTTTCACACTACTGCTTCGCGGCAGAAATAGGCACCGTGGTGGTACCCACCCAGACGGTCTCCTGTAAACAGGGGACCTACCACCGGTAACTTGTAAAAATATATTTACAACTATTTTAACAAGTTTTCTACCAAATAATTTTATTTTAGGTTATGTTTACATACCTCAATTAAAAACAAACACAAACATTGCTTGATTGCTATACTCATAATACCTCGAACACATGGTCAATGACTCAAATATAACATGTATTCAATACGAATACCTACAAACAAATGTAGTATACACCACTTTATCTCCAGTCATTAAAGTAATCATACAAAACTCAATCCTTTCGATTACTGCATACTAATAACATCGATAAAATCCAACGAAAATTGCGACACGGTGTAACATTAAATTATCACATAATAGGCCTTAATGACATATGCGACTATTCAAAATGCGAGGAAAATCGATTGGCAAAGAACCTCCGCAACGGTTCAAGAAAGGTCAGCTGAATGTGTTCACGATAATTACAAAAACCGCATTGTGAAATGTCCCTGTGCGTCGTGACATATGTACCGTTTTTAATTGCAGAGTATAACCATTAAGGTGCGTATGCATAAACGAACCGACGAACATAACAGGTAATGTATTCGGTAAAGAAAAGATAGAATTTACCTTCGTTCTTATAGGTACGTTACATATGTTCACCGAATAAAATGCCAGCGAAGTAGCGTGGTACTAATGGCGTTGGTAGTAGTTAATTATCGCTCAATGATCATCATCTAATTGACAATTTCGCAATAGTGACGTTTCCTTGCTATGGGTTACATTGTTCTCATTAATTTTATATATTGTTTGGTTCAGGTATAGTCAAAAGTTGGAAGTGAATTTTTATCAATGAACAACGTTACCTTGACAGCCTCTCAACGGAATAGATCGTCACTAGCGCCTCGATGCTTGTGTTAAAACTGTTAATTGTTTCGCTTTAATTGTTCTTTGGTAAATTAATTGTTACCTGATAAACATTTGCAGTATTATTGAAAGTTTCATAGTAGGTACAATTCACATAAATGTTTTATTGAATGATGTACCAAAGCGATGATCAAATTAATCCGTTAAAATGAGGTTATTCTTCTCTTTTTGCCGTGTTAAGAACTATTTTTTTTATCATCGATTGGGGTTTCAGTATAGAATTGGGGATACTAACCTGTTTATTGAGGGTAAAGAATTGCTTGAAAAAACTTTACCATCTTCGAATATCAGTGTTCGCATTAATAAATAAAATCATCACTTTCTTGATATCAAGTGCAAAGTTAATAAATAAAAAGACGCCTGGGCTTTCTTTATCATTAAAAACATTTACGATAATTGCCTTCTTGTTATCATTTTTAGCAATTAACTTGTACTCTTACAATTAAAGTAAACAAAACAATAAATAATGAAACAAATAAAAAAACATAAATTAGTTACTAAAAAACTGATCATCGACAATCTCCATGACATATAAATCAACACATATATATACCATGAACCTTTCGTTATCAATTCCCATCATTTCGCTGGCGATTCACACCGTCGAGTGTAAAACATAGCGTGTTCATTTGCACCGTACCGGCGTCGAACATCTGCCGTCCGATACCATCGACCAACCCCTCGTCTAATGGGGCGCGTTCCGACGGATATTGAGGCGTTTCGCGAACACAAGACGGTACGAGTGTGAACGTAATACGGGACTATGAAGAACAAATAGAGGTGTTTAACGATGGTCGTTAAATTATTGATGGCTGACTTGCTTTACGGTCTTTGTGGTATAACGATAAGAGGTACATGCAATTAGTTTTTCAACTAACAACTTTTTTATAAATCACGAAAAGTATTAGATCGGGATACAAGTTGATTTGAGGCTTGATAAATATTTACGAGCGTTGATCATTTGAACAGTAACTCAACCACTCGATACGAATTACGAATCCAGCACGGTGTAGAATATTCAGTCAATATTTACAGTCAGATATTACTCTAAAAAGCATTTATGTCTTTTCCGAAAAGATGTGGTACGGACTCAGGGCCGTAACGAGAAAGTTGTAAAATAACTGAAATATGACATAATCAGTTTAGTCCTTTAATTACATCATATGATTTTTTCTAGTTAATGCAAGAAAATATAAATTAATATAATTCTAATTATACAAAACATGTTTTTCTGATACAAATGACTATATTAACAAGGCGTACGTACAATTACTTCATGGCGCGAACGTTTCAACTACTCGAATAGTAGAACCGACTCCGGGGTGTTAGGGGAAAGAGATAAGGGTGGAGGGGGTTGGTCGCGAAAGGGTGTGGCCGGGGTTGAATCGAAAGGGGTGGGAGGGGATGTAAGGGGATGGGGGGCAACATGTCGCTCTCCCGCCGCCGTAATTATTTCATACTTTGCATTTTGCGGAATAGAGGAAACAATCTGAGCGGATGCGGATTTTTTTTTCGTGCTGTTAAACAACAGCAGATATAGGTGGGTCGTTTGAGAATAATGTATCCTCCGCTTATCGCATTTCTTTCTAGCATTTTATCTAGTTATCGTAAATACGGTATCAACTTTAAAAATTAGGTACAAAACTATGATTTTAACCTAGAACACCTGATAACCGATTTCCACAAGCTAAAGGGTACAATTGCATTTAACAGCTGAATTATGTATTATTAGCTGATTGTCATATTTGTATGGTATTATGTTATTTACTGCCCTACGTCAAAGGCATTCTAGACAACTCTTATAGAAACAATCTTATCAGCCTTAATTACTACTAACGAAATCCAAGCAACTATAACACGCAATTGATCCTCCATACATTCAAAGACGTCGGTATTTGTGACACAAGGATACAACACTAGGCCACAGTGACAGCTTGTGTAATAAGCATTGTAGTAATTAAGAAAGTTGTGGGATAGGATAGGAGGTGATCGTAACCCCCCGCGCTCATTTAATAAGAGCAGTATTCGATGCAGATGTCTTTGTTTATTACGGGCTTGCGGTCGCCGACGCGGTGGCAGTGATTCTATCCCGATTAACTACATCGTTTTACTGTACACAGCGGGATCGGATCGAATAAAAAAGTGTTTCAATTTATTCATCGAAAAGTGGTTATAATTCGTTTATTTGTAACATTAGCTATAGATGGTTTCATTACATTATTTTATTCGAAAACGCTTCTGTATAATTCATTAGAATCAGCTAGTGTTTCTACTATAGTTAAAAGATACTGCATCTGCCTCTTCGACGAGTTTACCGCGGCGTGATTGATGAAGTTATTTGATATCAAACAGTAACTTTATCACACAGAGCGGCTTCTAAATGCGGTGAATGTTTTTTTTTTCAAAAATGAATTTAATACACTTGTAAACTACACTAATATAACTAATATATACTACACTGATATAACTACCTACTATTGTACTATATTTATGCATCAAACGTACTGCACTACCATAGGATACTACAAATCTCAATAGCAAACATAAATCCAACCTGTTCAGGTAAATATCAGTGTTCGATATAATTGTAGAAACAGTACAGACAGTTCAAAAGCCGCATATTTATTAAAGCATTTTCAGCTTGGCTTCCATAATTGAGACTTCGTAAAAAAGTTCATTCCTCCCCCTTAACCCCCCCCCTCAAGTTACGAGATACCACATCCGCGAGTGAGCCCGTGAGGAACTTGTTGCTTTATCAGTGTCACACTCTCCCGTTCGCCGGGAGATAATTCGATAGACGACCGACCGACCGCGCGCGGCGACCCACTTTTCGTGGCGGCTTGAGTATTTTTTTCAGAACACCGCAGAGGGTGCAAGCACGTGAAAATATGATGACGTAGCTTAGGTAAGAAATCGCCTATTGTACTCTACTTTCGGAGAAAGGAACGGGCAGTCGACCTGATGATGAACACACAGTGACCGCACTTGAGACCGAAACGCAATAGCGTTTTGACATTTTTGCTCTGTGGCAAGAGCACTGCAGTGGTGAGTAAATGTACAACCTCATGTCCTACAGTGGTATGAGAATTTGTTGGGTCCTTTGGTACATTTTTTATGGTCCAAGAGTTTGCAATTAGAAAAAAAGAAGAAAGAAACAAAGAAACAAACATTTATTTGGCACATAAAAAAATGCAGTTATCATAAAAGAAAAGTATATTATACTAAATAAATTTAAACACTGCACCAAAAAGGTCGCCACTCAGCTTTGCATCACGAAATGTTTCGCGATTGCTAATTTTCAGTGGAACCTTCCGATCAATAGATGACGCATTAAAAGACATTACCAATAAAACACATTTTACAACAACAAATTATCACAAAAGACCATAGTAAGTCTCTATTTTGCCTCCCTTCTCTGTGTATTTTGTGTTAGTACTTCTGTATTGTGTTTATTATGCCAATATTATGTTTGTTGAGTGTCAGTATCGATTTCAATAGAAATGAGTGATATTATATAAGTAATGCTTCTTAAAAATAAGCTCTAGGAGAGACGTAAACTATAGTAAACTTTAAAAACTGAATAAATAAATTAAAATAACAATAATAAACAAAAATAAAGTTATGGCTTCTAAATGCTGGACTTTTGTTTGGATATTAGTAATGATTTAAATTTAAATTTGAAAGAATTAATATAATTAGATTTCTTCAAATGGATTTCGAATTAAATTTGTCTGTATATAGATTCATACATTATTACGTCTAATTTAAATAAGCACATGAAATACAATAAAGTACCACACTATTGATACTGTAGGCGATCAAATCGAGCTTAATAATTTAAAAAAAGTAATTAGAAAAAAGGACGGCAACATTTAAAACACACAAACCCGCACAGCAGCCGAATAAGCTAGAATATTACCACGCAACGAAACTACACACGATGATATATCATGGTGACAAGCCTTTTGTTACCACTGCCGCTTTTGTTCGTCGCATTGCAAGTCCGACGCCCACAGAGGTCCTATGTATGCTATATATCATCAAAATCCGCGGCGAATGGGTCATAATGCGTGAGTAGGGGGGTTAAGGAGACACATGATGTCAGATGTATTCGGTTTTAATTTATTTAAAAGACCATAAAACGTGCGGTCTCCGAAAGACAAGAAATTGGCGAATGCATAAGTACATTAAAAAAACCTTATTCAACGCTGATTAATATAACTGTTCGTTGGCGTAATGGTTTTGGCCTATAATTGTCTTGGTTGAATGGTATCGTTTACAAACCTTCGGGTTTGAACGCTGCGGGTAAACAAATTTGTCGCTATCGTTACTTTATAGACGGCTAGGACAATATAGGCCGATGCCTAGAAATTGAGTTGTTTCATGCGTCGGATAACCTGGACCTATCGAATGCCGTTCACTCCTTTAGGTTTTAGAGGACAAACGCACAGGAACAATGAAATAAGAATATTAGAATGGACCATGTTCTTTATATAACTTGTTAGAAATAGTAAACTTTTCTTTGTAAGCGAACTATATTGTAATGCTTAAAGCAAATAAATGTCTTAAACGACAGATGCCAGTCTCGTATATACTGTTATACGGAAGAAGCGAGGAGAAGTAGCCGGTCCAATGATAACTTGGAACTAGTGCTAGGAGGAAAAAAAGTTTGTATATAGAAAAATTTGAAAGGATCTCTCTCAAGTCTCCGAATGAGACTTAACGTGAAAATTTAATGAACAATCGAGTATCTAATAAATTGTTCCCATCATTAGGCAACCTTATCATAATCACATTAAAATAATTATATTATCGCCTTAACTGCTGGTTCATCGCTACTAAATTAAACAAGAAGAGTTTAACCACGATTTACCAATATCAAATACGACGTTTGTTTGGCAAATCATACATCTCAAACGTGCATATTCTAATGAAGCAAAATGTGACCAGCAATGTAAACTACGCTACTTTTGAAATACGCTTTAGAAAAAAGAATAAATTATAATTATTAATAAAAAGACCAATCTAGTGAATTGTATGTTAATTATGCGGGATCATCGTTAGAGCGCTATATAAAAAAAATGTTTCTACAGTTAATAGAAAAGTTATTTCGGGCTAATAGAAGATAAAGTTTACGAGTTGTACAAAGTAAGTGCTTCGACTCACGAACAACAAATTGATACCGGTATGTTTTTACTATTTGACCTATTTTAAAAGAAACATCGCAGTGGACATGAAGCGGCCATGAAATTAAGAAGTCATTCTAGAAATAATTTATATTTGTGACCTTGTTAAGACGAAGAACATGATTTAAAAAATATTTATACTTGGAACGACAAATGTTTAATTTAATAAGTACTAGGGGAACAGATACAGAACTATTTAGGTTCATTTAATTTTAATTGTGCCTTGTGTCTGTTTACAATGTCTGTTGAATTCAGCACAAAATTTTAATGATGGCATGCCGATCAGAAGCGAGTTATTAAGAAAAAACTTATATAATACAGAGTAGTAAACGTTGTGTGGGACGCCTGAGGCAAGATGGAGTGATGACATTCGCAAAGTTGTCGGTGAGGCCTGGATGAGAATAGCCGAATATCGGAAACGGTGTCGTGATTAGGGTAGCCTATGTCCAGCAGTGAACTAATACAGACTAATAATGATGATAATGATGACTACAGAGTTGCGAAAAAACATTAAAACAGAGCGAGACATTCAACCAAGTCTATCAAAAATATTATATATGAAATATAAGAAGGTTAAACAAGGCAATATACAAATGAAGGCGCAACAAAAATCTATTTTCGATACCAAGGTTCCAAGTATGATTCCTCGGAAATTATTATTCTGAAAACAATAGCGATTGACCTTGGGCACTTGCATTATCACCGCGGGTGCTAATGAATGCTAATATATTCGCCGTTCAGTCTCGTCGGTATATGTTATGAATAAAATAAACACGTTTCGGGAAAACTTTGCAAAAACGTATAGGAAAATTCGAGAGAATACGAGTTATTATTAAACATTGTATGACATTTGAAGATGCAACGGATTGAAAGGAATTTTTAATGTATAAAATCTATTAAGTAAAAATCCGAGCTGTTCTGAAAATATAAGTCTAGTCTTATTGTTAAGGATAATGTATAAATATACACATAAAAACAACAAAACGATTAAATATTTTGATTCAGGGAAAACCACTACTTCTATTGCTTTTTATTATTAGGATTATAAAAGATTGCTTGGTTAAAAACTCCTCGTATAATATAAAGAATAAGTACACTAAACAGTATGTAAGAAAAAAGTAACAAAACATCTATATCTGAATCTGTAACAATAACTCAATGAATGCAAGAGTATCGTTCTTAGAAAGTGAACTTTCTATAACCCTAAAACCTAGGAAAATTTAACTCACTCCTGCTACATCCACGAACGGAGCAAAATCATAAAATTAAGTTAACGTAACCTAACGAATATCAGTTATTAGCTTTTACAATCAGAACATAATATACAGAAGCAATCATATCAACAATTTGGTCGAATACCTTGTAATGAGACGGACCATAAACAACTAACATATGTAAGAAACCATTAAATAACGTATCACATGTCACGATAAATATCACTGTCAATCATCGCCAAAGGCAATCACAAGCTATCACATTTCAATTGGCCGGCTGACCTTATATTAGCATGACCTTGTGAAAGAACTTGTTGAAAGAACATCAACCACAGTTTCATACTCGACCGATAGCTTGCCGGTTTCATCAAGTTATACTTGTTTTAGTTTCAACTATTGCAAAGTCGAATAACCCGTGGAATGCTTGCTAATATTGTTACTCTTCACATCACATCATCAGCCTTTGATAGTCCACTGCTGGACATAGGCCTCTCCTAATACGCCCCTACCCATTAGGGCGTTTGGACCGTATCCACCACGCTGGTCCAATGCGGGTTGGTGGGTGGACCGAATTTTTTACATGCCCATCCGACGCATGGATCATCTTACTTTTCAGACAATTGGGTGATCGGCCCAAATTGCCCTTACCAACTAGGAAACAACAATGAAAATTTGTTGCGTCCCGCAGGATTCGAACCCATGACCTCCGGTTTCTAAGCACCGCCCATACCACTAGGCTACGGAGGGTGTTACCCTTAATAACGTCAATTACGTACATTCAAAGTAAGTTGTTATGAGTTACTTGTGAATTTATTGCGTGATTTGAACGCCTTCTTGTCATGTGCTTCAGTGATAATTAGTGTCCGGAAGATTTGTGCAAACATACATGATGTAAATAATAAATTAAATTTAACGAATAAAAAAAGAAATCGAAACTGACAAGTTGTCGCGACATTAATAAGAGCGATTCGTTAACATGTGTTTTTTTTCCGCAAACGTCACAAACAATATACATTCGCTTAGCAAATGAGAAATTTAATACCATGCCCACAATAAGTATAAAAACCATATAAGAGCCAAAAAATATATAGCCAAGAGTCAAATATCGCGTGTATAGAGGCGGAGACCATTAACGCTACAAGTCGGCACCTTTAGATTGACATTGATCATGTGTTTGAGTAGTTCAACCACCAACCATTGTTTAAAAATATATATTTTCTATTTACGTCTAATTTAAGAATTTAATACATAAGATAACAATAGATTATCATCAGCCTGTTGGACATAAGCCTCCCTAATGCACGCCTTCTCCATTAGGAGGTTTTTGTACCGTATCCCACCACGCAGTTCACCAATAGACTAATCAAGTGATAATAAACGCAAACGTTAAACCAGAAATCAAGAGAACAATAAGGAATAAACTAAGACACGACCTCGCATCACTGGCTGCGTGCGTTCAATGAAAACGTCGACAGCGACGGATAGCAGAAAACACAATTTCGCATACATTAAGACCGTCGGCACTAACACCTGGCAGTGTCAAGGTACGCACGTGCACCGTGCAAAGGACACGGCCGATAGCAACGAGATACTATTATGCCGTTCGTTTAATGTAATCGGCTGCAATTTGTTTTCGACGCGATCTCGTTTTATGGGAAACTAGCTTATGGGTACGAGGTAATAGTTTAGGGTTTGTGAGAGTTAGTATTGATTGCACATCATAGCTGATTTGTTATGCGTAATAATTTACGTGGTTCTAAGAGGAATGCAAGACTTCTGTAAACTAGCTCAATGGATCTAGACTCAAGAAATTAATTTAAAATTGACTTTCAAAGATTTCACATAAGTGTTTATTGTTTAAGGTAAAGATAGATAAAATTAGTTTCTCCCCTCAATGTAATGACGACTCAATCTCAAACAAATAAATTTAAAGTCTTTTCTGGTCCAGATTTCCCATACGTTTTGAAAGGCCTTAATTCGTACAATCACACTTCAATAAATAATACCGAGAGTGCACTTCAAGATACACAAAGAACACATACCCTGTAATCTAGATTACAGATGAACTGTAACAAAAATTCAATTACCATACCCCCACCTTTAGATTAGATTACACTAAAACCTCCACGATTCAAACAAGAGAAGATTCGAACACGAAAACGGTGGCCATTTTGAATCGGGCCACGGTTCCGGATCCGGCGGCTTATGACTAAATCAATTTGCGATGCGACTAACACGGTTATGCCGACGCTCTATTATGTCAACTGCTCTTGTGCAGGTCGTTCTATTAATTAATTAGTTAGTTAATTGGAAAATTAATTGATTGCGACACACGCTCGACGTTGTCAAAGGATAGTTCGGAGAAATCTGTGACGCCATGAACGTGTAATACAAATTTGAAACCTTGTTTTTACGTTCTCTGTATGAAATCGGAACAGTAGAAAAGTTTTTTTGGTATAATAGTAAACAAATCGATTATTTATTTTTCGTGTGCAATACCTATTTATTTACGTTAACTTATGTATTTAAGTCCACGTTAATTATCGAATACTTTTACAAATATTGATTCATCCTTCACTCAATTACATACAAGTTCATCGGAAAATATGTTTCCTGCTATGAGAATCAAACCCACACCCTTCGGCGAAACAGACACTCATCGCTACGATAAGCTAGTTGTCAATTACTCGATTATACATGAATAATTTTATATCTCAATATAAAGCCATGTTTATACTTAGTTCAGCGCTTGATGACTTAAACAATTTTACGCATCAAAATTATTTTTTTAGAATGATTAAATATACGTTACACAGCGTCTGTCATAACTGGACAGACAAATACTTGTAAAGTGATAAACGTCAAATAATCTCAAATGGATTAAACACAATGAATTCCGTAAAATAGATTTCTCAGAAATAAATATACGTGATTTATTTATTTCTAACTATAAAACTGCCGCATCCGAAATGTCGAATCGATGATTACATTGAAAAGGTTATGTGGAATATCTCTCGAATTGATAATCGTGAAGGTAAGCAGTTATCCATCACGGTAATGAGGTGCGGCTGAGAGGTCGAGCGGCTTGTTTTTTTTTTCTTATTTTTTCTATATTTAAAATCCACCAATAAGGAAGCGGAACGAGGAAATCGAATATAAATCTGGCCAAAGTTCTTAGTCCATGAAACGGTTACGTAAGCGAAATTTCGTTATGTTTGTTTTTTAAATTCGACGTAACACCGAGTGTTTGTTTATTTTTTGACCGTGGTTATCGATCGATTACAAAATTTTGTATGGTAAAATTATACCTCCGTTTATTGTAGTCAGAAAACGCTCCGTCATGGTGCGGCTTAAAATTCTACAAGGACCATGTAGGATAATGTAACAGTTTGTAAAGATATATCTCCATATTTTTTTTCATGCTGACTGTATATGTTGTTTAAGTTTATACTATGGTAACTAGGGAACTGAAAGATAAACTTAGAATATTCACTATGAATATATATAGCGCTGAACTCGGAAAGTTCTGGAGTGGAGACCGAGGTTCGACAAACGTAGTGCGGGACGCCCTGCGGAAAGATGAAGTGACGACAGGTGTGGGCTGGACGAGAATGCCGAAGATAGAAAGCGGTGGCGTGCATTAGGGGAGGCCTAAGTCTAGCCGTGACTGACACAGACTGATGGTGATGATGATATTTGTTTTCCATAAAAATACATTTGACCCGAGGTACCGGGCACTTACCACTGGACAATATCAGCGAAATTGACATCAACTGACCCGATACCATATAATTAACATTTCCATTTATTGACATCACACAAATAACTAACATACTGTGAACAATTATGTATCACATCTTCTTCCAAGATATCACGGGGTCGGCTTGAAATCCTAAGAGATTAACTTGAATAACAGTTTTTAGTCAGTGCGACTGGCATCTGACCAGAAAAATCCAATAGATAAGCTGCACTGCTGCTGCGGTACAGCATAGGACGTCAGCAAATTTGAAAGCTTATTCAAATGACACTGATCGTCGTAACAACCGGGACCAACTTTACATGCCCATCCGAAGCATAACTAATAGAATACATGTTTCTTTAAAGTAATCATAGTTATCTATCATGTCTGATCATTTAATACAAATTTAATAATATCACTGACACATAAATGTATCAAAAATAAAAAAAAGAACTCATTCATAAACAAATAGACCAGTGAAACAGCCACCTAAAACCCTTTTATTACGCGCACGTACGCACGTACGGACATACGAATGGTGGACAAAACATCCATTCATATCGACGGCATGATTTAAATGCCACGTCCGATTTCAAAACACAAAGGGCCCATGCGAGAGGAATCCCCGGAGTGTTTTACCAAACAGAGGACCCCGAGTTTTGCGACGGGCTTCTATTATACTCTACTAACATTTAATCAATTATTTTTTTAAATATAATAATGTTCTTAAAGCCGATTTCCACTACAGCAGCCGATCTATATAACAGATCGACCATCTACGCATTATATTACTTTCGTATACGCGTAAACACAGGTGCACTTCCTCTACATTTAATCTCAGAGTAAGATGGAATGGAGAGATCTGACGCATGAATCATCTTTCTTTACAGAAAAACCAACTACGGCTAATTATTACATTATTAACTTAATGTATGTACTATATGTACTATAAAACGGAACGCGACAACCTATAATGGTTCACACAAAATCTCCAAAGAGCTGGTAAGGCAAACATATGAACAAACATTTGCACACACACAAACACACACACGCGATTTTTCAAATCGCGTGCACCGTTGACATCGCAGGCCATGAAGTCGTGAAAGCTCGAGGACCTAAACGGACACAAAACACAGACCAGCTGAATAATTGATCGCGCGTATGCACGAAAACGAAAGAGCGCAGAACGGAATGCAGTACTTAGCTTTTGACCGATACGACTTGTTTTCAAATCAGCTTTATTTTGAACCTGGGCCTGAGCCAAGTTTAAATTAAGGCAAGTTAGATTTTGGGTCGTAAAAATTGTTTACAGACAACCGAAGTGTAGTACCAATAGAAACATTTATAATTTTTTTATTTGTATTGGCAAACGATACATGTTTTCAAATGAAAGGTGCATTAAGTAGTTTACTATAATCATAGGGAAGTAAGACTTGTCATTGATGTAATGTTACCAAAACCCAAACAGCGTAGCCATAAGCCGATTGTAGATCAGCAATTGACATCTCCGTCAATTGAAGCTAGATGCATGACGCCACTTCATTGTCTTCATCAATTCTAAATCTTATTCGCTCATCAGTTAAAATCATCCCGCATATCAAAATTCCAAATAGGATTCAAATTCAAATATATATCAAATTCAAATGTACTACTTAGTTCAATATAACAAGTAACACTCCTTTATGATCGTTACACCTAAGTTCGAATAGCGTCTTGCATATATAAAAGAGATTCCCACCTATATACTCATCACGATATGTCTGGAACCATAAGCGTAGCGACTTGAAATTTGGTAGGAATATTCCTTTCGGCGAGTCAGCTAAGAACGGATTTTACGAAATTCCACGGACGAAGGGGGTTGGGAGGTTGCTAGTAATCAAATAAACAGCAATACACAATTCTATTATACCTATTTCAAATTTGAAAAAGCCTGGAGCAAGCATTCCATTACCAAATTAGTTATCAGTTATCATTTATAAATTCATTAATGTTACATTACGTTCCTTTATAATTTTTTTAATTTATAATTGTCTCTCTCTTAATATCATTAACCATTAGACATACTTACCCTAGTAGTAACAATAACTCAGATTCGCGAAAGCCCAAATGAACTCGCAAATTCGCCGCATAATTTCTCCCGCCTCGCATCCACGAAGCGCAGGCGCCAGGCCAATTCGCCCGATCGGAATTGGTTTAATCATTCATTGGACGGAGGCCTTAATGGAATATCGCGAGAGATAATTGATCGTTTCCCGACGTGGACCGTCGAAAAATTGAATATTAACGATTAAAACGCTGTAACAATTACGCACGAAATAAATCAACATGATACCGAAATGTGTACGCATATAACGTACATTGTTCAATCATTTTTAATGATCGATTTGAACTTACGCAAATTGAAAAGTTGCAAAGTGTATACACGCATCGCTCCCTCTTTACGGTTCAATGGATTTAAATGGAACTCGAAATGGGAAAAGCTCATGGGCTCCAGTATAAACGTGGAATGTATACATTGAAAATCTCACAAACAATATAATGTTTTTATAAAGTTCCAATAACCAATTTGTATAACTTTCTATAAAAAAATCGGCGAAGAATATTAAAATGTAGTAAGATTGAAAGCTTACTTTATTATGCAGAGTCAATAAAAGCAATCTCATGGAACCATAACACATTTTTCTTTACTCGATATATTGAAATGAAAGTGAAAATATCGGTCTCAAATACACTCAGAATTTATGTAAACAATTTACGTACATAGTAACGAAACAGTGTTGGAGGTAAGGAGTTGATGTTTGTTGTTAGTCAACAGTCTAACAACAAACAACATCTAGGTAACAATTCATCGAAACAAACGCCTAGACACATGATGACTACTCCGTTTCAATTAAAAACGACGTTACCTTCACTTCCAAATCAAATTAACCTAACCTAACATTCATTACTATTAAGGAAAATTACAAAAAAGTTTCGCATGTAACTAACCGTGTTCTAAATATTCTAAATCGTTGTCAACTCCTTTCGCTGTTTGTCCGTCGAATATCGTGTGCGTGTCAAAAAACAATGGCTATCACGATAATAGACAATCGTAGGTACGTCTAATAGCCGCGTAACGAGGCCTTTTGAATAGATCCAACGTTAATTTGCTAATGGAACGAGCCACGACGGCTTGTAGCCGGCAGTCGGTTAATATCTAACGCGGTGATGTATGCTATGTTATCAGACGACGCGTCGAATGCACTACGTCACTGCTGTGATGTTGCAGTTGCCTTTACACAGAGGATTAGATAATGTGCAATTTCTCAGCTTTGTTATATGTATCATCACACAAGCGGTGTGATGACATATAGTAATTTTTCACCGTTTTCAGTTAATTATTATCGAATATGTATCGATAATCAACTTCGAGAAAGGATTAATGATTAAAATAAAACTGAAAAGGAAACCTACCTGTGTTCAGAATATGAACATATTGTATTTAATCTATAAAGCAACACGTTCTGACACGTGAAGTTAATATGTAAACAGATTTCACCTATAACATTCGAAATTTAAAGTCATCGTAGTACTAACTTATACAATAAAACAATAATACAAACAATTCCCAAACATAACTTAACCCCCAAACTAGATCAAACAAACAAGTACTAATCAAAATCAAAATCGCTCAACAACAACAACAGACAAGCACCATCACCACGCACAATTGACTCCAGGAACCCCAACACAAGTGTTGGGGTTTCTGTTGGTTCTGTTCTTCTGTTGGTTTAATTATTTGTTACGGCAACTTTCCCCAACAGTTATTGTCGATGGTACTTTTTCCATTCGACTTGGTAACCGATCAAAACGACCACTGAGTCACCGCGTGATAATGCAATCCTGCCCAGGCATAGATTGATGAATTGCCCCCGCTTACTCGGAGCGGACCGTCATTAGTGCCACGCTATAATAACATATTATCAACCGCACGGAAATATTAAATATGTACACGTTCAAATGAAAGCGGGAAATGTAGTCTAAAAGTAATTGTTGCAACGTGAAAGGCCTATGTAAATTTAATCGTACACCAAGAATTACTCATCGCGTATTGTGAATTAACTATTTGAACTGAACTAACTTCAATTGAAGAATGCAGCCACTAATTTGACGAACCCACCCACCAACCCGCATTGGACCAGCGTGGTGGGATACGGTCCAAACCCCCTAATGGATAGGGGTGTATTAGGGAAGGCCTATGTCCAGCAGTGGACTAACAAAGGCTGATGATGTGTGATGTGTGTGATGTGTGAGTGTAGATTAATTTTAATAATATATATCATATTACTAATTTTAATTTTGAATAACTTTAACAGTAGCGTTACACTAAATAATTAACCCTTTCAGGACCATAAGACGGAATTAACCTGACATCGCTGCAACAGTCTGTAAAAAAAATTGTATACTAGACCTTATAGTTGCATAACGTATAGTCTTTTTTTTGTTTACAGCAAAAAGTCGCTTGACATTCGGTAAATTTATAAAACAATCACTTAGAATTAACACCGGTAAAATAAAAAAAACCTAGTTCAATTTAAAAGTCAAACAGTTACGTACAAAGCTTTCAATCAAACAAAAAAAAAACCAAAATCCGTCTAAGGCATCGGGCGAAATGCACAAACAGAATAGGAAACAAGGCAACGAACAAAAACCACACCAAGACCACACGTCTCAACGCTCACAACTTTTCCCAGGCGAGGTGATATTTTACATCGGTATAATTAATCGTTTATAGACAAAGCCACGATGGGCCGTTGCGTCGAGGTGAATGGGTTCACACGTGACTGGATCGACTATATCCACTATCGGGCTAAATAATGACCACGACACATACACTTCGATATTCCGTCGATTCAGTACTAGACACAACGTGAGACAAAATGACAAACGATCTTTATATAGAGATATAAATTTTTATAATGATTTAAGTAAACACTAACTGCCTCCGTAGCCTAGTGGTAAGGGCGTGTGCTTTAGAAACCGGAGGTCGTGGGTCCGAATCCTGCGGGGACTCAACAAATTTTCATTGTTGTTTCCTAGTTGGTTAGGGCAATTTGGACCGATCACCTAATTGTCTGAAAAGTAAGATAATCCATGCGTCAGATGAGCATGTAAAACTTCGGTCCACTCACCAACTCGCATTAGACTAGCGTGGTGGGATACGGTCCAAAAACCCGCTAATGAAGGAGGCGTGCATTACGGGAGGCCTATGTCCAGCAGTGGACTAACACAGGCTGATGATGTATGATGACTTTCGACGATCGAATTGGAAATAACTAGAACAGGATAAGTAAATACTCTATAGAATAATAGACTGATCTTTATTTACACTCAACGTTCTGCTTTGAAGTATTGCAAAGAATGCAGAACAGCTAGAGAAATTATAGTTTAGTATTTTCCAGTGGTTCCCAAGATAAAGATTAGAAATCACTTGTGTTTACTTCACGTAATAATAATACTTCCACGGCATAATACAATATTATCGTACGGATTTTGTAACATTCAATGGTTTAACGATGTGTCTGATATTACACTATGTATCGAAGTAAAACAACGACATATTGTTTATTTGAGTTGTAAGTGACTTAGTATATGTAAATCTACTTTTTCAAGACCAGATTGAATTGCAACAGAAAGAGATATTATTTTTGTACCACATGTTAAGTCTTAAGAGTTACATCGATCAAGTTTTTTATTGGTCTTGTAAATACAACATATCGCTCACAAATCCATATAAATGGGCTGATTGAGAGGTTAATTTAATCCATCCAAGCCTATGATAAGTATGTCGCCCTTCTAATGATAACGCTCATTGGTTTGAAGGATCTCAAAATGCAATATGTTAAGGTCACATGTATTATACATTGAGATATTTATTTATTAAATCTGCTCACATATCAAGAATAAAACACAACCGTCTAAAAATCTCAAAAAAATAACGCAATTCAATAGCTGTAATCTGATAAAAAAGAATAACAAGAACAACTACACGAGAATTAATTTTATTATTTCTGCGAACACTACATGTTACTAGGTAAAAGTACTTTAATTGCTTTATCGCGTTTATTTAGTCTGTCCGTGAATACGACCGCAGCGATCTGTTTGGAAGAGTTTAAATAAAAATTTAAATGTAGATAAAGCGATAAAGTACTTTAAAACCATACTATATAAGAGCAAACACGACCAGGATTAAAAAAAAAACAAAGAAAGCAAAGCTCCAATTGCGCAAAGAAGTATTCAGATCAGTCACCATCACTAAACGTCAATCATCACGCTATTTGACCAATGACCAATAAGAAGACGATACAGCTTAGCGCCATTGAATTCGACAAAGGCCTTACTTCACTCAGTTACAATAGCTCTATAACATCTATATTTCTGTCACAGAAAGGTACATTAAAAAGGGCTTCATTCGACGTTTATTTTTCCACGCACACATTTCTAGCTAGCTCTAGGGCAGAACGATTATTTACTCCAAGCCGGGCGACGTTTTAAAATGTAGGTTAAAGGCATCACAGTCGAAGCACAAGAGCGAACACGTGGTACAATGTAACCGTTATACTTTTAATTGCGGATATTTGTCTTTACGTCGCAATAAAAGTTGTGCACACTGTACAATATTACATTATTTATCATAACGCGTATCGGAGGATAGTAGGGATTTAATTCGAAAACCAGTTAATCGGTACTACAATTTGTTACTTATAATAATATCTGAGCCAAATAAGAGCTCATATAAATATTTTCGCATTAGAAAGTTGGACGATCATTGGTTAAATATCGCGTGGGAATCTACTTTGTGTGACGGTCCACCAATAAGAAAGCATTGTAACTTTGTAACTTTATTTCATTGTTTATTTGTCTTTCGGTATAGATGATGAATGTGGTATGCGAATCTTGGCATGTAGCTCGCAATGCTATTCACTTTTTAAAGGCTTATTATTGAGATCGAAGAACAAAGGCATAGATAGTCTTGTATAATAGTAAACTGCTAATACGTTAAGTATTTAATTTATCGGTGCTTATTTCGGTTCAAGAGAAATTTTAAAATAATATTTGCTTAATACGAGTGGACGATGGAAATAAAAAAAATCGATTCATCGTTGATTGGTCGATTTATCAAGGAGTGCCTTAGGATATAAGACATTACGCTACAATAATCTGGTGCAAAGTGTTGAGAGTAAGCAACAAAGAATATCTTAATACGAGTAAAACGATGTTACGCGGTGATCTCTGGATACAAGGACCCATTGATAATGAATTAGCAGTCGTTATTAATTGCAATTTGTAAACAGTAAAATATAATGCATTAAATAGAAAATCTTTACAACGTGAAAAAGAGTAAACACGTTCCTAGGTTTGGCAAGTGAGTACATTCAAACAAACAGATAAGCCGATCGACTGGTCGTAAAAAATAAAGAACAAAGTACACAGATCACCACCTCACACAGGTTTTCGACCGCCTCCCAGGGTCCAGCGGTATTGGCCCTTGCTTATAAACCGGAGGTTGTGGGTTCTAACCGCGTGGGAAAACAACTTTGTGTTATCGTTGTTTTCTGGTTGTTAGGACAATTTGGACTGATCACACATTTATCTGAAAAGTAAGATGATCCATGCGTCGGATGGGCAAAAAAGTCGGTCGATCCATCAACCCGCATAGGACCAGCGTTGTGGGATACGGTCCAAAAACTCCTAATGGAGAAGGCGTGCATTGGGGGAGACCTATGTCCAACAGTGGACTACCACAGGCTGATGATAATGGTGATGATGACACCCTACCTTACACAAACGTACTTAAGACTCCGAATAAATCCTAACCGCTATTAAATTCGAATTGTTTAAGCACGAAAACGAGTTCGCGCCGAAATGAAAATTTTCGCAATTTACCTTCAACCAGAGCAGTAAGGACCGAAAGGTCATAAATATGCATCGCCCACCCCCTTTTAAAATTTCAAAGCGTTACACGAATCTTCAAGCGGGGCGATCTTGATACGGCGCCTTTCGCGAAAATAAAACTACATTGTATTTGGTGGATGTATAATATATTTTTCGGTTCACTCCTATAAACTTTTTAAAACGCTTCTGTATTTATCCATTTTATTATATTCTCTCTATTTTATGTTGGGAGTTTTTCTTCTCAAGTGTAGTAAATTTACTGTATTAAACTAAATAAATATATATATCTGTACTAGCCACCCCACCCCCTTGTGGGTAGAATTTCGTAAAATCCGTTCTTAGGTGACCTCTAATCGGCGAAAGGAATATTCCTACCAAATTTCAAGTCGCCACGCTTTATGGTTGAATGGTGATGAGTCAAAATATAGGTGGGGATCTCTTTTATATATATATAGATAGATAAGAAATATTTTAGCAATTAGCATGCTTCATCTTCGAAAGTGAATCGTGTGCAAGATGCTATCTAAGACATTATATTTTTACCAATAAAAAGACAATCAGATCGATGCGAACCATTAGCGGAATGTGTTGGTCACCGTCCAGTTAATAAATTCCCCGATAACGTTTCAGAAAACACTCGGGGCTCCGCCAAACTGTTTAGAGCGATCGATTTTGTCACCGGCGACGTGTTATCGCTTAGCGACGTTGGAAATTATGTTGTCCCTGGACCGTTGCTGAGGTAGTGGGGGGTTGGGACAGTTAATTATCATAAATCAAACGTGGGAAAGGGAATGAGAAGGGTCATCGGCGCGCGTTGGTCCAATGGTTGACGACGCCGGGTGGGAGTGGTACTTAGGCACGTGATGCTTACGGTTTTAGTTAATGTCGGGGTGTAGTATCTTTGCATGGAATTGGGTTCAATCTTTTTTTCTTTTTTGTGTTTTATTTGATTCTATATTTACTGATATCTAGGTGATACAATCGAAATGTCGTAGCTTCAAGTCTTATTGTTGATGTGATGAACGATTCATACATTTACTTCATTAACGTTGAAAGGAAATGTGGTAGAGATTGTTACATAGATAAAACTCACAAGACTTTATAAAAATAAATAATCTTTGTTTCAAACTGAACTGGAGCGAACTGCAGTGCAACTTTCTAAGCTTCGAGTTGTTTTCGTTTTATTCTTAAATCACTCAATTCATTTACTTAAAGGTAGCTAAAATTGTGTATTTTATACGATCTGAGTATAAATATACCGCGAACGACTTTCTTTAATACTATGCGAAGAAGTGAAGAGGATCGCATCGCCAATATCCTCTCGTATCTTTCCGAAGGCACATATTTGCCGACCGTATATGAATTCGGTATTCGATGTCGCTCCAACATCATTGCGGTCTCAACACGATGGGTTGGGGAGGGTGTTTGGTTTCCATTTATTGGAGTTGCACTACATTAGAGTGGTTTTATTCGGTACTGGGATTTGACCAGGTAAGATCAGTTTGACGGGTTTTAGATTTTTTTTAAGTAGTATCGTATCATTTCCTATATGTTTTCTATTATGAGGATACTGTACTTCAAAACTATTACCGATTTTCTCCCGCACAGATGGAACTAGATAATTTGGAATTAACGATAAAAGGGGTACACCATAAATAAATAGTTGACGACCTATTTGTTTCGTTTCGTAATGCCATATGAGAAGATACGGAACGACTTTTGTATTAGTATAAATTGCAAAACTACTTGTTGCTGATAATTTATGAACAAATAGTTCTTATCTTATTGGGTTCAAACATACTACGTATAAAGGTTAATTGTTAAATTATTTAATCGAATATTATGTATTGCAAGTACAAAACGTAGCGACGACTAAAACTGTATTCTTTAAAAGCGGTTTTAGAAGTAATCCCGTCATACATAGCATACATTACACATATGTGTAACACATTAACCAAAACGTGACAAATGACGCGAAAAAATTTAAAACTGAACAATCTTTATCATCATATTGAACCAACAAAACATACATCACACTGCGAGAAAGATACTGTACATCGAAGTACGTCGAAGAAATACGCAGCAATAAGCCAGCGGCAATAGAGTCATTACTCCCCGCAGCCACTTCGAATCATTACAAGCTATAATTTCATGCAATTTACATTTACTCATGAATGAATGCTTAAAGAATGCCCACCGTTCCTAACTCTTCTTGTGTCAACAGTGTCGAGCGTGAGAAACACTATTGGGAAGCTTTTACATCAGAAGAACGCGTTTACGATTCCGTAGAGAAAGTGTTCAGTCTCACAACAACCGCCTTGCGTTTTTTTCAATGGAATTCCACATAATAAATAACTCAATTATTCAGATATGACAAAATAAGCTAGGATGCATCAAGTCGTCTGAGCGGAAAAACATCGTTTTAAACGCATTTCGGAAGTTTCCATAAAGCCTAACTGCCCTGACAAATGACAACGAAGGTTTTCATCAACAGCCTGTGATAGTCCACTGCTGGGCATAGGCCTCTCCCAACACACCCCTTTTCATTAGGGGGTTTTGGACCGTATCCCACCTCGCTGGTCCATTGCGGATTGGTGTGTGGACCGACTTTCACATGCCCATCCGATGCATGGATCATCTTAGTTTTCAGACAATTGGGTGATCGGCCCAAATTGCCCTTTCCCAACTAGGAAACAACAATGAAAATTTGTTGAGTCCCCGCAGGATTCAAACCCCGACCACACAACGGCCCAAACAACGACCTCCGGTTTCTAAAGCACACGCCCATACCACTAGGCTACAGAGGCAGCGCCTTTAGGTTTTAGACAATAAAATTATTGTTAATGAACGTAGTATTACAGAAATAATTATCTCGTAAGTTTAAATAAAAGTTAAAAACAACTATAAAAAGTGGGATCATTAACTGCAATGAAAATTTCCTTTGCTTTAAATTTGTTTGTATTTTCTAACAAAACTATTAGAAGAGAATCTCAGCAGTCAGAATACAAGTATTTCTTATTACTTAACAAAAGAATCTGTTTATTATACCATTGTTAAGCTCTTCATTGCACCGGCAATGTTTCCTCAGCTCAGTTACAATAGGTGAAGTATCAACAAGGGTTTTAAAAATAATGACTATACTAAACTAACCAATCCGATATGGTAAAAAACAATCATTATGTTACAATTTAATTATTTAACTAAAACCGATAATCATTAATACAAATAAATTTAAACTTAAGGACTTAAAGTTTACTTGTTAAATTAAATATTGCATCGTTTTAAAGCATTATAAAGCATCATATCGTTTATAGTCAAAACATTAAGTAGTTTTATATTCTTTTTAACACGGCAAAGATGTGCTTAGTCTCTGCTCATCTCCATTATCCGATAACACAGAATTGAAAGGTCACAAACGGAGAAGACATGACATGACTTCTCCGTTTAGTGACCTTTCAATCCTTCCTCTTTAGAAGGATTTGTGTCATTGTGCGAACTGAACTATAGGCGAGCCAACTAAGGCATGGAATTTAGTCAGTCATAGACTTACGGCAAGCTATTGGCTGAAAAGATAACGCGACCCGATTGGTCAACATACACATATTTAATCCGTTTTTATGTGGCTTTACTACACTATGTTTTATAGTCTGTTTAATCAAGAGAAACAGTGCAATATATCGAATTGGACCGTGACATAGTGCGAACGTAAAGCGACAAGAAATATCGAATCGTTTACCGCATCGCCCACGGCGAATATCGTACACTGATTTTACGTCCGAATTAATAACCGGACGGATGCCCTGCGGCAATGTTACGAGTATATAAATGATGAAATTATCAATTAACTTTACATCACATCGATATGAATTGCATATTAACATTACCGGTAGAAATTTGTTTTTGTGCGGCCTAACAACGGTCCGTTGCGTGCGGCATTATTCAAAGTCAAATACTTTTATTCAATAAAGCCTAATACTTTTATCGATCCACCACTACTTCGGAAATCGATGTCTCTTACTTAACAACAGCTACGACAGAACGAAAGTAAAGACTTTTTTAAATGTGTTTTACATATAAATATATTACAAGAAAAACACAAGCAGTACAACATGTTTTCCAGAGAGCGTTATTTATACTGAGTATTATAAAATAATCTAACGGGTTTATATTTTATAATGATTGCAACAAGTACTTACAAAGCTCAACCTACTCGAGGTGCATTGAAACGTTTCCAAAGTTTAATCATTGTTTATCGAGCAAGATTTATAAATTATATTTTAATTTGACAACAATTCAAATATTAACACGCATTAAAAAGCAACTTAAACATACACATAAGTATACTCGTTGTGTGTATTTATGTGTATACAAAAGTACACATAATAGCAACGTACCAACTCTCGTAATAACTCGTCCATTTATTAATCGGGCACTTTGCGATTGAACGTTGCGGCCATAATCACTCCATTAGATTTAATAAACCACAAATAATTTGAAACCAATACAATACTATCAGATGAAACAATGAGTCACGGACGCATGTATTAAGCCTTAACATAATTAAGAGTGCATTATTATGTAAAATGGATAATGCATTGAGAAACCCATAATGAACAAAGAGAATAATTACTGTCACATTTTTTTTAAAGTAGGGTAAATTAAGGGCAAATTACACATTTATCTATAACTTTATTGAGTAAAGTTTTAATTTGATTGTTATCGTTGTCTTCTGGTTGGTTAGGACAATAGAGCCCATAACCTAATTTTCTGATAAATAAAATGATTCATGCGTCTAATGGGCACGTAAAAATCGGTCCCGGGTGTCAAGACTATCTTTGGCAGTCGTTATAGAAAGTCAACCTTTAAATTTAATGACAACTAATTCCACCTCAGAACGCAGTTTACTTACCCTTTGGGTTGTGGAGGTCAGATGCCAGTCGCTCTAAAAACTGTTAATCAGGTAAATTTGGATGGGTTAGAAGCCGAGACCTAATAATAGCTTGGGAAAATGGCCAGGTGAAGGAAATACTTTAAAGTTATACGCAATACACCTTACAAAATTTTATATGATAATCTGCTTCGAATGTTAAAAGTTGAACTCACAAATTTATTCCCATTGCTTTAGGCAAATATGTACATAAATCAATAACAATAAATAAGCGAATACAGAAATAATCATGTTTACGTTAACGTCTATTCATATTGTTGTTTCCACGTAATTTGACTCTGAGGCGATGACCCCACAGTACTGGGTTCAATCCCGGCCAAAAGCAACACACACCGACGTGAAAAGCCAATAACTTCGCATTAGCAACACAAACAGGCGATCGTTCGCGGTCAATGGTGCGTTGGATTAATAGAAAACAAAAAAAAACACAAGCTAAAACTCGACCATAGTTTTTGTACGCATCGTATGTTTATATTTAATTGAAAACGATAAAATTGTAATTTGCATACAATGCACACGGAGCCATAGACGAGACGCCAAAAGCTTATGAATAATGCAGAGCCGCGTTAACCGCTTTTAAAATATATTACCAGCGTATTGTTCCGCAAGGCATCGCGCATCGGCCACCATTACTCCTGGTTTTGACGTGAGGTACTCCGCTTCTCTGCCGACATCGAGAGGTAAAGGGTAACGCTCTTTCGAAGACTACAGGCCATCTTAACACGATATAACTGAACGGTTTATTCTGTCCATTAGTTTATTGTTTCCAGACTACGAAATAACCGCAGATTTGACACTCCAGTATCCTAATATATGAATTATTTCTTCGGCCATTACAATGGAGAACAACCCGTTAAATGTTTAAGCTAATCAAAATGAAGCAATAATTTTCAATTTTAATCCTCCGCTTCGTTTCTTATTATAATAATGTCCAAGTACTTTAAAAAAATTACAATTATTTATCACACAGATAGATTGCAGTGTTCCGTTATTTTATCTTGTTTGCTGTAAGAAGAATACTTACTGTACGCAAACGAAACCATAAAATTCAACACACGATTTTTTTAAAAATAAAATTAAGTAATGGTTAGCACAGACAAGTACCTCTTGTCTGTGCAAACCATCTATCAATTCAAATTATATGTAGTAATATTAGAAAGATGTAATTAGCGTAATAACTATGAAAAGGAAAAAAGACACAATTAACTTTTTGACAGTCTTATAATTCCCATTTAATTTTAATCCATACACACGCTTAACATAAACCAATATTTAAGGGCTGATCGAAAACATTTTCGCACCTCACGACATGTTGCACAACATGTACATATGTCACTTAGCCTCTGACATTTACTTAGTTGTCATACACAATGAAGTTCGTTTTGACAAAAGCCTGTGGGCGCAAATCGCATGTGCCACCGTTTTTGCCTCCGCAATATGGTATTACCTTGACAAGTTGGAGGACCTAATACGATAAGTGTGAGAAACTTCAGTACTGAGTTAGTTTGCGACCGTTATTAAAATCCACTCGCGGGCGACCTTTACACCGTTGTGACACAGATTGGGAGTGTGTTGATATAGCTATTGCCAGCTTTAACTAATAATAATAATTACTAAACGTACACATCTTATCAATACTACACATACAAAAGTTATAGATTGGACATTTTAGTTAGGCTGGAAGGTATAACCTATTTAACGTATGTTAATGAGAGGTAACAGTTTCACAGCACCATTAAACGCGAAAGAAATATGGAACTGTATTATTATCATACATAGTATTAGCGACAGCAACAGAAAACAGAACAGAAGTATCACACATATTTGACACTAGAAAATTATGTGACTAACAATTTGTTCCTTACAATTTAATCGCGTGTATTAATAGTATATATAATACGAAGTCGCGGATAATTTAACGTCAACGCCATGCACTTTGGGGGTGAAAATTTTTTTAAAATACATCAATCGGCTCTTTAGCTTCAAAGATAACGTGATCAATAACATCAAAATAGGGATCTGCTATATATACTAATTACCGGTGGTAGGTCCCATTTTTACAGAAGACCGTCTGGGTGGGTACTACCGCAGTGCCTATTTTTGCCGTGAAGCAATAGTGTGAAAACACTCCTGTGTTCCGGTTTGAAGGGCACCGTAGCCAGCGTATTTACTGGGTAAACGAGACATAACACCCTATGTCTCACGGTAGGCAGCGCGTTGGCGATACCACTGGTATTGCCAATGTCCATGGGCGTCGGTGACCACTTCCCATCAGGTGGCCCGACTGCTCGTCTGCCTGCGTATGCCTTAAAAATAAATTCATAACACACGCAAGCGGAACCACTGTCATAAGCTATGCTAACTCGAATATATTTCGTAGAGTATTAATATCTTATACTCTACAAAATTTCGAAATCATTAGCAAATGAATTTTACGCTAATGAGTTCTTGTATCCATATTTGAGCTTCCGTGAGACACTGGTGTATCTAATGCAAACACAACATCGACGTAAACGTTTTTGACGTTTGAGAAATGTCGGTATGACTTAATTAACGTACAACTAGACTGGGCTTATGCATAATACCCGTGCTTGGGAAGGAAAATCCTAAAGTGGAATTCAGGCTAATCACAGTCATTCAGAGCTTAGTGGTAGAGCGGTAGCATATAATGAGGGGTTTGCAAGAGTCCTGGGTTGAAAATTGTGGCCGACGGTAACGAAAATTGAAGATTACAATGCTAAGCGCGAAGAAAAGACTCAAGGGAAACCGGCTTAACTAAATCATCAACCAATTCTTAATTAACACGTAAAGATTAACAAACAAGTGTTCAGTTAAAGCTTATTTCATGTTTAGTATATTTGGTATACTTCACATGAGAGTGATCATGAAAACGGGAGTAATTTGGACTCAAATATTCCTGATAAAAGGTCTAATTACCTATACCCTTACCTTATCGATAGTAGCAATAAAAAATGATGTGCAAAAAATAACATATTCGTCCGTTGCCCTTAAACATCGTAAGTAAGTTAGTTTGTCCAGTAACTACAATAGCTAAGGCACACTTAATATAAAAGCACAGTAATTTTTCCACTTTACTGCTGAAACAGCCCGCTCATTTAAGCCGTAAAACAGTGAACGGCATTTAATTAGAACATTTATTTAGTACACTATATTAACCCTACTATATATATTAACTATGAACTTACATGTTAAATATTGGATACTTTTATCGAGGTTGGTAACTAAGGCAGTAAGTATAATAAAAGTTTCTGTAGAATATCTTTTAAGTCCCAGTGCTTACGGGCGCTTCACTGATGAACATCACAGTGGATGCATATTAAGTGCCGCGATAGACTGACCAATGGGCCAGCGATAAATTACGCCATCGGACATTAACGACCAATAGCGCGATGAAGGCGCCTTGAGTGCGTTATTTCTAGACGTGCTCTCTTCGAATAGAATTCTGTTGAGTGGAAAGTAAGATATTGCATACATATGATTTCAAATATTATTAATGAAGTTTAAATCTATATCTAATCAAAAAATTGTTTAGTTATAATTACCTTACCTTTGGGAATACAAGCGAAAACATAAAAACCATAGTAATTACCATTTAATTTAAAAACAACTCAACTTTATGGTACCAATGAAATCATAAAAATAATAATCAAACAAATAACATCGAACCTCAAAAACCCACTTCCGGTTAAGAGCGCAAACGAAAAAAGTATTAAAAAGTCAAGCTCCACAGTGCAGGATATAATAAAAAGCAGCGACTTAAGCGCTTGCGGTTAAGCAAATAAGCTCAACCCAAAAAGGTGCGTATACACTGGCGAGGCGAACGTTACAAATTGAACTATATTTAACACGAACATATGAAGACTGTGTGGGACAGGATTTATTACTTTTCAAACGTGACTTCACAGAAAACTACTTGGATCATGTTGAATCGCAGTCCCTAACGTCAAGGTGACAACCACTCAAAGAAATACGGCACGTGAAACCTTTCCCTTTAAAGGCTTTTTGTTAATATTAACTTAAATCCGTTACAGTCAAATAAGAGATGGATACCTTTTAAGTTATAAAGCTATAATATAGGAACGGTTTCCAAATATACAAGCCCAAAAATAAGATATGATTACCGTAATTTCCCAAAGTTAAATGTAAACCACTAATGGCGCCAAAATTGAACACGTTTTCATCGACCGCCATATGCAATTCACACACGATGCTCAACCACTAGGGTTGCCTGTCGTTTGGCATCTAATGCCTCGACATTAGTATTAATCTGTTAAGATTCCATATCTTATTCGGCTATTGTATAATTAAACACAGGCATAGTGCATTGGCACCTGAACGCAGTCGGACAATCAATTCGCTCGGGGGCAGGCGGCGCGGGAACGACGGCCCGTGCCGTGGGGCAGCTGGCCGGCCGACGCCTGTGTTTACGGCCGCGGTTCACGGCCCGAATGGGGACGATGTTTATCGAAATGCAGCCGTCACGCTCTAACGGGTGGTGTATTCGAAAGCGCGCACTCGCCATCTCTTTCTGCGCGTGATTTACGACGTTTGGGAGCTTTACACACGGATGGTTATAGGGTTGCCACCGTTTGCGGCAAAAGATCGAATCAAATATTGATATGAAATTAATCGACTTTTTAGGACTTTACGCACGATTATTTTAGATCTTCAATCACCAAATACAAATCGATTAAGATTATTTATTATTTTTGATTATTGCATGATATATTTCTAAGCAGATAACATTGGTTATAAGCATGCAATTTCTGTACCATGACACCGAGTTTTGAGATCATACTGCTAAACTGTTTTGTAGATTTGATTAAATAAATAAAAAGAATGTATATTACACAACGAGTGACAACCCTAGACAGGAGCCATTGCATTGCGCGTCGAGATTATGATGCAATATGGCAATTGTTCCATCTGTGTTTTTACAGCGCAAGCACAATTTGTGTACAGCCTTTAACTTTACGGAGACGTTGGGCAAACTTAACGATTTAAAGATTTTCAACAACGACTCGTTGAATACTTAATAATTTTTACGTCAATTTCATAACGGCAATAGAGTTATTCTAAAGTATAGATAATGGATGTGAATTTAAACCGAATTAGCATGAAATGCTAACCTGTACAAGTGCAAAAGTAATAAAAACAGACGTATGTTCTGGACTAAAAGTAATAAAATCTTTAGGAATTTACTGAATTCTATACCACAAAAATAACATTGGATTGTAATCATTTAAACTACTGGACTTTCATGTATTGAAATATTGAATTGCGAAAACCAACAAAACCTCGCTTTCCTTGCTCTTTTAGGAAATAGTTACAACACACTAATCCGTCAAATAAACGCAGTGTCTCTTTGGGTTGCGGAAGTAATATGGCAGTAGCTATGTTTAAAAACTGTTATACAATCGGTCCACCGTAAACAACTACCTTCACTTACAATTAAACAAAATTACTTTAACAGATCTAATAACGTTTAAACATGTTAAATTATTTTTTAACATCCGACGTTAAGACTTAGTCGTGATTACAATTGCAGTCTGTCCTGACACGATTCGTTGCTACGAGTTACAATGTTTACATCCATTCCGTATCCCATCATCATCATCAGCAGCAGCCTTCCTTACTCCACTGCAGGACATAGGCCTTTTCCAATGTTCTCTACTCGCTTCAAACCTGACCCAGCTACTGAACGGATATAGGCATCCCACCTGGTCTGGATTAGACGGCCTCCACTGCAGAACCTTATGGACTCATCAACATCGGTTCTTCTGACCACATGACCGGCCTACTGCAACTTTAACGTATATTCCGTATCTAAATTGGTCAACCTATACACATCAATATGCGCAATGAGATGCGATTAGCCGCGTTCAAATCGTCCTCGCGTGCCGTCCGCTAAAGTAATAGACGATCGCGCGTGACTTCGGAACGCATTTTTGGTGTCGTCGAACGCATAGTATTGTCCGACGATTGGCGTTTCCGGGTCATTGATGCCGCAGTAGAAGCGGATCTATGGAGATCGACGAGCGAACATACGTAGAGTGCGTATCGTGCGTATATCCGCGCATTAGAAATGCGAATATTGATGAAAATAGTCTCAACTTAAAGACAAATGATTGATAGAATTTTAACCAACGACATATATCTTCAATAATTATGGGTCACTCACGGAGATATAGTCCGAGATATTATTCGAACCATTCCATTAAATTTTCTTGACATTTAATAAATTATTACAAGATTCTGATTTATTATTGTAATGAAATTGTTTTGTAATAACATTTTATTGTAATATAAAATCTTTTAAGTTGTTAATCGTTTTAATACCTTTAAAAATATACTATAACACAAGTACAAATGAAGTTGTAGATATTATTATTAATCAATTAAATCAAACATCTAACTAGCAATCTCTACAAACTTCTTTCGCCATCGCTAAGATAACGGCCAGTCGTTCCTATTTTAATTTTAAAAAATTAACACCCACCGAGACACATAGAGCGAAGCGATTACTCCCCAATCCCATCACCGACTACCGGACGTAATTCAACACCGCAACATATATATATATATATGAAAAGAACAAACACAAAGTGCACACGCACGAGACAAATCATTAATAACGTGTAATAGTCTGTCTCGGCGCCGGCGGCAGCTGCGCCTGTCCTGGCCGTACAACGAAAAAAGGTTTCATATAAAAAAAAAAAGCAAATTCTGGCCATTAAGAGAAAAGAAAAGAGTCCTGGCCGTAGAGAAAAAACAAAGAGTCCTGGTCATTGAAAAAAAAAAGCAAAAATAAAAAAAAAATAAAGCGTCGCGCTTCTGCGGTTCGAGGCGACGAACCATAAACGTTACACTCACCGACTCGACTCCAGCATCATTTTGTGTGGCCTGCGAACAAATGGACACAGATTAAGTACAATGAAGTGAAGGCGGTTCGCGTGATGGTAGCGTTTGAAACATTTTATTTTAAAATATGCCAATCATACTATATAAAAACAAAAAAAAGAAGTAAACTTCCTCCATTTACAAAATAACGACGTATTTGGGATTTTTTAATTCTAACCCTTCACACTTCTGCAGTTGTCAAGGTGAGGCAGGGGACAGACAAACTGTTATTAAATGTATTTAAAAATAAAATTTAAAGCAGATATCTAAATTAATACATTAACTCTATAGAACTTTTGACTCGTTACCACCCAATAATATGAAGCTTTACAACTCATCGATATAGTCTAAAAGAGAAAACAACATATGACTTATTTACAATATGTACTTAGATTATTGTAAACCAATTAACAAAGCAGGTTATAAAGGTTATTTGGCACCAAAACCTTTCACATAACTATTGTCAATACTTTAAATCTGTTATGTGCAATAAAATAATTATGATTTTTATATTATTATATGATAAAGTTTGCCATTTAAACTGTAAAAGTAAACTATAAAACATATAAACAACAATACAGCACATAAACCGTTTAATGTTCTAAAGTATATTGAAATTTAACAGCATTTCAGGGTCTAACACCTGCGATAAATATTTGACGATTCCCAAACAGTTAATTTTAACAATAAAGTGAAACAATTTTGTAGAGTTTACGGCGTTCTATTGAGTTTTCATATGATCATAAAAAAGTTATGTTATAAGGTGTTGTATCGCGTATAGTGAGCGCACAGTGCTATGCATACTAAAAAAATTAAAGTTTTAGCTATAAGGCTACTATGAGGCTGTTTATTGTGCTCTTGATATATAAGTTAACTAATGACTATTAAACTGCCTCTGTAGCCTAATGGCGTGTGCTTTAGAAACCGGCGGTCGTGGGTTCAAATCCTGCGGGGACTCAACAAATGTTCATTGTTGTTTCCTAGTTGGTTAGGGCAATCTGGGCCAATCACCCAATTTTCTGAAAAGTAAGATGATCCATGCGTAGGATGGGCATAAAAAAGTGGGTCCACCCACCAACCCGCATTGGACCATCGTAGTGGGATACGGTCTAAAACCCGGGTATATTAGGGGAGGCCTATGTCCAACAGTGGACTATCACAGGCTGATGCTGAATGACTATTAACAATAGAAGTACGTCATTATCATTCTACCTTTTTAAATAAGAAGATTCCTTATCTATCTGTACCCTAGCAAAACAACCTGGAGTCATGTAAATAATATCTATGACATACTTTAAGTGCGTTCAAATCAAGATCAATAATTAACGGTGTGCAATATGTAATCACTATGCCATTTCAACAGGATCATATTATAAATTCATATCTATTTTTCGTGGATCGTATATACCTCAGTAAATAATTAACCGAATCTTCAATATTATCTAAAAATAATTAACCTAATCTAATTTTAACCAACCGCAATAAATTTAACTTACTGTCAATAAATCATACGCCGGTACGATATTTCTAATACGCATTAAAAGTTACGCAAAGAACAGAAATGACTTATCGATCTTAAAATAACTACTAATTAGCACTGGAATTCGGTACGAAACGGATCAACATTCTTTCAAGTTAATTAACAGTAGCGAGCCAATAATGTCGTTCGACAAAAATTTTCATGTCGTAATTACTTTTTGATTGCAAACTCAATTCAATTATGTTTACATTTCGCGTCAGTACATACTGATGTAAGCTTTATATTCAAGAATAACGAATGAAACGTAATCATCAAAGGAAATCGTTAACGTTTTAATAAGAAACTTTAATTAGTATTCAACAAAGTTCATAAGTTTTAGCAAACAAAACAACAGATGAAAGTACTTCGCTAAGAATTTTCAGTGTTAAAATTTATACACTGGTCCTTTAAAAAGCAAACATTTACTGCATACCACGTTTCCCTCGTCAATGATAACAACGACAATCAATTTTCGGCTTGACATCTCTCATAGCCGATGTAAACCCTAATGACAACAGTCGAATTACAATCGATAACTCCACGAAAACCGGAGCCGAGTCACTTTATTAGATCGGGGGATACGACTTGAAAGCAATCACGATAATCTCGAGGGAGTTGTAGACCCCCCTCAGCTCCCCCCCTCTCACCAGTATGAGGTGTTAATCGATCACCGGGACTCCTTATCGTGTTATCTAAAGGTGCGTATGCACTCACGGTTATTTAATATAACTCTAGCAATAAGCTCATGGCAAAAAAGTTCTTCAAACTGATCAGAGGCTTTTGTTTGTTTATTGTGTTCGCAACAGAGTCTCTATTTTATATCTGTCGGGAAAAAGTCTTTGTCTGATGGAGTGAACGGCAGAGGCATGTGGTTTTCTAGGCAGTGACACACAACATAGCCGGTAAACCCTCAAAGAACTTCAGAAACGTGACGACTAGCTTCAGCGAAGTTTTCTGAAAGAACTGATCAAAAATACGCACGAGTAAGATATCAACTAGAGAGGCGTAAGTATCCTTCTTACTGTAGTGATCATAAAAAGTTGCTTGAATTATTCGTCACAAGAATTTAAGTGTTCTAAATCAATATTAGAGCCAGCAAAACTCGTTCAAAACGTTTTTCATCTACAAACCACAATAGCCGAAATCGAGTATAAATTCACCACCGTAATTTTTTTTATGGCATACGCAGACAGACGAGCAGTCGGGCCACCTGATTGGAAGTGGTCACCGACACCCATAGACGTTGACAATACCAGTGGTATCGCCGACGCGCTGCCTACCGTGAGACATAGGGTGTTAAGTCTTGTGTACCCAGTAAATACGCTGGCTACGGTGCTCTTCAAACCGGAACGCAGCAATGTTTTCCACTACTGCTTCGCGGCAGAAATAGGCACCGCGGTGGTACCACCCAGACGGTCTCCTATAAACAGGGGACCTACCACCGGCAAAAATAAACTATTTATAGTGTATTTTGTATATTTCCTCTCTCCGTTTGATACGATTAAGCTCTAAAAAGAACGCCATCAGCGGCGATGCTTGCTATGACGTCACATTGTTAACAAATTGTGCGTAGCATTTGGGATCAGGTACACAAGAATCTACTCCAAACGTGTTATAATTACCTACAGGTTGCCATAAATACGGACATGATTATTTATTATAACACGACAATTCGTGCAATTTAAAAAATCGCTTATTACGGATTTATCGCGTACGAACGAACTTATAAATCAGAAAAAGGGGATTTATGATGTGTTACGAATATTTAACTCAAATATTATTATATTACTTAGAAGAGTCTTTACGCAACGCTAACAGCCGTTCGCTCAAGCGCTACAAATGTCTCGATTTATTGTTCGCCTGTAAAATCGTACGAAGGTTGACAAGATCGATCGATTTCAAGCTTGAATGATCTAAACGATATATATATTTTAATTATCTATTAACAATTTAGCGCTTATAAACTGTTACTCAGTTGATTCTTGTTAGATTACAAAGCGTGAACCAATGACAACTTGGCAATTTACTACAAGCCAGACATATAAAAACCTAAATAGATAGCTTTACTATCCGTTTAAATCCGCCAAGGTCGTAAAGTTCATCGTCACCGGCCGACCGTCATCAGTCACGTTATCACGCTATCACGTTATCGTTATCGTTATTAATAGCCGTTATCGAGCAACAGTCGCGCCGTGTCAAGAGCAACGGTAACAGTTCTCGAAACACGTTTCGGTTATTCGCATACCCGTTTGGGCTATCGGAGCGATTACAAACATTCCTTGGGCCGATAACGATTCCTGTCATACGACGGAGGTGGCCTCGGTTGCGGATTTTTTTTTTCTCGTTATCTTATCTACGAGTCAATTCGCATAGCCGAAGACAGTCGTTAGGCGTGTTTAGTTCGTATAGTGTTTGTTTTCATGTTTCGGAAAACTCGTATATTAATTCGGTGTAATCGGTAATTAATGCTCAAAACTCATTGGCACTTTTAAGTACTTAGTGACATCTTGGAATTTACAATAATAAAAATTCACAAATTCGTCGGCTGCCCTGAGACATGGAATCGGACCATTTCCCAAATAAATAACAAAGCTTCACGGTTTTAGTAGCAAATAAAAATGCTATTAATAATACTACTAGGTGATGTTAAAATGCGATACATTTAAACTTTACCTACTTTACGTGTCTTAAGAGTCAAACATCATTTCAACAAAATGTCTGTCTGAAACCCTTAACGATTATATAAACGTAGTGTACTTTTAAATGTAATCTTTAGCAAATTTTACAAAGCGGGTTGATGTAAATTAATGTCTTTTATGTCTATATATAACCCACCCATCAACCCGTATTGGACCGTGGTGGGATGCGCTCCAAATAGACCCTAATAGAGAAGGCGTGCATTAGCTTAGGCCTATGTCCAGCAGTAACAGTCACTACATATGATCATATTTTATTTAGCACTAGTGGACCCGGTAGACTTCCTCCTGCCTCGACCTATAAATATAAGATCTAAACTTTCGTAAAAGATGTACCAATCAACATAAGAATGAATCTGATAATAATTTAACATCACCATCATCAGCCTCCCTAATAAACACCTACAATTCGGTGATCGAGATAATTGGGTGATCGGCCCAAATTGCCCTAACCAACTCGAAAACAACAATGAAAATTTGTTGAGTCCCCGCAGGATTCGAACCCACGACCTCCGGTTAATAAAGCACACGCCACACCACTGGGCTCCGTAGACTAACTGCCTCCGTAGGCAGTTAAATAACATAAGTGCAATTTTAATAGTAATAAGTTACAATGTAGTAATCATAACTATAGTGAACAAATGTGAAGATATATATATATATATATATGGCATACTCAGACAGACGAGCAGTCGGGCTACCTGATGGGAAGTGGTCACCGACACCCATAGACATTGGCAATATCAGTGGTATCGCGAGGGTGCTGCCTACCGTGAGACATAGGGTGTTAAGTCTCGTTTACCCAGTAAATACGCTGGCTACGATGCCCTTCAAACCGGAACACAGCAGTGTTTTCAACTACTGCTTGCGGCAGAAATAGGCACCGCGTTGATACCTACCCAGACAGTCTCCTGTAAAATGGCAACCTACCACGGTAATTTTTTATTCCAAGCAATTTTTCACCTTTAAACCTTCCCTTAACTTCCACAAATAATTAAAGACCAAAATGAGCCAAATTGGTTCAGCTGTTCTCGAGTTTTACCTAGACTAACAAACAGCAATTCATTTATATATATATAATATATATATATTGATATATAAAACATGCGTTATTAATACAGGATAATGGTGACATAAATGTCTTACGTCATGATGAAATTAAAATGTTCTTCGCAAAGTGCAAACAGCATATTCCCGAATGACTTCTTGGAATAAAGACTTTATTTAACTACGCGGATAGTCGCGGACTCCATGTTTCCACCACATCCTGTTACAATAATCTGCGGTTTCAATCATTCGGACAGAATATAATGGAAGCGTTTGAAAGCGATGATGCAGTGCAATAGAAGCGATTTAAACTCAATAATTGAATTGTTTAAATTGAAAAAAAAAAACAGTGACTGGAATTATAAATAATACAAAATAACTTAAGCATGGTGCATTAGCAAAAATCCATAGTGTTCAATTAGTTTACGATTTGATTCGACGAACTTAAGCGCGTGTTTGACGGTGTATGAAACATTGAAATCATTATGCGAGTAAGTTAATCATTTGAATGCTCTCAAGTTTGAGTGATAATAATTGTTTTCCTTTAAAGTTTTTCCCTCGATTTAATTCGCATTTAATATCAGAAGGTTAAATTGATTATTTCAAATGGAATTGATACACATTTATTATCATATAAGCTGTTGCGCGCGACTTCGTTCGCTTAGTAATATGTAACGTTTTTTCTTTTTAAGTAGCCTGCCTTACTTCCAATTATATCAGCTACATTTAAAAGATAGTCCTGCCAATATCTAACTAGCCATTCCAGGGATTATCCAGAACAAAGAGACGGACAGAAAATTAAAAAAAAATGTTGTTTTGCTATTCGGTTATATATCACCGTGTAATCATTTAAATATATAAATTGTTCGGTTGTATATCACAGTGTAATCATTTAATTATTTAAATATGTAAATTTAAATATATATTGAATAAAATAACTTTTTACGGATTTTATCACGTTTATTTTAACATTTTTAAATAAAAGCTTTAAAATCCATAAAATGTCCTTTTATTCAATAATGTGTAGTATTCGCGTAAACAAAAGAATTGGTTATTTTGATGTTACAAACAGACACTCTAATTTTATATATTCGTATAGACGTATAGATAATACGGAATGGAGCTTACCCGACAATGGCAAATATAGCCATATCTGTCTCTAAATATCCTCTCGTCCGGTTGCCAAGTTATGGATATTGGCATTTTAGCTTACTGAGTACTTGTAGTATGAAAAAAGATACATTAAATTATCAAGCTAAATTTTGATATTTTACATTTGTATTTGATTAAGCTAAAGCGAACAATATTTCAATTAGCAGATCAGGATACTATCTAAAATGAAATAGCCATGAATACAAAATTATTGTATACATTACATATACATGTTGATTGAACCTACTATTGAATAATAAACTTTTCTGCTTATTTAAATGTGGTGTCGACTAAAAATGTTATAGTTAAACCTCACCACCATAATTCACATAATCTATGAATAGTAAAAGTAGAACCATTTTTGGAACTACCCCATAATAACCGTGCTTGCAGTTACAGTAAAATTTATAACCGAAAACCCAACACAAACGATTTGTCATACATTAAACCATCTTAAGCAGGTAAAATTTTGCAATACCCTCAACGGTCCCTTTCGGCGTGTTCATAAGAAAACTTTAAGTCACCTTAAAAACAATCCTTTCAACCGTAACCTAAATATAATAGAGTTCAAATTTCCGTGTGGTACAAGAACATTAATCTATCCGAACAATTTGTGTTCTATCAGCGAGAAGAATGGAGTTGAAATTGCTTTGATAGCATTACCGATGTGGAACCGTCGGCGTTCTACAATGGCAGTTCCGTGGAAAAAATATTCGAGTGTTGAATTTACACACAAAAAGGTCTTCTGGAATTTAATAATGAGTGATAAAAACTTATGTCAGTCGAGTTACGACTGAATGCGACTAGCAGTTTTATGATGATAGAGATGTTCTCGACATTATTACAGGGCTCAGTTGAAATAACTTGACTTGTTTTGTCCTCATTTAGATGACATCATGTTTTATATTTATAACAAAACGAATAAAGACAATTTCATAAATCTATGTGTATATATTTGAGTCAGACGTCTACGGTTCTTGATCAAGAAGAATTGACACCGAGATATCAATCACAAGGCGACAATTCACCGATAACAAACACAATCTGTTTAAAGCCACTTCGTTGCTATGGGTAACAATGTTTGCATCGATTCCGTGTCTTATTAGACGTATTAAAATAAGCATCGAGGTAAAAGTTATGGAAATACCTAGCAGTCCGTCCTCGACTCTTCCTGTATTATTTTATGATTTTTGAAATGGATATTCCTGGGGTAAAAAGTAGCCTATGCTACTCAAGGATAACATAGCTTTCTAGCAGTCAAAGAATATTGATAATCGGTTTAGTAGAACTTTCGGAGCCTATTTGAAACAAAGAAATCCTCCTCCTTTTGATAATATTAGTACATATTATAGTCGTTAACGAAAGTGTTTTACAACTTTATACAAACGAATACCAGTTAAAAAGTCGATGGTAAATTTCTGAACCAGAACACTTTGTTCATTGTTATTCTGTCGCTGTCAATCGTGATTGGATATTTCATTTCGTACTGTCACATTTGACACTCGCGCACTAGTGGTGTAGCGACGAAAAATGCTATGTACAAGTGTCATTGAGCGTTGTCTGTCAATAAGGAAGTCGGTGTTAATTAATACAGGCGCTTGTCGAATCGTGTTCGCTTCAAAATTCACGTGTAACGATGCGAGCGCATTATAATGAAACATATTTTTTGTTTTTCAATCGCTTCCACTGCCGAAATAACAATCGCGTAGACTCGAGCGATAAATTATAAGCTTATAATTTATCAGCGGAATTAATTAGTGTTATTTTTTCGAAGAGCATAATGTTAACTTGTGGTGAGCCTATAAAATTTTACAAAATGGTAGAACAAGAAAAAGCCCCAGAGTAGGGTTGCCATAACCCAAAAATATAAAAAGATATGACAAAAAACTCAAATAAAAGGCCAATTAATGCTTATCGTAACTGCCTCCGTAGCCTGGTAAGAGCGTGTGCTTTAGAAAACCGGAGGTCGTGGGTTTGAATCCTGCGGGGACTCAACAAATTTTCATTGTTGTTTCCTAGTTGGTTAGGGCAATTTATTCTTATGAACAGGCCGATTGTCTGAAAAGTAAGATGATCCATGCGTCGGATGGACATGTAAAAAGTCGGTCCATCCACCAACCCGCATTGGACCAGCGTGGTGGGATACGGTTCGAAAACCTCCTAATGGATAGGGGTATATTAGAGGAGACTATCAGAGGCTGGTGATGATGATTAACGTAATCCCACAAGCATAACTGTGCGCCCTTAAGGAATGTAGCTTAAGACGCCACAAGTTGGATGGTCACCCTGACATAGATATCATTAAATCAATAGAGAACACAGTTACAAATGCTTATTGATTGCAACATTGCTACCACCAGTCAAGAAAAAGAGGCCCCTAAGAAACAGCAAAAAAAAAACAGCTGGCCCATTTCCTTCATTCAGAAGATATTCATAATTGAAAGAAGAAATAACTATAGTAAGGAATAGGACGCCTCTGACCTGAGAACGAAAGAAATTCAGCTGGACAATTTTATTATCAAATGATTTTCATCATTGAAAGAATGAAAAACAGCAGCACTGAATGAAACAGCACTTTGAATATTGTACTAATATTGAGATTGGTATAGTATAGGCACAGCTATACTTATCAATCTCAATATTAGTACAATATTCAAATAGATGTTACACATCCATCGGACATTTGGTGTTAATTATTTAAACATTTCAATTTGCGAAACGTAATTGCGTTCGGGGCACACTTATTTGTTTACGGCTCGCCCGTAATCTGCGGGACCGTAACGGCCCTGGTTTGAACGTAAATAAATCTAGTTGAATTACGAATAATTGCGTGATTACTTGTATACGGACTAAAAAGAAAGTTTATAGAATTGCAGGACCCATAAATTAACAACAACTTTGATTGTACATTAATTTAGGTAATTTAAAGAATTGTTCAAATCTGATTTTATTAGTCTCCAATAAATTTAAAGTACAGAATCGCCTACCATTTATGGCATTTTACTTACTTAGTAAAAACAAAATATGTTTACATTTTGATCCGTGATCTAATAAAACGTAAAGTATAAGAATAAATTCCTTAAAATCAAATAAAATTTCTTACTTCAAGCAAAAGTGCAACATTATTATTACGCGTTTCTCATGCATCATTTCCCGGCAGTTAAACTTTACATATTTTCAGCCTACGCGTATACTACCCACGGCAAAATTTCACATCTACCAAAAACTTCTTAGTGTATACAAATATAAACAAAAATAATTTGTTTTAAATCTTTGACTTTTAAAGTGTTGAACTTGCTATTGATTATCAAAAATGATACCACCGTTTAGACACAGGAAGCCTAAATTGTAACCCGGCGATCGTAACTAATCGTTATATATCCCCCTCCACTTTCCTTCCATCATTCCCGACTTATTATAACCTCCCAAACGGTACATAATACAAATCGCGACGCGTCCAAGCATTCTCAACCAGTCGGTGCCGGTGGCCAGCGATTTCGTCCTGACGAATCGGCCACACGGCAGGCAGGATGCCGATAATTGGTGCCACGGGCCCACAAAGGCCCGACTAATCTGCCGGCTGCATGTATCCGCGGAAATGGAGCGGGATTTTTTTTTTCGGCTTCATTTACGAAACGGGGTTCAATGACCCTATCCACACGGCAGACGTATCAAAGACAAAGTTTAAAGTGTTTGTTTAGTCAGAGCTCTTATCGACAGCAAAATGCACTAACGATTCCAAAACGTACACCTATACGAAGAAATATAAAATAATAATACATTTTTCTATTCTTTTAGGCCGTACTGACAAAGAATTTTTCGTTAAAATACTTTGTACGTATCTAAAAGCGACACTCGTTACCTGATATTTATTTTAACACTACTTCGGATAACGCATAGAGCACATGCCTATTATGTTACGTTGCATGTTTCCAGGAAACGCGCTGATAGGATCAGACAAATGGCGGGAAAAAGTCGAAGACGTTAAACGGCTTACGCTTCCACTGCAAGTTCACTTTAAAGCTAACCGCTATTAATATTAAAACAGATAAAATTAATTTGCAGCTATACAGACGATGACGAATATGTTTTATTTTTTAATAGAAAGACAGATCTTTCGATTAAGAAATAAAACAAAACCAAAAAAGTCTCCATTGAATTTAGGTTTAGCATGTCCTGTAAGTCAAAATTTTTCTGTAATGTCGATATTTTGATCAATTTCAAACAAAATGTCACACAAGCCTTTCCAAGACAGCTGATCCGCGTAAAAAATATATTTAATACTGTTTATATTGCAAGTTCACGCTATGATTACTTAGGAAGACCACTTCCAGAGTTAATCTTTCACGTTACATGAGATAAGATTGTTGTAAAACTTACTCTTTTATCACATTTTTCACCGTTGATAAAAATCTATATTTAGCATAAAGTTCCACATTAAACATGCCTTAGAGATAGAGTAATTGCAAAGCTCATCGCTGTATAAATATTATCATTACTTGAAAGTATTTTTCATTTGTAAAATAGCTCTTTACGAGAAGACAGTATTTTTAATAATTAGTTTACTTATAAAATAATAACACATTAAAAATTTGTATGTATATATAAATTACTTTAAATTAAATTAGAACAATAATATTCGTTATATAAAGCTGTAATATGCTTGATATTCATTAAAACAACAAAACCATTCGCTTCAGCAAAAGGTGCCCAATAAGCGATAGTTGAAGTTTACCTTATTTCATCTAAAGGTATCAGTTACGTAGGTATAAGTCTTATAACCACAACCATCCTGTATTGGACCAGCGTATTGGGATACAGTCAAAATCCCCTAATGGAGAAGGCGTGCATCAGGGTACGCCTATGTCCAGCAGTGGACAACTTACACGTACAGATTAGTGGCATAATATATAAATGAATAGTATGATATACTCAGACAATATTTTATTTAACTTAAACCATCGCATCCTAAACAGTTGAACGTAACGTGACGTACGTTCAACCCATAGGCATAACAACATAGCTATTGCGACCATAAATCCGTTTTAGAGTGTTAGCAAAGTTTGTTTTGATACGCGGATCGCACAGGATTATCGGCCGGTTTAATAGCCCGTCGACGGCCAACGATTTACGGACGCGACTAGTTGTGAGAGGCGCGGGGTTATGACAATATTTATGGGGATACCCATTGAACATTGAATGAGTATTTAATTAGAATAATTATGTATAATTAATTCTATGTGGTATATAATGGAACTTGGATTTTAGATAGAATATTGTAACAACTAACTGCGTGAAAATGTAAGCACCTTCATTTGATATGTTTATAATATAAACAAATTTCGATATATGACAAATATGAGTAACGAAACGTAATTGTTTTGTGCATTACGTTTTCGTAACGGTATTGTTTGACATAATTGAATAAATTGCGCATCTTATTGGCCTGAACCTATAACATAAAATTACCCAACTTTGCTGCGAAAAAAGTCATGAGTACCTACTATATTTTTTGTTTTGACGTCAATTGTTTGTCCTTTATGAAACAAGTAGCTTTAGTTTTTCAGTGTTGTGTCATAGTTTTTTAGAAACACGATATATGTTAATATTAAGAGTAAGATTAGTAAAATTTTCTTTTTTAGGGGATAGAATTGCTTTGATACATATTGTATTTTTAAGTATCATAAAATGTTAAGAACTTTATAATGTTTTTTTTATTCGCTCTAAGTTATAGCGTTTAGTACTTACATGTATAATGTATATGCAATGTATTTACGATACGTTCGTTACATTAACAATCAAAGCCATTTCAACGGATACGTTTTGTTATTCAAACCTAAATTCCATTATCAAACGGAAGGGCCTTTAAACATAGATAGTACGTTGAATGGATTACATCCTAGATCGATTCATATCTAGAATGACCTGAAACACGATCGTGTCACGCCTGACTCGAGCACATCGAATTAAGTTCACTCGTGAACGGAATCGAAACAGTATAGTTCCTAATATGTACACCATACATAAAGTACGTACAGAGTACAATTTACGATTACAAAATAAGGTCACAGCAGTGATAGTGAATTCAACTGATTTCAACTAATAAATTGTGTGACCTCCCTAAGCGAATTTATGAATAAATTTTGAAGACAAATTGGTGTGTAATAAAACTAACTACATTTAATACAACACGGACAATAAATACTCATGTACTCAGCTTTGAAGCAGTTTGGACTCAAAACACACAAACAAATAAGGAACTAAAGCTGGATGTAACTAGTAATAATTAACGATTCACCTCAGATTTTTAAAATTTAAAATTATAAAGCCAGCCAACTAGTCAATTGGATATTGAACCGTGGAGGACAAAGAAAACATTTTTTAAAAAAACGTCTCCAGACATGAGGTAGCCTTAGCCTCAACTTAAAATATGTTCAGATAGACAATTTTTAAATTTCTCCGTTTATTTAAATGTAACTCACGTCGCATATAAACTACTAATCATCGTAGCATGGTACTGAAAAAGAGTCGATTTATATTCTATTGCACTTCATGATGCTGAAAACGCGCAAAATAATCAGACGGGATTATTCCGAAACATTAATTACTTGAATACTTTATAGGTTATTCCGCACGTTGTTCCATATTAATATACTCTAATGCATTTCAATTAAGCTTCGCTGCAAACGGATACGTTTTACGGCGCGTACACAAAATTGACCTGTACCGTGTTTACACAGAGGGAACAATGGTCCGAGTTTCGATGTACAATATGACTGCCTGAAAACACACTTAAAAGCCAACTCTATTGTTCATCAATAAAGTACAAAATCGCGTATTAACCAATCGGGTATTGTAGCCGCACCAATGGTTTGTTTCGATATACAATATGACTACTAGAAAACACAATCAAAAACCTACTCTATGTCGTTGTTATAAAGTGTAAAATCGCGAGCGCAACATAAGGTTATTGTAGCCGCGCTTAGGCAGTAAATTCGGATAGTGGACAGAGGAGCTAGAACGGCGTATAAATTAGGCAATGTTGCACGATAGTGCCTAGAATATTTGTCTATGCAATGGCTGGGAGTCGCGTTAATCTTGTTCGACGATCGTCAGGGCTTATTAGAACATACGTAACGTTTATCCTTTGGCTTTTGACGCTAATTAATTAATACGAGAAACATTAATTAATTAATAGCACGAGTTGCATGACTAAGGTCACTGACGCAAAACGTAGACAGGAAACACGTTTCGTGCTAGTTTTAAAAGGGGCTTAAGATTTATTCTTTGCTGACTTCACACTTATATGTTCATCAGTACATAGTATAAAACAAAGTCATTTCTCTGTACATACATAGGGAATGTTTGCTTGAACCTTGAAAAATACGGACTACGGAATTTACCGCGTTTAATTTGGTTTTACAGACACATTATAGGACCCATGGTATGTCTGTCCGTGATCATGGATCCTGCCTATTGTGCAAAGCATACTGTTACCTCATTTGTATTTATACTCTTTTCTATTTTTTATTGCTTTAAGATAGATAAATTAAACATTCGTATTCTTATCATTTTAGTGGGTATATCCCACCTCATGCAATTTATATCCAAACAATATAATAAAGATGATTTATAAAACAGAACCATTTCATGACTCCCGGACATCGTACTCAACGCAAGAATTCACCAAAGCAAAGACAACAAAGATCCGATCGCGCCGGCATGTTGATGAGGGACCGAGAGAGACGCTAACTATCGGCAATTAAAGCTGCAATCCCGGACCAAATTACCCAACCCGGTAATTCGCTCGTCTCACAACTGAATCCGTCTTTACAACAGGTTGGGGCACTTGAACGGCACGTGCGAGTAACTTAACCGAGCTGACAATGGAACAAGTTATGGGATGATTCATAAAGCATATATGGGAAATCATATTAGTGGAACGAACAATAATAACGATGGACTGGTTGCAAAGTCCAATATTGAATGAAGTGACGAGACAAGCGGGGAAATGAGCTAAAGCTAATTGATTGATTGATGATAGATATACATGCAATTGTGTTACCACAACTACCAACAACTTTGTAAATTAAACCATTGTTAACTGAACCAACAATATTAAAAAAATGTGTCGTGTTTTAGCGACACCGTAAGTGAAACCTCTTTATGACGATATTTTTCAATAAAAATAATTTATCAATTTTCAAAAATATTTATACACACATTCATATATATAGTATATATATATATATATATATATATATATATATATATATATATATATATATATATATATATATGATGTATATATATATGTATTATATATGACAAAGGTGAAGCTTAAATAACATGATCACGCCCATGTGTTGGTGCTCTTATGGAAATCAGCCACCTGGATTTCAAAATGTAAGTTTCAATGCAATAGAATGTCTTAACAGATGCTTAATGCCTCCACTAGGTAGCGCTGTCGGAAAAGCTTTTAAAAATTTGTATAAATAAGTTAATAACGCGCTCCAAAATGCCTAAATTAAAATTATTTTGTTACTGAAATGTTAACTTAGCTAAATATAAACAATTCACAACCCTAGAATAAAAAGAGGTCGCGTGACGGAAAAAAGATGGCGCGTAACGAAAAATGTAACACTAAATTTTTTTCCAACCCCTATAAAGAAGTTTCACTTCAATAAAAACTGATAAATCATGCAATCTGTAGTATAGTCACGACGTCGGACGAATAGCGATTTTTAATCTGATCTTACGCTTACACACTAATTATGCATAGAAACGGTATCTCTTAGATATAAATGCGGTACAGTTCACGTATAAATTCTTTAAGATAATGAGCAACGAGGTTGCAAACCACTAGACGTCGCTAGACAGTGAATCATTAAAAAAACCTATTTAGTTCAGCGCGGAGTCCATAGTGAAGATACTTCAGCAAAAATTCTTTCTTATTATTACTTCTTGCGAACTGTTACAAGGTTTAATTGACAAGAGACGATAGTTGATTCAATCTAAAACAAAACTAGGTAAAACAATCAAAAAGTTCTCAGTCCGAATGTTTTGCGATTGTATCGTTTCAAGCCGTATTCTCCTAACATGACCGTACCTTCAAGAGATGCAAGGAGCATAGCGCAACCGACCGTTTCGCAACAACATTACCCCGGCATGATTTACAAGATACGCCAGCAACGGAATCAGAAATGAGATGTTTCAGACGCGACACACTTGACATTGAACGGAGTTTGAATTGTAAGAGTTGCTGCCCTTTGTTGTTTTTGCGCGGAGTTTATATAAAACCGTCTGTGACAGCTTAATCTATTTTTTTTTATTTGGTTTGCATTATTTCACGAATCAACTCTTACTAAAACGATAAAAAGTATGCATGTATAATAAAAAATATGGTTAAAAGGACAAAAAGACTCGAAACAAAAAAATCTTTCAATGCAAGGTGCATTGACTTGAACTACATTTTTGAATAAAATAAAATGTTTAATTTCTTTATATGTAAGTGTATATTCATTGACAATATACTCTTTTGAAACCTATTATCTTTAAGACTAACAATTAAGTAAATGCAGTTATTAAGATAAGATCAATCTAAGTTTTGGCAGCAGTCGCTTTTAGCACTTACCCTGAATGTTTTTCATGCAACACCAAAGTCTCCAGAAACTGGTTAAAACATCACCAATTAATAAATCGCGCACTGTGGTGTCATATATAATCTATATTAATATTATAAAATTTATGTGTATATATTTGTAATGAATAAACTGAAAAAATGCTGTGTCGTTTTAAAAAATCTTTCACCATTACAAAGTTTCACCTGGGTCGACTAGTAACCCACCATCTATCACATGCTCCAAATGCTCCATCAATGAACAGCTTCGATCTCTACAACCCTTAAGGTTGGATAAACTGCACTTAAGTCTTACTACAAATGGAAAAGATAGTCTTCACAATCAAAACAAAACTATCATGCTCATCCGATAGATTGAGATACTTTTTAGGCAATAAGGTGATATTAGCAATATTGGCCTAAAAAACCACCGTAATTGATTCCGCAACCTAGTGGTATATGCTTGTGCTTTAGAAACTGGAGGTCGTGAGTTCGAATCCTGCGTGAACTCAAGTACTATTCGTTGTTTCTTAGTAAAAGTGTTTCCTAGTCGGTTAGGGCAATACGGCTACCAGCCGATTGCCTGTAAGAAGATCCATGTGTCAAATGGGCATATCGGCTATCCGTCCCATCGCACTTTGAAAGTAAATGGAAGAGGTAGTGCACGTGTGTTTGCGCATAATTGCGTTGGCTAATCTCTAATATAGATCGGCCGCAGTAGTAAAATCGGCTCGGAGAAAACAAATTTTACTATATTACATGAAATCGTGTGGTTTCCCACATGATTTGATTTCATGATGCAAAATTTATATCAAACTATATATATTAAGCGTCTAATACTTTACTCAAAATATAATCCCAATCAATAATCAACAAAAAACAAAGTGTTTTTTGTAGATTAGCCGCCTTAAGTGCATAAATATAAAAAGCCACAATAAATCTATTGCCTATCCTAAGGCACCTCGTCTCTTCTCGACTCTTCTACTTTACATCTCGTCTGTCGAGTAAAATTAAAGTATAAAATAATCTCAACAAATTCACAATTTCCAATTTATAACGTATATGGCCCACTTAACAGCAAGAAATAACTATGTACAAATTATTATAACGGTATGTATATTTATTCGTGCCAATAATTTTGTATATATAATTGAACAGCATATAAGTTAGTATTCTAGCAGTAATAAACATCGCGGTGGTAATTCTCTAATCTGCTACTACTTACTTTTGGGCATTAAACTTTATCTTCCATATCAGCATCCGTTTTAACATAAACACGCAAAACATGTTATTATTGTTAATCCTCTTACCGCCTTAATAAGAAGACCGACCTTCTATTGTTTACAAGATATAGTACATATATGTAGTATACACATATAAAATAAAACTATGTTACTTAATTAATATTATATATATTTTTATAGATAATCCCGAAGCCTTAGACTTGTTCCACGAGCTTAAAAGTGTTATCAACGAAGATAAACTCCTATAAAAGCTTTGAAATTTTCAACTTACTTTATATTTATCCGTCGTAGAATTTAACAGAACGGCTTTAAAGTTTATATAAATATTAACAGATGTAGTGCTGTAAATGAGAGATTTAAATAATAGTAGATAATTAACTTAATGCACGTCTAACTAATCGTACAACTACATAATATACTATACATATTGTAACAATAAACCAAAGCCCAAGAAGGCCTAGAAATTAACTCTATCGGGGATAAAATTTAATTCTTTCGTCTCCCAACGTCTTCCTGTGATATTTTCCCAAAATGGGCGCCATATGATTTTCACAAAGTATTTTTTTCACATAAATTGAGAATTTTATTGGACTCCGCTATAGTGTATTAAGCCCCACCCTATCCTGACCCATCCTAGCCCAGCAATCAGATAGTTATACTTGTTGCTTCCATCGGCTAAGTAAAATAACCGTAAAGTGCGTACACAATTGCGTGTCGAAGCTGTTGGGTAACGATAATTCAGGATCAGAGTATCCATTTTTGCCACAAAAAATAAAACAGAAATTTCTTTATTTCTGTTTTATTTAAATAAAACAAAACCTAAATCAGAAAAAATAAACTAAAAATTTTATTGCAGTAAGAGAATAATATTGCGTGAAAATAATAAGTAAGAACGCCAGACGTACGTCATCACTTCGTTGCCGTGGTTACAATGTTTGCATATATACCAAACACTTGTTTCTTTTACAGAGCCAGTGTGTACGCATCTCTAGACTCGTGTGACGACTCTCGGCTCATTATCCGCCGCGGCGAATCAACTTTCCCGGGTCACAATAGAAACGAGGTGGCCGCGGGAGGGGCGGGCACAATGGGGGAAGCGGGGGGGAGGGGCTGGTACACTAAGTACAGCAAGGGATCCGAGAGGGAAATTCCAATCAAAATGCAAATTACCCGTCCCACCATTTCACAATCGCGACTAGGTCCCGGCGTGAGAGTACGTACGTACATACGCACGCGTCTCGCGCTCACTGTTTGTTGGGATGATCGCTTGCGGACTTGAAAACGAAAAAAATAAACACAAAACAAAAAAAAATCGCACGGAAACAAAACCAACGGACGCATCCAGAGTTTCATTACGATACTTCCCGTCGCGAGAGTGCTCGTTGTGTGTTTTAATATCGAAAAAAACGCGCGTGTGCATCGTATTTACAGTGTAACGTTTATCGAGCGTTCCAGTGGCTCATTTTGACCGTAAGATGTTAATGCAACAATTATTATGGGGTTCTGGATTAAAGGATGCTGTTTAACTGTAAAAACTGTGTGCAAAACTCAATTCTCCCTAAAACGGTTAGTTAAACTTCTCGTCGTGATTGAACTTGACTACTGACAACCAATAAGAACGTGTTCGCTTTTGACGCCCCAATCGGCTGTCTTTATACTATGTGCACGAAAATTTTATGAAGTATAGTCTATTGAAATCACCTTATTTATATTTCATTATATACCTCATACAAATATGGTATATAGCACGGAGCGTATTTCTAATGTTCCAACGAACGCACTTCACACTCCGTCACTTAAGTACTAAAAACAAATTGTATTCATAAAAACTATACAACTGTAAATGTTTGTTTACGCTATTATAATTTAAAACAACCATCCAGTTTCTCTTTTGAATACCGTCGCTATGCAGTAGAGACATTAAAAAAAAGGGAAAAAAAAGCAGGTCCAAAAAGGGAATATTCCGCCGGTAATTAAATCAAGCACCCCCGCCTACCTGCAACAACCGTAAGGACCCTACGCTGTGGTAATTTTTTTTAATATTACGCCGGCTTGTTTCGCAATCGTAATAGCGGATGCTGACGAATGTTGCGTAACCTACTCGAATAAGACTAGTGCACTCGGAAGAGTCTAGTCTAGTCGCCTTTAATAGGATCTCTAGTAGAGTAGGCAGAAGACTTAGTGCTTGAAAGCAGTCGTCGTGCTTTGTGTGACGTCACTGATTATCTAATTTTTTTCGTAGACAAAGAAACAAAATGTTCTTAATATTGGAACAAATACAACATTGCAAGACCAATATTTTTAAAATTAAATGAAAAATAATTTTTGACAGAAATTTAAGTATCCTTTTAAGGTATGTAATTCAATTATCACACGCAACCCCCAAACATTGAATAACATGACGATCAAAAACGAAGCAAAGTGAACTAATGATACAACAAGGCACCGAAGAACTATTTAAACAAGAGATGGTTAAGTTTTAAGTATAATATTTCCATGACATAACATTATTTCAGTGTTATTCGATATACTGTTTAATATTTTTATGCATGTTTAACCATAAGTTATAAAGAAATTTAACAAAATTTTTACTTTGTATTGACACCACAATGCAATAATCACTTACTAATTTCATGGAAAGATTGAGTCTCAAAACTTATTGGTGCAAAGATAAATCTTCAACCATTATCCTTTCCGAGTACTGACCAATAAAAATCCGTGCACGGCACAATGGCCGTGTAAATTACACGACAGGCAAATTAACGACTCGACAAGACATCCAAAACCGTTTCGTGTTCACATTACACCGCCGGCCAAAAAACCTAATATGTACCATATTTAAAAACCGAAACGCGCGTCCAACGTCCGGAACGGGAAACGCATAAACGTCCAAATTAAAAAACAAACGAAGAAAAAAAAACCACAATAATCGTAAAACCAAATCGAGGATATAATTTGACAAAGACAATTTTACCGGTGAGTGGCGCTACATTCATTAACATATCTATGGTGTGTACGTATTTCTATCTCCATCAATGACGTAAGTTAAAAAGAGATGACGCTATAGATACAGTATGATCGTTTAGAGCGATCGATGCAAATTAAGAACGCATCCGAGCATGTCTCGAGGTCCATTTTATGCGGCTATTAAGAAAGTTATGCGATTGCAAGAGACATCGATTTAATGCGGCAAACATTCGTTTAATATGCCTACAACTATAGTTCAATCAGCTTAATGTATTTTACAATGGACATAAAAATAAGATTACCAGCCAGAAAGTACTAGCGACGAATAAAAATATTGCGTCTTAATAAAATGGATCGATAGGGTGGAGTCGATTTTAAATACTTCATTTTAATTTTCCCAATTGTAAAGTAAAAAAGCTTAGAGCTATTAAAGTGTGTAAATAATATAGGTATAGCTTTTTATTGAAGCTTTTTTAAAACCCAATAGAAGTAGGGTTGAAGAAGTAAAGATGAAGTTTCGGAAATACTTAAAGTACCTTAATGTGAAAAAGGCTAAGCTGTGGAGGATAATAAATATATCCGGTGAATCCCATTCACGCGCCTTAAGTCGCCTTTTATTATCAAATATCTAACTTAGCATGAGTTTAATTTTTCGTTTAATATTAATAAGTAAATCAAAATCAATTTGCAATTGTCGCCTGTAATTTAATCTAAACTATTCCACAATGCATATACCGAGTTATGAACACTGTGCACCTATGAATTCCTAGTACTATACGGTCCAATATCCAAGGCCTGGCTAAATCCTGAGAGCGTTAGAGTTATGCTGATAACCTTTATCATGCCAATAACTGTTGCACGTAAACTGCGCCTCGTACGTGGCACACCATGAGGAGGGGGACCTCAATAATGGTTATTGAACTATATTGAGCCGTAACGTATGCTCGCCTAGTAACAGAGTAATTTCAATGGATACTTCATAGCCGATTCTCCTAGAATTCCCTTATAAATTGTACCAGAAATTATCGCACGTTTTAGTACTAAGGAGTACTAAGATAAAATGATTAGTCATCGAATAAAACAGTTTTGCCCATACTAGGGCGTTACAATAACTAGACCAGAAATGAACTAATTTTTACCGTATAAATAAGAATGAAATGTCAACTTTAGTCTACGCTTTATAATAGATATACACAAAAATATTAAAAATTGACAACAGACTTTAGCAACAAAACAACCAAAATCGACCGCTTAACGCGGCAAGTTTATGACAGTAACAAAGGCATATAAATGCGATTAAATAAAAAACAAAGTTACTGAACAAGGTCAAACATTCGATCAAATAAAACATTATTATCTTTATAAAAGTCAAATAAATTAATTGTAAATCCACGACACAAAGCAGTTTTATAGTTCGAAATAATAAAGGCAACTCGTTAACAATATAATCCAGGTAATAAATTTCCATCAGAAATAGTTGAGCATATCCGAGCACAATATCATTTCCCTTTTAATAAATCCCACAAGCTAAAACACAAGGTAGAAAGATGCTTTGTTGTCATTTGTTGTTCCTCCACTCTTGGATTGGTGCCAAAGTGTTTTCGATGTGCTACAGCAAAGTTTGGATGTTTCAAATTATTTTCGCTTTCACCTGAATGCGCTAACCGACTATTTGAACGTAACAAAATACAATATGGATTATTGGATTTAATAAGGCACATAAAGTATCATGCACCAAAATAAAATAAGTGGTATATTGTAGTGGAATTCGAACAATTATGTCGAAAGTAACATATACATGCTTCTGTAATATCTTTTACATTTCGAATCCTAGACATGGTTGTATAGAGAAAACGTAGACAATGATAGTTAAACAAGCTATATAATCGAGAATGGAACGCGAAAATCAAAGTTAGCATACTACAGATATTTAAGTGAAACTAAGTTTTAAAATCTACGCTTTTCAAATAAAACGCGGGGAAAATCAGAATTTTGAATGTCCCCTAAAATATGCCTCAATAATTTTTAAATGATTAATTAGTTATTAGTAGTATTATTGCCATGATTAAAAACACAAAATAACATAAGAACAAGGTCGTCTTTAAATTGCGTGTCCTAGGAAGGATATAAAAAATCGTATTCATTATGTTTGCATTAGGAAAAAGCAGCGTGGGAGTCTTCATAAAGTTAAAGTCCACGTTTTCATAAATTGTGAAAGGGCTGCATGAAAATAAATAAAGTTATAAACACGGTCATGTCATTTTCCATCTAAGAATATCAGCGTTGAAGGTACCAGGGTTTCATAAAATTAAATAGGGCTGAAGAAAATTATAACGTTAATGTCACTTTATTATCATGTTATTATAAAGATAAGTAAAATTTTATCAAAAAAATATTTTACGCAATAAAGCAGGTAACAACGTGCTCTCTGTTCGAAATTGCCTTGATTTCTGCCACCGAATGTGAAATCTCTGATATCTTTTAAGATACTCATCTATGTAAAATGTCGTCCATTTCACTTCGATGAGTATCTTAAAAGATATTTATGTGAATTAAATCTTTATTCTCTTAAATGAGCTTTCAATATACCTGAGTGCAATTTGTAAAGGTGTTTACATTAAAATGCTTATTGTAGGTTATTCTTAAAACATAGATCTCTACTCTCGCGGACTTTATTGTAGGCCAATTTAAGTATTCCAATTATGCAGATCATAGTTTAAGGTTTAGGTTGCAATTGTTAATTGCACGAGGTTGTGACTTTTGATGCCGTAATTTATTAACTTATTTAATATCTATTAAACTACTTAACAAAAAATTATTTAAAAAAAATGATACTAAATGATAGCTAATTCCTTTAATTTAGAAAAAAGATTGAACAAAATTGGAGCGATTTTATATATATAGCACCTCCTTTTTGGAAAGTCGGTCAAAAGCAGTAATGGTCATCATCATAATCAGTCCCTATCAGTCCACTGCTAGACATGGCCTTTTTCGGACCACGTGACCGGCTCACTGCCACTTCAAGGAGATTATCCTTTGCGCTATGTCGGCAACTTTCATTCTTTGCCGGATGGATTCATTGCGAATTTTATCCGACAGAGAAGTCATAGAAGGAGATAATATTATATTATCATCAGCATCAGCCTGTGTTAGTCTACTGCTGGACCGACTTTTTACATGCCCGTCCGACGCTTGGATCATCTTGCCTTTGAGACAATTGGGTGATCGGCCCAAATTGCCCTAACCACCTACGTAGCCTAGTGGTTACGGAATGTGCTTTAGAAACCGGAGGTCATGGTTTCGAATCCTGCGGGGCCAACCAATTTTCGTTATTGTTTCCTAGTTGGTTTGGGCAATAATATTATACAAAAGTATGTTATTATTAGAAAAAAGCTGCGTGGGAGTTACTAGGTTTTCATAGAAACTCATAAAAACAACTTCTAATAGTATAGTATATAAAGTAGAACGAAAAGTATATTAAATTAAAAGCGCATCTTTATTGTGTTTTTTCAGCGTCGGGCTGAGTGCCATTTGTCGCATTCAGGATGTTATAAATCATGTCTGTAATACTAACTGACAGCGAGGGTGGACAATTGTTGGCACATTTTAATAGACCTGTAATTTTCTTTATGGCAGTTAACGATTGGTAAATATTTTCAAATATAATTTTCCTGCAATGTTATTTTATATTGAATTGTATATAAACAACATAATTCGTATATAAACAAAAACTTATGTCAAAACCTAAAGACGATAAAACTCGACTCAACTTACTAGTTTTCGATAACAATTGTTGACAACCAATATGAGGTGACATTAGACTTTGTTCTGTAAATTCGGGTATTTTTGGCCGTGGCATATTAACAACGCTATGGCGTCAACTAATAATGATATTGTTGTACGTGAAACATGAATTTATTGACATCTCGGTTAACATCTATTACACAAAACGTTTTACGTCTCACATATGACATTACATATGTAGATTTCAGACTCAAAAAGCGTTATATTACGTTGCTAATTACACACATAATACGTATATTTTTACAAAATGTAATTAAATACAACTTAAAAAAATGCGAACATTTTTTTTAAATAACCTTTTATATACAAAAAAGTGGCATCTAGAGTATGCATTATTTTTTTAGCAAGGTTGTTATGTTTCCAGACTCATGTCTTTGGCAAGTTTCATCTAGCCCGAGATCGCTGGAAGCTACCGTGTTGAAAAATATGACAATACATTGCTGCAAATTATATTATTAACTAGTAAGCCCCTAACCCCCCTAGTGGGTGGAATTCGTAAAATCCGCTCTTAGCTGGTCTCTACTCGGTGAAAGGAATATTCCTAATAAATTTAAATCGTAGCGACTTAAATTTAGTAGGCCTTATGGTTCCAGAGATATCGTGATGAGTCAATATATAGGTGGGAATCTCTTTATATATAGATAAAAAGAGTATATTAAGTTGAAGTAATGTACTATGATTAGTCAAACCTCAATGTATATTCCATTATAACTTATAGTATAGTACCTATAATTTCTATTGCAACTTCTAATCCCAAACTTTCAAATATTCCAACTACATACATACATACATCATACATCATCAGCCTGTGATAGTCCACTGCTGGACATAGGCCTCCCCTAATTCACCCTTATCCAATAGGGGATTTAAAACCGCATCCCACCGCGCTGGTCCAATGCGGGTCGGTGGGTGGACCAACTTTTTACATGCCCATCCGACGCATGGATCATCTTACTTTTCAGACAATTGGGTGATCGGCCCAAATTGCCCTAACCATCTAGGAAACAACAATGAAATTTTGTTGAGTCCCCGCAGGCTCGAACCCACGACCTCCGGTGTCTAAAGCACATGCCCATACCACTAGGCTACGGAGGCAGTTATAATATTCCACCTAAACAGTTTTATGCGATTAACTCAAACGATTACATCAATGTTGTCCCTAAGCGTTCTGTGATATCTTTTTCTATTAACAATCGACGATTCACAGTTTCATGGTACATTTAACCGTCGACCGTCATTGCATCAATGCCGTCGCGACCCGTGGCGAATCGAACGTGCAACTCTAAAGGTGCGTATGCACTGCTACATACGATATAAAAAAAGCCAAAAAATGTATAGGATTAATTTAAAAGAAATCAACTCTAATTGCAACATCAAGAATCCTTCATAGAGGTTCAATATCGCTTGATGATTGACTTTTGTCCTTTAACTATAAGTGTCTCATATTCGATGCTCGTTCGTGTAGTGGAGACATGATTGTGAATTACGTAATGTAAGACTCGTTGATCTACTTGTGCAGTCTTTTTTTTTTAATAACAAGTAAGGCGTTTAGACATCATCATTCAAACAAAGTTATACGTATGTCTATAAATAATAAAGCGTTCAACTGAGAAAGGTGTCGATTAAGACATTACCTTTCGTACTAGTCAAATCGAATAGCATTATCGAATCGTAACAGGGTATAAACTATTTACTGCAAAAATTGAAACATACTATTTGTATCAACAAATAGTATGTTATAGAATATCACCACCACCAAGCGCTATACATTTTAGGTTAAAGGCTCGCTATTGTATACGCACCACGAAACCGGTGCAAGGAGGCCGCTGAACACGGTATTTTAATAATTACCCGCACTCGACTCCCGACTCGTTGAATAATTACACTAGCATTTTGATTGCGTGCATTACAATGCGGACGTCATCTAGACTCCGTCTCGGACCTTAAGACTAGAATTTTTTTGTACCTATATAGGGTATAATTAAATATACCATTGAAGTTGCCTACATTGTAAGCTTCATTTCAATTTATAAATGATATCTTATGCTTACGCGATTGCCGTAAAATGCGAAATAAATTTACTTTATTGGATTTATCGTCTATGTATAGTCTGGCATAACTTCAATCAATTTAGAGTTTCATAACCTTAAGTTTTTCGAAATCTTTCAGAATCGGGAATATCGATACGTAGCAGAAAACGAATAAATCAAGGAAATTTGAATCAAAAACATCGGTTTTTGACTTATTGCAAAAGGCTGCATGCTGCAAACACGCAGAATGATAAAATCTTCACCGCAATCACGCTTCAAAACCATTTCGCTGGTACGATTCATTACGATTATAGATTAAGGCATAAGCGCCTCCAGTGAACGCAGTAATCTTCCACGGGTGCGTTCCGTTCCGTGGGGTAACTGTCGACAGCGATATTTCAAGATAAGCGCGCGCGGCCTCGGGTTGCTTTCCCACGCCACCGTAATGCCCTGTAGTACTACAGTCGAACGTTCATTGCACTTACATCACGTATCACCATAGAAATTATATGGTTTCATAAATAATCATATTTCACTTACCGTTTAGGAAAAATGATCAGTTTAAATTTCTTGCGACCTAAATTTTATTATGATTGAGTTTAAAAAACTTAAGATGCCCGGCGGAGTTTTGTACATGTACTAAACAAGATCAGAAACTAACGTTAACAAAGCAATTAGAAACGTTAGTGAGAAAGTGTATTATTTTTTATGGGCCACATACATAAATACCAAAAAATAAGACTATAATCTATTAACCACCAACAGTCCATCATCGGCTCTGTTCAAATTATTTTTCGATTTTTGAGGATGGATTTTCTTGGGTAAAATGAAGCCTACGTTAATAAAGCTTTGTCGTTATAAAAATATTTCAAATCAATTGAGGGTGTCGGAGCCTATTCAAGACAAACAAACAAAGAGACCTTTTTATAATATAAGTTAGAACACTAAAAATAGAAAATGGTTCATTTATCGTTCCAAAGTACCAGGGCGGTATGGGTCGGGAGGAGTAACGGGACCTACCTCAAGCGTGACCGACGACTCGCCGCGGTCTTCGACCCGGACGGATGTGCACCGCATTGACCCGCGAACTTATAAGCTCCTAGTACCCTATGCGGAAACGGTAGGACAATGCTATTAGGCAATAAAATTGCTATGAGGTATGTTAACTTATACTGAGAATCCATGGAATCTTCAATATTTAAAGAAAAACCACGGAGTTCTTATAATAAAAGCGTTACATTAAAAAATATATTTTATTATAAAAATGTGAGAGTTATTTTAAGCCTTTGCCCGCAAACAAGGTAAAGAGAGAGGTCAAGTTAAAAATGAAAATGTCCAGTAAATTTATTATTGAAAAATCAATCTGAAATATCTATAGATTTTAGGGATTTTTCGCGTTAGTTATTTATATTTATTCCGACGTTTCCGATTCTTTCCAGCATCCATGATCACGGGCAGACTGATGGGAATAAATATAAATATCGCTAAAAATCCGTAAATTAGTGGATTTCATATGTATAATAATCGCGTAAAGAATATAAATAAAAATATCTATAGAAATTCATTAATATTTCTTTAGAATTAATGTCCTCCAACATGCGACATCATAAATTAAACATAAAAATTAAGTCGAAACATAAAATCTCAAATTATTTATAAATAAATCTATGATACCAACGGAAGCACTAACTTACACAAATTTAAATGTTTCGTAAATTTTAATTTAAAAATAAATCCTACGCCTAAATTGGAAATATTCTTCGAGGCCAAAATTAAAATCAGTCGACAAGAATGTCCACGTTCCACGTCGCTTATTTATATGTAACATCCGTTTTGTCAACATGCGAATCTATTTTAATTCTTTTCGAATCATATTTATTTACTAGTAGCAAACTACTTTAAGTCAATATTTTAAAAGCAGATAGTTTTAGTTTCCTTGAGTTAATAATGTCTCTGATAGAATTATTTCGGTGTTTTGCGGCTACGTAAAGTACTTTTACAGTTTTTATGCTTGTTCAAAAGACGTCATTTACGGAATACAGACGAGTTAACATTATATATTGATCACATGTTAAATTAGTTAAACAATTTTATTACAATATTATATAATAGCAATATGTTCGAAAATGAAAATCGATCTATCTAGGTAATATTATCTATGTTTTCCAATGAATAAAAGAAGAAAACTTTGAAAACGTTATATTGGGGATGGAAATTAGTGACATACAAAATACAATCACCACAATATAGAGATCGAACTTCAGCCGTCTCGTTAAATAAATCCATACGAGATTTACATGTAAACTACTACTAACTCACTATAAGTTAGTCTGGATTGCAAAACAAAGCAAGGAATAGCAATTATTTCACAAATTTTCACGTATAAGTAACCGATACGATTGCACGTTCTTATTTAAGAACCATTACTAAAAATTGGCATAAATTATTGGAACACGCAAAAATATCTTAAGTACAGTAAAAGATAACTAAATATGCACATCGGGTACACAGTCGTGACGTATTATCAGAGGCGACACCGATTCCAGCCATCAACGGACGACGAATAGGATAACGGTACGATGGTAACGCCTCGTCCGGTCTTAATGCAGACCGTGTTATCCGAGGTGTGCATGCGATGCATGTGCAAGTAACATGCATGTCACGCATGATTCATGCATTTCACGTATTTAACATGCATTCAATTAAAGTTAAATGCATACGTATACGTTACGTTTTTGGGCAGTTAGTAAGATGAAGAGATGAACGAAATGGTTAGGTTGCTTACAGTAAGATTATTTCTTATAAATGTACAATACATTGAAGTACTTAACAGCCCGTTTAGTTCATTAATGATGAATGATGAATAATTATCTGAGAAAAATAAAAATAGTTGAATTTTAAACATCATCATCATCACCAACATGGGATAGTCCACTGCTGGACCTTCCTGGATAGGCCTTCCCTAATACACCCCTATCCATTAGGGAATTTTGGACCGTATCCCACCACGCTCGTCCAATGCGGGTTGAAGGGTGGACCGACTTTTTACATGCCCATCCGACGCATGGATCATCTTACTTTTCAGACAACCGGGTGATCGACCCAAATTGCCCTAACCAACTAGGAAACAATGAAAAATTGTTGAATCCACGCAGGATTCGAACCCACGACCTCCGGTTTCTAAAGCAAAAGCCCGTACTACTAGGCTCCGGATGCAGTTAAATAGTCTTCGATAAAATGATGAAGACTAAATGGAATTGACATCAGATTTTTAAATATAATAATCACAACAACAAAACAAAAATATTCTGAGTTAAGAAAGTACATCAAGGACAGTTTGTATACTGTAAGATTTTTATTAACAAACGCCTCAAATACTTTTAAAACAAAAATAATATACATCGTAAATGTAATTAAACATTATTGCTACAAATACTTTAGATCTGTATTTAATATTTACCAAATATTCTACTTTTCATTCAGATTATAAAACGATAATAACACTCAAATGGGTTATTTTACACTTAAGCACTCAAATGTCTAACAATTAAAAATCAATCCAGACACATAATTATTTAATTGCAAAAGTGAAAAAACTCCCTTTAATGATTTTTTTATTCACATCTCAACTGTAACGTACATTTAACCATTACACTTAGTTCGCCAGCCTTGCAAGAGAGCCTAACATACCTGAATAAATAATGTATTGGAATTAATAAGTAGTGTGTCGTGTTACAGTAAATACAAACGTAACGGTGAACAGTTACCGGCATTTTAATAATTGTTGCTAGGACAATTATACAATAATTGCAGTATAGATAAATAGACAAATAGATAAAAAAGTTTTAGATAATTATTATTAAATATTTAGATTTAGGAGACAAACACAATTATAGTCAACACACTGTCTTAATTATAGGTAAATAAACTTTGCAGGAAAACATAGTGTTATTCTGCTTAGTTAAATAGAGCAAAACTTACACTGTCATATTTAAATAACGAGAATATGTATCCATACAATTATTGTTCAAAGTAAAAAAAAATATATAATATATTTTTTTCAAAATTTTCCATTACCATTATAAAGAGGACAATTGAGCGCGGAGCTGTTTCAGTTAATTAATTACTCATTGCACTATCAAGCGGCCGCGATGTTATGGTCCATTAATTATAAATATCACATCACTGATCCGCATAAACAAATACTTACCTCATTTTATCGGCAGGACCAAGTAATGGTCATTTGACATTCAGAGTTCAATAAAAAAAAACTATATTGTCAAAAACAAAGAAAAATACAACTACGATTAAAGAGAATTTATAAATAAAACATTTTTGATAATTTTTTGCAGTTACCAGAGCAAGTATATAACACTCGGACTGTCAATGAATGATCGCATTAAATGAGTGACACTTTTATAGCCATTAATATGAAACTTTTGTTTACTGTCAAATGTTGAAATGAAGAATGTCATTGCATAATTTAGAGATGCATATGCACTAAAGCTATTTAAGAGAACACGATAAATACAAACTTTCCCGAAAAAATACGAAGTAAATATTTTGTCAATATTTCTATAAACTTCAAACAGAAATTACGTCAACGTTCAAACGTGAAATTTATCGATTAAATTTATTGCATCAATTAGATTTCCTACACGAACCGTTTTAAATCTACGCGCAAATTTAACTAGAATTGAATCAATCCAGACATTGTTCTAAAACCAACATCTGCGACTTACAACTGACCTAATTTAGTCACAGCGTACTATAATTGTTATCTAGGGACAGACGTGCTGTGGGACGATAAGAAATTAGCACACAGCCGTGTTGAGGGGCTTAATGGACGCATACGTTTCCTTTAAACCTGATGGTGTCGACTGTGAGTATAGTTCTATCGTTATAGTCATTAAAATAAAATAGGACATTAACAAAAAAATAGTTATACAACGTGGAATACTTTTGTTTAATTGTTAATTCTAATAATTATTATTATTGCATAAAAAGACTTCTTATAGATTTTATTGCATTTATTTTACATTTTTAATTTTTGAAGTTACACTTTTATAAAATATAAAATAAAAACCTTTCATATTGCTATTATTAGATGATAATATGCGTTAAAAATATACATAAGATCCTTTACTTTTATAGTTAATAATAAGCTGACATATTCCTGCATATCAATATTATTTCGAGATACTGCTTATATTGAAGTCTAACTTACTAGAGCTTAACGTGAAGTAAATTAATATTAAACTGTAATGGCACATGAACACGAAGCGTTCTGATTGGTGTATCGACGCCTGGGCTAATCACAGCGCAGACACAGACCGAAACAGTTTGATATTTAACAAAGAGACATTGTATAAGTAAATTATATCCTTTATATGGCTCGGGTACATATATCTACATTATTTTGTATTGTAACATTTGTAAAAATCTACAATTTTGAAGAACTTGCCCATTTTTAAATCTTTAATAAACCTTAATGAATTTCTCTTTTCCGTTCAAAACAAAATAAGCTTTGAACGTCAATAGCATACCGAAGACGTCACTGTGTCCAATACCGGCTCGGAGGATATCGGATTCATTAAAAAAAAAAGGTACTCATTAATATCCGCTACGGGCTTGCGATATTCCCTCTCAAGTAAATTGGAAAGTTTTCAATTCCTTAGCATAAAAGGACCAACGTGGCGTAAACTTACTAGTGGGACGGATGATAAAAAATATAAAAGATCAATAGCGAGGGTATACATTTCACACCATAGTCATAAACTTTCATATACACAAATTTGCTTTGGTACAGATACAAACACTATAGTTTTTTTCACTATATTAAACGAAGCAATGCAATCAGAAAATGCAGCACAGAACGCCACATCGGCTCGTTAACTTAAGACTTGGATTTGACGTCTCATTCAGATACACATTAATTAAACTGGTAACGGTGCACTTTAAACCGGAACACAGTACTGTTATTAAACTACTGCTGCTTTTTCAAGACTGTGAAACGTAGATCTACCACGTGATTAAATTGCTAGCTTATAACCGTAGGCGGACCTGCTTTTAACATAAAACGTATCTTTTATATTATGCATATCTTTCATACTTTTGTTTGTAACTTAATTTTTATTGATCGTAATATATCTTTGTAGCGTATTAATATTGAATTATTCATAAACACTCATACGCACAGCGTGGAAATAACAGGATATCAGCTATATCCTTAAACTGTCCGGGTGGTAAAACTAAAAGTCGACAAACAAAAGAAAAAAAAGTAAGCCGTGTCAAAACAAGAAGACGACTATAGCTCGTACACGCATGTATAAAACATTCGGCCCTTCGAAAGAAAGACCAAATTTTAGGGTTGTCACAACGTGACAACGTCACTTCACCTAACGACATAAAAAGTGTGGTTGAAAAGCAACTCGTGACAGCCCTGCGAAGGGGTTTACATTAAAGATCGCAAGTCCACACGCCACCCTGTTAGCTGGCGATCGCGTGACGTCATCGCGGCACTACTTAGAAACGGCTATCAGGGTTAAAATCAACGCTTGCCATCCGTCCACGGCATTTACTTATAATTATCGGTGCATTTGACTTTAATAAGAAAGCTGAAGCTTATATTAAATTCCATTGCAACTTATAGTACTATTTCAATAATTAATATGGGTCATATCAATTATTGAAATAGTTCAACATTAAATCAAAAAATTCTGTATTCGGGGGTGAATCAATTTGAAGGAAATAACGGGAGTGCTATTCAGGTTGCTAATATAAAAGACCTAGACAGAGGTGGTAAGTATTAAGAGTAGATAAATACTAAACTTAAAAGTAAATAAAACTACACTTCACAAATAGCTTAATGAGATTTAAACATGTAACTCCTATTCATGTTTTATGAGTTAATTTAAAACTATTATAATGTTACACGAGAGCAGAAATCCAAATGACACATTTTTCGTTCTAAGGAAATTTACCTAACGGATACAACCCTACATCATTGAATAAAACAAACTAAACTATTCAAAGCTCAATAATGAATAATCTGCAAGCAAAAGACGCTCACGCGACGCTGCCCGTGAAGCGTCTAAGAAACGTACGCCTGGTTTATATGAGAACGATAAGCTTTCCGAGAAATGCACACCCGTGGCCAGCCTTCCTAAGAATCGCGAAGGATTCCTGACATCGAACAATAATTCAATTCCGCTTTCTGCCGCCACTATAATCCACCGATCACATCGGGGTAAGGTTAGGATATAATTGAGGTTCGGTTCGTGTATAAATTAATGAACGCAGCCGACACTTAGGAAACCTGTGATCCGTTCGGATTTGTGAAACGAAAAAAGAAGTGTGAATATTTTATTGGAAATTATACGTGTTCTTATCGTTTCAATTTTGACAAGCGATTTTTGTTAGGAAACTTTTCAGAACCGAATTGTATAACTATGGGTTGCAATATATATTTTGGGTTGAAATTATTACCTGAAGGAGTTGATTCTTTACATTATAGCGGTAGACCAAATATTACTTAAGACAGCTTTTTTTACTTTTAATATCTAAAAACAATTAACAGTATGTTGCATATCCTCTTCTTCCTCAGCGGCCTTCGTTAGACCTTTATGAGGATGATGACGATGCATTTTCCTGTAAACCCGATAGACTGAGAATATTTCCAACTCAAGAAAATATTATAATTGGATATCACTATTTTATCACAATTTATCAAATTAAATTAACATTACCTCATCAACATTTATCTTTTTACGCGTGAAAGGAGCGAATTCTTAAATAAATTGATTCAAAAAATAGTTTACTCCGTAATAATTCATTTTTTACAAAGAAACACCACAAATATATGAAGTCGAATTGCACGATATACAGGTCTACCCTGAGGAGTAATAAAAAAACAAAAGTATGTCGGTCAAACGGCAACTGTGGCATGCAACGTTGCGCGTATATTTATGCAATTTGACGATATGAACGAAGGGCTATCGAGAGAGATAACGGGCAGCAATTAGTGCAACCACATGACGGAGCTATCACGCAAAGACGATAAGTGATTGAGTTGACATGTGCATGACGATTGCACTATGAAGTTATAGATTAAAAGTAATTGTATATCTCTCGTTTCACTCCTGCATATGATATATGATATCATGTACAGCTTACGAAATAGCGTTTATTGGTGACGATGGAAAAAAAACGAAGCACCACACCTCAAAGTTATTTTATTTTTACTAACTTGTAACTGCCTCCGTAGCCTAGTGGTATGGGCGTGTGCTTTAGAAACCGGAGGTCGTGGGTTCGAATCCTGCGGGGACTCAACAAATTTTCATTGTTGTTTCCTAGTTGGTGTGGGCAATTTGGGACGTTCACCCAATAGTCTGAAAAGTAAGATGATCCATGCGTCGGATGGGCATGTAAATAGTCGGTCCTTCCACCAACCCGCATTGAACCAGCGTGTTGAGATACGATCCAAAAACCCCCTAATGGGTAGCGGTGTACTAGGGGAGGCCTATGTCCAGCAGTGGACTATCACGGGCTGATGATGATGAACTTGTAAACATCATACCAGCGGTAAACGTACCATAGCTGTATTCTCTATTTACTAAATCACACAGAACGCTAGAGCGGAGGCCTCCCTGCTGTATTATATTATATTCATCGATAAAAACGCTAGATGAATGACACCACTTCGTTGCCATGGGTTACTTTGTTTACATTAATTCCTAATATACTTTAGATACACTATAGGCCACAAGGCATTCAAGCCCTCCATTATAGTGACCCCACGCGACGCTAATAAGTGTGAACGACTCGCCGATACGCTACGGTGGACGGTTTCGCCCGGGAAAGAATGCCGGACACCGTGGGACACAGGAAGCTATACCACGACCCCCCCCCCGCCTTCCTCCCCGCTCCCGTTCAAATTATAAAGTAAGCCTAATTACTCGGTCGGTTTTCTGTTTTTTTCATTGTCGACGACGGCTGTCGCAATACGGGCGTGAGTCAAGACGTGATTTGTCGTCAATAACAATTACTCTTATAACGATTCGAGTAACTAAATGTTGCCTCTTCATTTATATTAATTTACGCAACGGTTTACGTTACAGTAACACACAGTAGAGATATATACGTTCACTTTGGTTCGAAATAGGCCAATGCCGCGTGGAAAAAGTTAGGACTATATAACAGCTAAATTAAATCCAGAACTTATGTAAACAAAATCAAATGCTTAATCGATTATCGCTTTAAAATGTTAATTTGGCATCAGAGCAGTTGACATTAATATAATGAATAATGGCACGTCTATCAGGTCTTATTGTACTCCGGTAAATATGGTGTTCTCCAAACTAGGTGAATTAGCCAATCGTCTTTCCATATAATATAATCTTAACAAAAATTAATAGTAAACCTACTTATAAAGTCATTTAAATAAGTCAGACAACCGAACTGAGGCGAACGTAAACGTTTACCGCACTCGGTGACAATCCCCACTATTTCTGGACGTCGCCCTGTCGCAAACAAACAACGTTTCATGAAACGGTACGATGAATCCGGTGCGTTAATTCGATTCACAACGACCGCTCTAAAAATATCAAAGCTATATCGAGTGAAGCGCGAACATATGAAATTCATACACAAACGTATGCGGAGTGTAACGTGGGTG